>JAMJFZ010001249.1:5395000-5817500 GCA_026225945.1 Cricetomys ansorgei
TTTACATGAGGAGCTTATAAGCTATTGAGCAAAGCCAAGATACCATAAGTAGATGAAATCTAACACAAAACATTTATTTTCAACTTGTTTTTCAAAATTCACCAAAGCTGCAGTGGAGCTGTAGATCCATGTTATCAGTCACCTTGGTTCAGGTCGCTTACAGCTCAGGAAAGTAACGGTGTGAGGGACTCAGATTCAAGGACCGAAATCAACCCCCAACAGAAGCAAAGCACAAACACCTCTTTCATTATAATGGCACATTAATTGTTCCAAATCTCTGAGTGATGGCAGAGATTTTGATTATTTCCTTTTTAATTTTATGATTTTTTTCCTTTTTAACTTGCACTCAATACTCCACAGTATAACTGAAATTTCTTCTCTAAATGAGAATGTTTCCTCAAAATTTACTTCTGCCTTTGTTCCCAGAATGGTAATTCTGTGAGCCATCAAGGCCTATATATTCTTAAAAGAAATAATATAATAATAATAATATAACTTAGTAATAAAATATTAATGTTTTTATGAATGTTTATTGTGTTGTTAAATCAAATGGATCTCATACATGGGCAAAGTAAACTACATATATTCTGCCAAGAAAGAAATGGTAAATCAAATATCTGGTTATTGAAGAGTAGTTTCTCTATTTTCAACCCGCGCAGTGCCCTCCACTGTCAAATTAATCTCTAAAAGAAAGTCTGAAGTACAGAGCAAAAAATGAAAGAAAATATTTTCTGACAGGAAGGATTGCATTATAATTATGTTAACTATCAAAGCCCAGAAGTCACAAATTATAGCTTGTAATGGTGTTTAGTATGCTTCTCTAAACTTTCATTCATGTAAAAACTTAATTAATTATCCCTGAGTGACAGTGTTCTCCTTGGAAGACCATGATTAACCACTTGCATTAAAATTCTAAGCCACTTCCACCCAACAGAAGCAACATGCGCGCAATTAAGTGAGGCCTATGATCCCAGGAGTTGACATGTCGTCCCAATAATTTACAGCAAATTGGTATGGAACTTCCTTGATTGTCACTTCCTGGCTGGCCCTTTACTTTGCCTGTCAGTGAGCGGAGAAAAGCAAGGCAGTATTCCGAAGTGCACACTTATTTTTAAAAACTAGTTCGGTACATAAAAGTCCCGAAAATCTTATAATTCCATAGAAAGTCCATGCTAAATGTTCAACAGTCAGAAGAATGCAGTCATGGTGAGTATGTCTTATGATCTAATCTCTTCCATCATTAACTCAGTGCAGTGAACAGTTTTGAGATTCTGCTAATTCCATGTCACAGTCTTAAACTCCTTTTCTGTTCAATGGATGGTATGGATTTGTTAGGAGACCATTGGCAAAGATGGTAAAGCTACTACAGATGATACTGGCTCTGATGTCACTATAGTCCTGCGATGTAGGGGGAAGTGGGTGACACAGAAAGAAAACTGAGACTGAAGTTTGAGAGTGTGATAGATAGATGCCAAAAAGGTCTTGCATTCTACGGCCATGTCTTATCTAATGGCCTTCCCTTGAGTGTATCATATTCTCACCTTGTTCCTAACTAGTACAATATGGAAAGTATGACTCGGATCCACTTCTATGATCACACTCACATGACGAGTGGCATCCTGCCTGCAGACTGTATTACTGGTTCTAATGAAACAGGCTGCCATGTTGGAAAAGCTTGTCGAAGCCAAGAATTAAGGGTGGCATCCAGTCAAAAGCTGGAAAGAGACTTCTTTCTGGAGACCTCTATCCAACTCTTCCTGGGGAAGGGAGCCCTGCACGCAACCTCTGGGAGAGCTTGGAAGTGTCTCCTTGCCCAGTAGAGTCTTTGTTTAGATGGCAGCCCCAGATAACGCCTTGACTAAAGAAAGCTCTGTGAGAAATTCTGGGTTCCAGAATTGAACCAACCTTGCCTGAATCACTGAAAGCAAGATAATGAATGTGTATTCTATTAAACTACAATGTGTCAAGGCTAGTTGTTAAGCAGTAATAGAAGACCAGTAATAGAAGATCTTTCACTGATCTTCTTTCACTGAACTTAGATAAAGAGTCTATCCTTATTTATTAAAACAAAACAATGAAGACTGCACGTAGAAAACAATCCTTCATGGTACACTACTTTCTGGCTTTGTGGCATGACCAAGAAGAGAGAGCCTGAGTCAGGTAAAGCAAAAAGCACACAAACTCAGGGAATGGCACTGGGGTGAGGGGAATGGGTAGATTATAAATAAAAAAGTAATACATCTACTCCTTTGCTCTGTTACAGGACTTCTGTCTCTCAACAGATATTCCAATATAGAACCTATTCATTTCCCTGCAATTTTCTCTAAGTAGTTCATACATACTTAATAAGCAATGTTACTGACTGGAGCCTATTTAATAAAACCATGTAACCATTTTTTTTCCCCTGAGAGTTTATTGGTTTTGTTCAATGGTCCTGGGTTTTAGGAATTTTTAGATGAATTTAAAATACGGGTTTGAAACTGGCCCGATGCTGCTAAGTTTCTTTTCCTTTAATAAGATTCTGAAAGCCTCCAACGTAACAATGAAACCGTGCTATAGAGTGTAATAATTTTATGAAAGGATAATTTTACAGAGAAGAAAAGAAAAATATCTCAAAGCAAATAACCATTATTTAAAAATCAGTGTTTTAGCATTCCGAAACATCTACCATTGTGTTTGTTACTCGGTTGTAAAGCAGCAAAACTTCTGCCACACTTGCAGGCTGATTATAGGGATGGATATAGTGCGCACGGCTCTATTTGTACACAGAAGAAAGAGTTTGTTCCATTTGACACCCCAACTCCAGGTCAGGTGATGTTCTGCCTTAGCTGCTAGTGATAATTAATTCGCCAATTGCTGCATAGATTGTGGGGAGAGCCATCAGATCAAATATAAGATGCTAGGTTCAACTTGAATTTCATACAAGCGACGGGTCATCTGTTTAGTATGAGTGCATCCTACTCATGCAGTAAATATTGCATGGCTGAGTGCACATACGTGTATGTTAGCTATTATTCACTGGTTATCTAAAATTCAGACTTAATTGGGAATGTTGCATTTTTATTTGCTATCACTAGAAACATCAATGTAGGTTGAGCAACTCAGGGTAAGTTGGGACTAACTTGAATAATGAAGATTTTAAATTAGTTTGGAGTTTTAAAATTAGTATGTGGAAACAGCAATTTTTTTCTCACAGCTAATTTTCCCACGTATAGACACTGCCTCTCTAATATCCACATCCAGAACTCACTCAGCAAGAACTCACATCTCCAGTAAAGACATGATTCTCTCCTTAGGGGGTTAAATGTTTTATCTGGGCAACTGGACTTGGGAAATATGGCGACCTTACCTTTCTTGATGCTGGAACAACTTCTGATTCAGTGAAGGGACAGCTTGAGTTTCTTCACTTTCGTCTCCTGAGCTTTTTTTTTCCAGCCCAGGATGCTCTATGGAATTTACTTGTACCTAACTTTTTACTCCAAACACACGTTCTTCTGAAGACTTGAGTAGCTTTCCCACATCTGAGATTCCGGCTCAAATTGTCAAGGAAAACAGTTGATAAGCCATTGAAAGAGCTCAAATATTTGAAGATCCAGATGCTTGTGATGGTTGTGCTTGATGGTCAACCTAACTGGGTTTAGAATCGCCTAGGAGACACCCTCTGGGTTCAGCTAAAGAAGGTGGCACCATCCATGGGACAGGACCCCAGGCTGAATAGGGGAGAAAGGAAGGAAGGAAGGAAGGAAGGAAGGAAGGAAGGAAGGGCAATATGAGCACCAGCAGTCATCTCCCACTTTCTTGACAGTAAATACAATGTGCCCAGCTGACTCAGCCCTACCATCATGTTTTCCCTATAACAATGGACGGAGTACCCCTCAAACTGTGAGCCTAAATAAATCCTTCTTCCCAAGGATGCTTTCATCAGCTACTTTGTCACAGAAATCAGAAGAACTAATTGAGCATATGAAACCCCAAACTTAGGTTTAAATCTCATTTTCTTTAAAAGGGAATTATAACAGATAGTAAGGCCTGCTGTAGCCTCCGTGATCACAGTGAGACTTTTATATCAGATTATTTAAAAGAGATCAAAAAACACATAAAAGATTATACCAACATTCTTGTACACAACTCAAGTTTATTATTGTGTCATCTTATCATCTAAAATTACCTCCAACTCATGGTCCACCCTGTAAGAAACAGGAACCAAACCTGATGCATTCCTTCTACAAATGAAGAAGCACATTCTGAGAGGGGGTAAGATGCTGGCCAAGTTTTAGGGTGAAAGGACCATTTTCAAAGAGATGATTTCTCATCCAGATCTTGCCTTCTGTCACCTAATGGATACTGGGGATCCCATGGTATTGTAACCTCTTCCTTCCTGTAGGAAAAGCAGTAGAAGCAGAGGTGTACATTTCCTAGGGTCAATAAGGAAATGAAGAAAGGTCTCAGCTGTAAGAAACCACTGAGATCATGAAACTCCTCTTCTCATGCATTTGAGAATGATGCCCACTAAAAAGAAAGATGCTTCTCTGAATCTGCATCTTAAGATGCTAAGTTTGGAGCCGCAGACTTCATCTCTGCCCAAGCATCCCACCTTACCAGTAACATGAAGGGCAAGTCTCATTTTCTCTCTCTGCTTTTCTAGTCAATTTGTCTGCTGATTCCACGTTCAGAAGCTGAGGGCTCCCAGGGCTGCTCATGAAAGGTGCAGAACTTCAGGAGACAAGGTCCTTCCACCTGCATTTTTAACAAGGCAATTTCTGATACACACTCAGACTTGATAACCCCTGCCCTGAGCATAATTGAGTCTGTCATTCATTCCTCTGTTGACTATTTTCTGAGCCCATGGTATGAGCTGAAGTGTGCTAAGCACTGTGGTTGACACAGATATGTAAAAATCTCCTTCTGGGAACCACAGACATGTTGGTTGGGCTCAGCTATCAAATGCATCACCTCCCAGTTGGGTTGCTATGATTTCAAAAAAAATATTAGGGGAAAAATTAACTATTATCTCTCTCTCTATCTCTCTTTCTTTCTCTCTCTCTCTATATATATTACATAATATATATTATATAATATATCTTATAATATAATATATATATTATTATATTATAACTCTTGATAACATGTTACCACATCTAGTAAGAGCAGACATTTACTAGGACAGCACTGTATATTTATGGACCCAAAGCTGGGAATTTAGCAGACATTAGAGACGCCCAGAAAGAAGGACTCAAGTGCTATGACAATTCTCCTGACCCACGAATCTCAGACTTCCTGCAAGCGTCAGCCTGCCCCTCACCCCGCTCCGACCTCAGTAAGTGGGGCAGCCAGGAGACCTCCTAAGCATTGCAAGCCCCTCGCCTATGGACTGCTCTGGTTTCAAAGCACATCAGACTCTTCAACGCCTCAGGAACTCTGCATTTTCTATGCCCTCTGCCTGGCATGCATTTTGTAAGATAACAGCTTTCTCCATCGATGATGACAGTTCTAGGAGTGGCTGCTAAGAGATGACTTCCTGTGTGGCGCCTGGAATGTAGTCAGAGAACACTTTCTACTTACTAATTCTCCCTCCTAATTACTCGTACTCTGTCCCACTACTCACTCAACACATGGCATGCACTACAATCTGGAGGGATACTGCTTAGCCGTCAGTTTTTCTTTATACCATCCTTGCAGAGGTGGGTTGCTGTTTGCTTATACATCCTCGGGAAAATACATCATTGCATATGCAAGAATTTGAGAAGCTAATTGATAGAGTCCAAGCTTGACGTTGGTCACAGCAGAAATACGTACACCATGAAGACTGGCCAGTGATGAAGGCAGAACATTTAAAACATAGTTTTCACCCACTTTTTCCACCATGATCTCACTGGCTCCTTGGAGGTGGAGACCCCTCGCTCCGTTGGCACTGTCAGAGCCTAGACAGTTGCCAGCAATCTGTGGGTTGAACACACGCATAACTGTTATCTCTTTAGACAGTTATTTTTCCCAAACTCTCAAATAATTGGAAAATTATTCAATCAACTAGAATAAGACATTCATGACTGAACATGTCTCGGAAGACACCGAGAGCTGTAAGTATGGATGGAGCAGAGCTGCATTTCCAGATACCTCCTATGGTAACAAACAACAGAGAGATGGCACATTTGCCATGCTGCTGTCTTCCCCCCACCCCCTGCGTTGGACAAGGCTCTTCATGAGGATGAGATGGTTCCTTAACTGTGTCATCCTTCTGCTCAGGTGCACACTTTGCTGAGAGCAATGTTATGTACTTACATCCGAAGGCAGTTATAGGAGCTTGGAAGCTGGCTGCTTTGGGGCAAGCATGTAGTCCTGACTTTGGATTCCCAGTCCAAGCCTGTCATGATGGTGTGGGTTTGTAGCCCAGATCTATCTGGTATATATGTGTTGGGGATTGGGGTGGCAGGAGACAGGCAGATTCCTGAAGCTCGCTGGTCAGCTAACCTAACTGTTTCCATGAGACGCAAGTTCAGTGAGAGAATTTGTCTCAAAACAATAAGGTGAATGGCATTCAAGCACAACACATGAAGTTGGCCTCTGCATTCTATGTGCACATACATGAATGCATAAGCACATGAGTGCGCACACACACACAAACACACACACACATACACGTGCATGCACAAACCTGCATGCACCTGTGTGTGCAGACACACATATACATATACATACATGTACATGCACATGCACACATGAGTGCATGGGTGCAGACACACACACACACACACACACACACACACACACACACAGAATAAAAGACTGTAACTGTTGCTTATCATGGCTGTTCCAGGCTACTGTGGCACAAACACATGAACAACTGCAGCCAATGGTTGCAAGGCTCTCCCCACTGACCAAAGAGCTCTTTAGTGGTAATAACTTGGCAGGGGACAAAATCAATCCTTCAGGAATAGAGGCCCTGTTGGAAAATTTTCTTCTAAAACTCATTGGCACTATTTGAGGTTAGGAGTAGAAAGGGAAACATCTAGATGTTTCCCAAACCATTAGGAAAAGCCTTCTGGCCAAATTCAGGAAACATACCCACTATACCCCAACTTATGCTACCAAACCACATATTATACAGCCCAATGAAAGTAACGAGCCGCTTTTGACAAATAACCCTATTTTTAATTTTGCCCTTGTCTGAATATGTAGTAATAACAACGATGATGCAGAGAGCTCTTATAATTCTGCCCTGTAGGTGAGGGACTCAGTATGGTAGTTAAAATCCAATTCTCTCTTTCTTTCCAAGAGTCTAATCAAACTGCAATGTCTCTAAGTGGTTGCTTTACAGCCTGACAGAATATATTCTCTGCCTTCCTTTTTTCCTCTAAAAAAAGGGGACTTTCTAGCAAGTGCTCTTGGTCAAATGATCTTGACAAAGTTTTGGAGAGAAGACTGATGCTCCTGAATACAGGGTGTGCAGATGAACACTGTGCCTCTCTGCCACTGCCCTACGCATCTGTCACCAAGCCCCAGCTAATTAAACTGAGGTAACTTCTCTCTCCTTGTTTTATTGATTGCTCTCTGGGCTTGTGCTGGAAGTGAGTTTTCCTGTGAATTGTGGTCCCCTGCAAAAATCTGTTAACACAACGATATTTGAAAGGATTTTCACCCATGCCCTTAGAGCAGGTTGAAGCATCTCACAGCAAAGACAAGTATCTCAGAATGGGTCATTTTCTGAAATCTGCCCGCAATAAACTTTCTGCCTAAGACAGGAGGGCTAGGTGGGCATGACTTCCACACACCCACACCACCTTCCAGGTCCCTGAAGATTAGTGACCTATCTCTGAGTCCTGGGGCAGTCGGGACTTGTCATTAACTACACTTTCCAAACCCATATCTGTCAGGCAGCAATCATTTTAGGAAGGTGCTATAAATTCTAAGCCGGAGACAAAAGAGAATCAGTGTTCAATTACTGGGGAAGTTCAGCAGTGACAACAAAGTAAACTTCTCCAGAGCCTGATGTGCCTTCTTGGGAGAAAACTTGCTCCTGCTAAAGACTTTTGTGTATGCTCTGTGTGTTTTCTGTAGTGTAGTGTGTGTGTGTGTGTGTGTGTGTGTGTGTGTGTGTACGTTTGTATGTGTATGTATGCGTGTGTGTGCATGTGTGTGCGTGTGTCAAACTTTTATTTATTTATTTTTGGTAGGCAACTGAACCTGGAGATCACCAATTCAGCAAGACTAACCAGCAAGCAAGCTCTCCCGGGACTCCATCTGGCCCTCCCCAGTGCCAAGATTACAAACATTTACCGTAGTAATTAGCTTTTTATGGGGATACTAGATATCCAAATTCGGGTCCTTGTGTTTATACAGCAAGCACTTTACTGACTGAGCCATCTCCTCTGGCCTTAGTGGATGTTTTAAATGCCAGTACCAAGTTCCCAATGGTATATCCTCCGAGGCCTCTTCAGACAGCAGGGAGAATCTTTGAGTCAGAAACAGGCTATACTACTTGGACTCTTTCTGGACTCTTCTGTTTTATATCCATGTATTTTTCCAGTTAGGGCAAAAGGAGCCCAGGAGAGCCCCCATCATCACCAGCTGTAGATGGTGAGGATCCTAGGGTCACAATAGCTTAGGTGACAGAGAGATTGGGGATGTGCCTTTCTAGTGATAGGAAACATAGTTGGTCCAAGTCTATCCTCAGGCCACCAGAGCTTAATAACATTCCCCGTGGAAAGAATCAGCAAAGAACACTTTTACAGTGGCCTTAAACCACTGTCCATTTTGAACTACAGAAGAACCTAAAAGTATTGCCAGTGCTGGGCCCAGACGATAGGGCTCTCTGTTTAGTTAGTCTGGCTTGGATAATGCATCAGAATAGTTTTTAAGTACCACACACCAAGCGGTCTCCTGACTGTCAGAATGATAAAGTGTTTATCTTCGCAGGCTCACACTGAGATAAACCCACTATTCATGCTGAAGGGAAGGCATCTGCCTATGCGGGCCCATAATGTGCACGATAGCCCTGAAGACAGGAAACGAGTCTCTCTAGTTCTCCACAAACCGCGCATGGGTATCTACACATTCAGCCAAGCACTGAAGACTCAAATGGCCGCAGAGGAGCTGAGCTGTATGAAGAGGCCCCTGCTCGGAATGATGGCAAACCCCGTTTTGTCTAAGGGTAGAAGAATGACTCCAGGCAGTCACACCAGCAAGATGTTTGCCAAACTATCCAACTTTCAGGGCAAGCTCCGAAACAGAAGCCACCTGAGTTTTAAACGAGATGGGCATCAAGGTAGAACAGACACCTTTGAACATGAATAGCCCTGCGCACCCTGGGCTGAATTTATTTGACGACGTAAACACTGAGAACAGTACTGCCATGTGTTTAATTGCAAATGAGGGTGGATTGTTCTGCCACCTGAAGCATCACAAAAAACAGGAAGTTGATGTGGGCATTGGGAAGCGAGGAAGCAGCATATGGGGACTGGGCAAGGAAGAGATGAGGGCGGAAGAAAGCAAGAGAGCAAAAACATGGCAACACTGGTCTGATGAGATAGCTGGTCTTGGTTGTCAACTTAACGGCATCTGGAGTCAACTAACACCCAAGCTTCTGGACATTTCTATGAGGAATTTTTTTTTTGGTCAGACTATATGAAGCATGAAGGTCCACCCTAAATGTAAGTGGTACCTTCTGGTGGCAGCACAGATGGAAGCACACAGAAGAAGGAGCCGAATTTTAGTTCACCTGCCCTGGCTCTCTCTAGAAAGACCCATCTATTCTGTTGTCACAGCACTATATCCTCACTGATATAGAAACCTAATGCTTCAGATTTCCAACACAGACTGAATACATCAGCTCTCCAGAAGATCTGCTAGGCTCTCAGTGCCAAATAGGGACTGCTGAGACATCCAACCTTGGGGAATGAACAACTACCAAATTCTCAGCCTTTCCAGCGTGACTCAGCCATAGCTGGGCTGCCCAGCCCACACCCTATAAGCCAGTCTCCTAAATCTCCTTTTAATTGTACCAGTTCTGCTTCTCTAGAGAACCTGACTAATACAACAACAAATACAAACTTCTCTAGAATGCACATTGTCAGGGAAACAGACAATAGTCAAAGAAATACATGAGCGATGATGACAAGTGAGACAGGAAAAAGTAGAGCATATTGAGGAATAATGAGGGGTTGCTTTCCTATGTGTGTGCACGTGTGTGTGTGTATGTGTGCACATGTGTGTGTTTGTGTGTGTGTGTGTGCGTGTACATGTGTGTGCATCTGACTGCACCTGTAAGAGTCATGTACATGTGATGTGCCTGTGTAGAGGTCAGAGGTCAATGTTAGCTGTCTTCCTCTAGCACTCTCCGCCTGTCTCCACCTCCCCAGTATTAGGACTAAGGGAGCACCCCATCATGACTGGCTTTTTCATGCATATACTGTGAATCTGAACTCAGGTCTTCATACCTACATGGCAAACACTGTGCTGATGGCTATTTTCCCAAACCTGTGCAGTTACTTTTACAAAGATGGCAAGTCTAGGTTATTAAAAGAGAAACACATGACAAAACTAGTTTGCAGATCAGGTGTCAATTCCGAAAGAACGCTGGTTCAGAATCCCTCAATACACAGGCAGACGAAGAGAAAGGAAATGACCTACAGAAAATGAGGAACTGAGACCGGCCGAATGATGACGACTTGAACTCGGGCAGCCGATCACTTGTGACTGACACTCAACTGCCTGTTACCGGAGCAGGTTGCATGCAGTTCACAGATCAAATCAGGTCAAGGTGTAGAAAAAAACTTTCAACCAAACTTAATATACTGTGGGTGAAGCTTTGAGCCAAACTCAATTCAGCTGAGCAGGAAGCTCTCTCAGAAGAAGGCAGTACTTGAGCAAGCCACCGGGATTCCTGGAATAAAATTGGTCCAGAAAGAGGAAGAGGGCTGAAGTAGACTGGGGTGGCCATCTTGGTCAGGGCCCAGTGTCACAGTAGAAGGATGCTCTCTGTCAGCTACTTTTCTTCTTATTACTCTAGCTAAAATACCTGACAGATGTGGTTTAAGGGAGGATGGGTGTATTTTGTCCCACAGTCAGAGGGACAGTCTATCATGGAGGGGGAGGTATGATGGCAGGAGTGTGAAGCAGCTGGTTACGATGCATCTGCAGCCAAGAAGCACAGATGAGTGACAGCACTGAGCTCTTTCTCCCTCGTGCTCAACCAGGGACCCCAGCACACGAACTTGCATTGCCCACATTCAGGATGTGTCTTCCCACTCCATCCAATCTATAAACTCCTTCATGGGCATTCCCCAATATTTACCTAGTAGACTCTACAGGTCTAGATCCTATCAAACTCCCAATCAAGATTAACCCTCCTAGATGTCAAGCCAGCATGGTGAGCAGAGAAGTGTGGAATTCTTTGAGCATGGCACAGAGGCTGACCTCCATCCTGAGTGAGTCGCCAGGCACTGGGACCTGAAGGGGGACGGAGACTACATGTCAGGGTCTATTTTTACAGGATTGCTGGTCACTGAGAACTGCTACAGTGACAGCACGCTGTAGGTGGGCAGCGGTAAAAACCGGGAGGCCGTGCAGGAATCCAGGAGAGCCTGCATGCCTCCAAAGTCAAATAGGCTTCCCCTGCCAGGCTCCCAGGAAAGGTACAGCAAGCAAGCAAAGCCAGCGGATGTCCAACACAAGCTTCAAATGTAATTATCGTCCGTTAAACTAGGCAGCTCTTTCGAGCCAAATCCCCAAACCGACAGATGCAAAGGTGCTACCTTCTCAACCAGCTTCATCCGAAGACACTGAAAGTCCTCTGTCCAGAGAACAGGGGTCTAAGGTGACAGAAGTCGGGAGGGTGAAGAGAATAATGGCTTTTCCTCTGCAAACAGCCAGCAAATGTTTGAGTTATGGATAACAATTAAGTCCTAATTGGCAATAATGTAAACCTCTCCTGAGTGGATGTGGTAAATATTGAAACAAACGAGCTGCCATTTTTCAGACCTGGATGGCAGTCAGTCAAAATGAAAAGCTAATTTCAGCCCTGAGGCAGACTCGGTATTTTAATCCTGTGACAGAGCGGGAACAATAAATTGGCATTTGAGGTGAGGGGCTATTTACTTTCTCGCTGCAATCCTGTGGTGGTAAGTGGCCCTGCCCCTTTGCGAAATGAAAACAAGCCACGGCCAGCCACGGTTTTGATCCGGAGCATAAAGAAACATCTGGGAAACAACCAGCGGCAAAGTTCAAAGGCAGCCGAGAGCTGAGAGGAAATGGCCCACCTTCCCAGATGTCTCTCGTTGGGAGAATGCCCTGTTGTTATCTGGTTCCCCTCAGAATCCCTGGCCACTGTAATTAATCAAGTTTATACTGACAACTATGAAAATATTGGTGCACGCATCAGTGTACGCACACGCATGCACCTAAGTTCCAGTACCCAGACTCCAGCGGAGCATCAGCATCTAATTAAGGGTCTGAAATATTAATTTAGCAACTAATTTATTCAAGAATTATTAACTACAAACCACTTAGTGAGCAAGGCCTTGTTATGTGTGCCTGGGAACTGTTGTTAAGCAGAACTCTCGAAGTCCATTGCGTGTAGCTTCCACCGTAATGAAAACACCAGCTGCAACTTTTGAATTTTACAAGGCCGTCCTTGAATGTTCTACATGTGTTATGGTCATTAACACATCTTCTTCATTACAGCCCCAGGCGATGACCCCTTTAACACTGTCTGATTTCTAGATGAGGACCTTCAGACACAGAGAGGTTGAGTGACGAGCACAAGTTAACGCGGCTGTGTCATCTGGGTACCAGTGAACCAGCAGTATCCCATCTCCTGTGTGCTCTGTGTGTGATGCAAACCTTACCAAAGAACTGTAAGTATTGCAATGGTTAGAAAGAAAACACGTGGATCTAGGGGAGGGCGGCAATAATGGCCAGTCTAGCTTGAAGATTTTTATGACAGCAATAACCCTCTACTATGGCCCATCGTAAAAACACATCTGTTTCCCTGAATGACTCGGGTGGTTGATTTGAGGACCATTGTTGGGTTTGCTCTTTGCTAAAACTGACAGTTTGAAATCCTAATTTTCCTTCCTTATATTCATTTTAACCTTCCTCCGCCAAATCCTGTTAAGGGTCCGCTGAACGTGGAAGGGCAAAATGGATATTTTCTAACACATTAAACTTCGGGTTCAGATGGTGTATATAATTTATATGTAATGTTCTGAAGATTTCACATCGCCTGTGAGTCTGTCTCCATCTAAATTATTTATACATTTTAATATTTCAATAAAGTCAGTGGGATTTGTATTGCTCTAGATCACTCATTCTCGAGCTCAAAAAAGAAAATCAGCTTGTAAAATATTTAATTTATTAACCTTAACATATGGCAGGTATTTTTAATTGACCAGGGTTTAAGATTACATTTATAAGAAAAAAAATAAAATAAAAACTCTCTAATTTCCTAATAGTTTTGGTGCTAATCCGATTACACGTGGTTGCATGCCTGCACAATCACTCTGGTGTTTCTCTCGAGGAGAGAAGGAAGGGGAGAAAGCCAGAAGAAAAGGGAGGAGGAGAGAAGGGAGGAGAAAAATAGGGAAGGGGAATCAATGGGGGGGAGGGAGGAAGGAAAGAAGGAAGGAAAGAAGTATGGGAAGACCGCATGGAGGGAGGGAGGAAAAGGTGGGAAAGGGGGTGGGAAGAAGAAGCTAATTTCCCAAGCAGATTTTGCTAATTACCTGACAAAGGAAATGTAGACTCTCCCATTTTTCTGGAGACAATTATCACTCAGTACCAGTTCCGAGCTCCCAAATCCATTTCTCCAAAAGAATTCACTGGTGTTTGCTTACGCTCCACCTAGAAAGCAGAGAGCTGTAGAGATATGCATCCAGTCCTAGCATGGAAACATCTGGCACTCTGTGTCTCTCAACTCCCTGGCCTGTTAGTGGGGTCATTAGCTCTATCCATTTTACAAGGCTGTTAAGAGTCCAGTTAATGTACAAAACACACTTAGAACAGTAGCTAACACAAAAGACGGTCTCTGTTTCTGTACCCAGCTGGGTGGGTACCATGTGTTCACGAACACACCCCTATTAAGTCCAGACACTACTCTCCTAACCAGAAGGAGTCAGCAGTAAAAAGGACAATGCTGAGCCTGGCCAGTGGCTCAGTGGGTAAAGGCATCTGATGTAAAGTCTGAGTTTGGTGCCCCAGGACACACATGTAGGAAGGAGAGAGCCAGATTCTGAGGTGGTCCTCCAACCTTCACGGGTACACACACACACACACACACACACACACACACACACACACAAACACACACACGCGCTGTCCTAGTTGGTTTTGGTTTTACTTTTGTTTTGCTTTTGTACACTTGACACAAGCTAGTGTTACTCTAGAAGAGGGAACCTCAATTGGGAAAATGCCTCCATTAGATTGCCCTTTAAGGCAAGTCTATAGGGCATTTTCTTGATTAATGATTAATGTGAAAAGGCCCAGCCCCCTGGAGGGTGCTGTCACCCCTGAGCTAGTCTGACTCTGGTGTGTGTAAGAAAGTAGGTCGAGTAAATCAGTAAATAGCATTTCTCTGTGGTCTGCAGTTCAGTTCCTGCCTTGAGGTTCCTGCCTTGTTCCTGCCCTGACCTCCTCTGATTATAGACTCTTGCTTGAGAGTGTAAGACCAAATAACCCTTTTCCTCCCCAGGTTGCTTTCGGCCATGGTGTTTATTACAGTAATGGAAACCCTAACTAAGACACACACAAAGAAAGAAAAGAAAAGAAAGGCGGTAGGGGGGTGGGAGGTGGGGGTTGAGGGGTGGGGTCGGGGCTTCCACCTCTACGTACTCTGTTAAGAAAACCCAACAAGAAAGAAAATAAGAAAGTAAGACAACTTTTCAAGCTTGGCAGGACTGTTGGCCTCCTCGGGCATTGGGAGACTGGAGAGACTCTCCATGAAATAGGAATGTGGAGAAATTCCTGGTCGGGAAGAACATTTATACACAGATCACAGCAAAGCAAGAGTTCCCTCACCTTGTACTGAGTGCCTCAGAGAGCACAGAAGGTCGCCACACTGAAGGACATGAAGTCCCAGAGAGGATTAGGGACCAGGCTGAGCCATGAGGAGTAAAGAGACATTGGCTTCTCTGCCACATAAACCAGGAAACCCCTGGAAGGATATGGGCTTGGAAATGACTGCCTTTACTCACACCTTAAAGCACAGCTGTGATTCAGCTCCTTACCCAGCTCACCAGAGATTGGCGTCTTCCCCAGACACACAGAGGACTTTGTGGAGAATCTGATTCTCACGGGTATGAGACAGAGGATGGCTCCAAAGGAAGAAGCTAACCACCTCATTTTGTAAGAGAAGAAAGCAGGACACCTCTGAGTACATCACATCCAGCTCAGACTCGAGAGAAACGGATGTTTGCCATGCAAAGGCAGGTGCCGAATAAATCCACCACGAGCCACACCAGCCGCACCTGTGTCCCAGAAACCCAACTCTCTCGCAAGGCTTCTCATTACCTATAGCAACAGACAAGCTCCACCCCACATCTTCCCTCAGACCTTCCTCAGTTCCCATCATCAAATGCAAGTGGGCTCTGCGTAGCCCAAGCTGTGTGCAGGGGTCCACTGGAGGACAGGTGAAGGTAAAAGAATAAAAAAGATACACGAGAGACCGTGCCCTCCAAATGAGGTCTGTGCACTGGGGACGCAGCCATCAGAAGGGTGAACGCCTTCCGGCTGCATTAGGGCAGTGGGCTCTAATTGTGTGTCATGCCTTCATCAGGAAGGACATGGATTTTTGAAAAAGGAAAGGAAAAAGCAATAAAAGAGTACACCCTCATTCCCTCCTGTGTTAGGCCCCGGAAACCTGCGCTTGGCAGATGGGAATTTAAAAGACGTGCGCGGGTTGCCTGAGGCGCTTCTTAATTTGTTGTGTGGCTCCATTTGTTCCCCAGTTTAATGGTTCACTTAGTCATACTTGAGACTGGAGAAAGAAATCAATCTTCGAAGACGCCCAGACTCTTTTGAAAATAATTTTGAATTAAGGTGATTAGATACAAACGAATTGGGGATGGGTTCTACTGTTGGATTCACACCATCTGGAAGATTCCATCAAGTCGGTGCTGGAGAGGACACGGGAAGATTAAACAGACCACGGGGGGAGGCGACTATGAAAGCAAAGGACTCATTTTTGGAAGAAATAAGTAGTTTGATATTTTAAGTATTTATATATATATATATAAAATTCTGGGCAAAACAAAATCAATCGCTGGCTATCCATTTATGTTTATGTTACGTGATGACTCTTGTGAACCCCACACTCACCAAGGTTTTGAATCATCGCTTCCCTGTTACTCAGGGCTTCTAAAGATTGGATTTCTCAAGATGGCGGTGAAGCATCAGTGAGTGTGAACACAGTGCTTTGGTTTCCCCAAAGGTCACCTAGGGAACGTTAGTACTGACGCCTTTTGTGTCAACCTCTTTCCAAGCTCAGCTCAGTGCTATCATAACCCAACGCCTCCCGTGGAGTTGTCATTTTAAAATTTCCAAGGGGCTGGAGGGACAGCATATGACTTGAGACCCTCAAAAAACCAGAGGTAACCTAGGCTGAGACACAAACCAGCGACGGTGTGATTGCTGGGAACTCGTTGTTTAAATGCAAGTTGATGTGCTTTCTCTCTCACTATAGGCTTCAAAGAAAATTGATGACGGAGAAGAGGAGCACGGGAGCGCATTTACCATAAACACAAGCAGTACGATAAATTTTATGAGTGTGTTTCCTAGCGGAGGGTTTTACGGCGTGTATTTTGAAAACCATGTTTTGTAATTCTGAAGTGAACACAGTCTTGGGGGTAAAGATTAGAGTCCTAAATTAAGACTAAGCAAGCCTATGTAGACGAAGAGGGGTAGCTCCGAACAAGTTTATCTTCTGTTTGTGGAATAGGAGAAAACACGAGGAGATGATGAAACACATAAAAAAAAGAACTGAGCATAATCAAGTTTCATCTCACCTGGAACCTTTGCCTCGTATTTCATTCACAAGCTGTGGACGTTCTCTTTCCTTCTCTATCCCGATGATGGAGAGAGATGCTGTACATGGAGACATCTGAATATAAAGGAAAATTTAGGCCCTTAAGATTGCTTCCTCTCTTTGCAAAAGCCCTTACCTGACTTAGGATTCCTTTCATCAAGGCTGAGCCAGAAGAGATACGGGGCCGGAGCTCGCCGATGATACAAATTGAGATCTATTTCACCTTGATCTTCTCAAAAGATCGTCATGGCTTTCTAGTTCCACAGTGGGAATCAAAAATGTTCCAAACCTCATTACATAGACGAGCTTAAGTGATTTGTCCAAAATCCCATCACTGCAAAAATTACCAGGAGTAGATACTGACTCCACCCTCCCCTTCAAGATTGAGACTAGAAATTCTCAGCTCTGCTGTGCTAGGAAATACAGAGTCTCGTTCAATCTGGATCTAACCAATGGCATGCTGAAGCCAACATGGTGTTGAAGGTGAACTTGACCCAATCAAGGTATGGTGATCTCCCTTCACCCACAGATGTCACTATATTTATCATGGTAAAATGCAGACACAGACATTCCTTGTCTCAGTTTGATCCCCTTTGTCAATTCCTCTCTTCCCCTGTAAATGTTCATTCATGAATTTATATGCCATCCCTTCATTGAAATCTAGGAATAAACATCAAACTCCATTGGAATTCCAGGAATAGGGGCCAAAATGATTGGAATTTTTATGTTAAGAAGAGCTTTTTGGTTTAACTGACTAGTCACTAGAGGTTCGTGTTCCCACCCCAGCTGTGGGAGAGTTGTTTACAAGTTGGAATTGGAATGCTTGATGCAGGTGGCTGTAATTTGGTTGGGTGCAGTCATTCTGGCACCTGTAGCTTGTCTTTGGGATTGCATGCCTCATGGGTGGGTTTATGGGAACTTTTGGCTTAGGGCATAAAAGGTCTGAAGCCCCAGAAGGTGTTGGTCGGTGGTTCCTTGGCTGGGTTGCTGTCGTTAGTTAACGTGAGGAAAAAGGTTGGCGAGATTCGAGCTTAGGACAGCCTAAAAAGCAACTGCGAAGATTTCTACCTTTCTCTCTTCCTGTTTTAAGGCTGATTGTAAAAGCGGTGAATATTTATATCTTTCCTTTCTCCTTCCCTAAACTGAGGGTAAAAGATTGTAGCATACTGCTATACACACACACACACACACACACACACACACACACACACAGGGAGAGAAGGAGAGAGGGGTAGAGAGGGGGGAGGGGGAAAAGGGGGAGAGGGTACAGTGGGAGGGGAGTGGGGGGAGAAAAGGAGACAAGAGAGAGCCAGGACCTCCTGGGTCAGAGGCCCAAAGAATCACATGATCAAGATGCAAGATCAAACTAGTGGAAATTCCAGCATGGATGGGAGGGCTCATCAAACCCCACCCATAGCTTCTCTGTGGAGCTGTTGGCAGTTGACAGGAGCTCTGGGCAGGAAAGTCATCTTTCTCTGAGAGGGAGAGGGGAAGGAAGGAAGGAAGGACAGTGAGTAGAAAGGGGGGGAGAGTTCAGGTTGGGAGAGCGACTGGTTGGGCAGGCCCAGGAGAGCTGGGGTGGGGAGTGGGGGCTAGTAAGATCGTGATACATGGTAAACATACATCCCTACAGAATCAATTTCGAAAGACCTAAAAGACCATGCGATTAGTGACCACAGTCAGGCTGTGTGTGGCTCCTCTGAGCATCGCTGTAACAACATGTGCAGCAGAATCAGCTTATGGGAGGAAAGATTTACACTGTCTCATCATTTCAGAGTTTCACTGTACAGTCCACCTGCTAGGACAACATGGCAGTGGGGATCTGTGAGCGAGAAGGGCATTCACACTCCCGTGCCGTGTCCCCCCCCCCCCCCCCCCCGCTCCACCCAGCCTCATGGAGCTCAGGAAGGCGCCACCCACAGTCAAGCCCGGGTCCCCCTCCTTCCGTTAACCCTCTCTGCAAACATCTTCATGCCTGGAGTTGTGCTTCACCAACCCCAGGACCCCACATGCAGTCATGCTGACCATGAGAATTTACTGTTGTGCTGTGCAGATTCACATCCTAGCTCTGCAGTCGTCTCTCGACCTACCTGGCTTTGAGAAAATCATTTCTCCCATCAAGTCGACTTTTCTTGCATGGCTGTGATAATAACTAGAGGATATAGTACATTTAAGTGTAACACACAGTGCCCATTATGAACTAAACATGGAAGAGTATTAGCAGTCATTGTCATAGAAGCCCTGTCAATAAACCCCCACTTAACGACGTGGCAATCCCTGTCTCTTTGGTGACACTTTGTGATTTATTCTACTTCCCGCTAGAGTTTCTGCCCTGACTTCCCTTCATGATGGGATGTGTATGTATATATGTGTTCATGGGTGCGCACTTAGAGATACAGGTGGATGCTGAGGTCAGAGGTCAATGCTGGGTCTTCCCAGCTTTTCTCCACCTTATTTTTGAGACAGGCTTTCTAACTGAACTTGGAGCTTATGGTTTGGGCAAGACGGGGATCCACCTGTCTCTGCTTCTTCCCAAGTGTGTGGCATGGGGGTGGGGGTGGTGAGGAATGGATGGGTCGTAGACTCACAAAGTTGTGTACCAGTTTTACATGGGTACTGGAGATCCAAACGCAGGTCTTCATGTGTGCACAACAAACTCTTTACTGACAGCCATCTCTAGCCCAGAGCTGTAAACAGACACCCCAGCTCCCTCCAGGTGAATGAAGCCCTTAGGTAGCTGTATATGGTGTACGATCCTCTTTCCGTTTTCCCTGTCAGAATCACCAGCATCATCACGAACACCCTTAAAGCCAGATCTCTGAGTTAACATCTTACAATACAAATAACCCCAAGCAGAAACCTTGAAGTTCTCCCCAGAGGGTGCTGGAATGTAGACATATGTGGAGAAGATAGCTTTTTTGTCTTGTTTTTGTTTGTTTGTTTTTTCAAGACAGGGTTTCTCTGTTTTAACTCTGGCTGCCCTGAATTCACTCTGTAGACGAGACAGGTCTCAAACTCACAGAGATCCTCCTGCCTCTGCCTCTGCCTCTGCCTCTGCCTCTGCCTCCTGAGTGCTGGGATTAAAGGTGGGCACCACCACTGCCTAAGAAGACAGCTTTAAAGCAAACATCACAGGGATAGAGGGCACTCCCTCTGAAAAGTGGGAACGCTAAGATCCTCATTTCATTTGGGAACATGGTGCTTCTTGCTCAATGCAGACTAACAAACTTCCTCACATCCTTTAGAGGAGGGGCAGGTACTGAGCGAGGCCGTGGAGTAGCCGTACTCATTGAGTGGAAGTCTGGTGTTGCTACCGCTGTGAATTGTGCCTTTTAATCACAGAAGTCTCTAAAGCACAACTCGACTTTAAATTCCTTTTCATCCATGCTTCTGCCTCTGCCTCTAGATCTCCCAAGCCTCCTTACAAGACTGAATATATTAGTCGTTTATAATAAGGCATTTAAGCCTTCTCTGGATGTTCCTACCATTCTTATCTTAACCTCCTCTCCCGAAGCAGCCCCTCTGCATTGTCTGGGTTCACCACATAACTAATAGGGAGAATTTAAATTTCCATCATTTCCTTCCCAAGCGTTACTTTTCCAAACACCAAATTTGAGTTAGAGTTTCAAAACAAAACGCAACTTGCCGAAAGCTAGGGGATTGGTTTAATCAGTAACTCTGGAGTTTAATTTTCATGAACCCACATAAAAAGGTGGGCATGGAAACAGGCTTGTAACAGGCATGTAATCGCACCACTGGGGAGACTGAGATTGTCAGATCCATTAAACTCATAGGCCACCCAGCCTAGACTACCAGGTTACCCGCAGGGCCCCTAAGAGACCCTGTCTCACAAACAAGGCGGAGAGCAACAGAACAGCCATATTCCAGATCACCTTTGGCTTCTGCATACACATATACATGTGCACACGCATACACACGAACCTACACTCATGCACACATAAATACAAGCTTCCCTGAATATAGTCCTCCCCTAAAGTTGAATAGAGTGAATTGAATTTTAAAGAATTAAAGTTTTCTTAAGCTTTAATATTTACCATGCACCAAGCAAATACATAACCGTGCGTCCGGTGCATGGTTCGGTGTTTTCCCACGGAATGATATTGTGCCCAGATTTCCATCTGTCAGGGCGTTTATCATACATGATACAGAGGTGAGCATTTGCTCTAAAATCCAAGAGGAAAAGATCTCCTCTCGGCCGAAAGATTTTAAAAATTTCTCTTCATAATAACAACAGAGAAGATGAAAGAGAATCCATGAAATTAATTATATAGGGTAAATGGTTTGTTGTCAAAGTATTTTTAAGCCAGCTTCCAGCTTAATTTAAACTTGAATAGTGGGCTTTGTTCTCCTCACCGGTGTTTCTTTGTCAGTTCATCACATTCTCTCTCTGCAGCCTCTCAGCTGTCCTGAGAGACAAGACATTTGCTTTCCTCAGTGTGTCCCCCTCTGGGTTCACATCAAGGATGTAAATGTTTCCCTTTCTCTCTCATCTCCCCAGGCCTCTGCCAATCTCCCCGACCCATGTCCCTTGTGCCTCTGCAAAGCCACCATTCCTGGCATTTCATTAACTCTAAGATCTTGATTTTTCTACCCCACTGTAACCAGTTTCACGTGTGGATCTGTGCAGTTGCAGGAGCAGCTCTGAATTTGGAGACAGAGGTAGAGACGGAGGTCTGATTCTAAGTAAAATCCTGTGATGCTCTGTAGATACGACATCATGAGAAGCATCTTAATTCCCTGTGACTCTGATAAAAATCACCCTCATTCTCATGAACATCTCTTGGATCAATTGTGTGCCAGTTTGCTTTCTGTTGCGGTGATCAACTCCCTGACCCAAATCTACTTAATGGAGGAAAGAGTTGGTTGGAGTTACAGGTTGTAGTCCATCCTGACAGGAAGTCAGAGCAGAAGCTTAAGGCAGGAACTCGGAGGCAGGAACTGGAGCAAAGGCCATGGAGGATTCTGTTTACTGAACTGCTTTCTTTCATTCAGTTACATTTCTTCCACATGCCAGTCCCACTGGCCTAGAGACAGTGCTGCCCACAGTGGGCTGTGGCCTTCTACATCAATAAGCAATTCCCTCTTCTCAGGTGAGTCTAGTCTGCGTCAAGTCAAGAAAAACTAAACAGGACAGACTAGGCATGGATGAATACATTTTGTTAAAGGTGCATACACTCCACACTGAGGGCCGGTGATGAAGCTCAGTTGGTAAAGGCGCCTGACACCAAGCCTGGCAATTGGAGTTCAGTCCTAGAACTTACCTGGCAGAAGAAGAGAACCGACTCTGCAAGTCAGCCTCCAGCCCACACTGGTGTGCGACAGTACCTGTCTCCCTGCCCACCCCAACCCCCAGATAGATAGACAGACAGACAAATGTAAGAAGAAGACGGAACAGTTTAAAGACAAATTCCACATGAGGGCCAGCAAGATGTCTCGGTGGGCAAGGGTTCTTGCCGCCAACTCTGACAACCAGAGTTCAGTCCTTGTAACTCACAGTGGAAGGGAAAAACAGATTCCTAAAGGTTGTCCTCTCGTCTCCACGAATGCTGTGACATGCACGTGTGCCTACATAGTCACAAGAAATAAATACATAAATGGAAAATAACCACGGGGTTCTCATGACAGGGAGGTAACAGCTCAGCGCCCAGAATTACTTTCGTCAATGCCAATTCATGTTCAAGCTCTTTCACTTCTCCCATTTTATGTAACTGATGCCAAATGTAAGCTCCTTGGTTTCACTTGGTGCTTCCCCCACACGCTGTCAAGTGAGGTGGTTTAGTTTAACGCCGCGTCTTCTGTTTTCACAGATTGTGCTCTCATGTGGAGTGGAGAGAAGCTGCTTCCATTGCGTGGAGTGGAAGGAGAGAGTAGAATTTACCAGCTCTGCACTCTGTGAAGAGAGGTGTGAAGACAGCGGTCACGGGGTACACAATGTTAGACAGAGGGAAGTTGGGGAGGTCTCGTGTACAGCACTGTGTCATTTTTATGTGCTTCTCTCTTTTTGGCGTGCCTGTACGTGTGCATGTTTGTGTGTGGGTGTGTGCCTGTGCAGGTGTGTGTGCGTGCATGTGGAAGCTGCAGATCAGCCTGAAGTACTATTCCTCAGGACATCGTCCTCCTTGAGTGTTAAGACAGGACATGGAACTTCATACGGCTGGCTTGATAGAGAGCTCAAGGAATCTTGTTTTACTTCCTCAGCATGGGGGATCAGAGACACACTCACCATGGTCAGCTTTCATGTGAAGGTTCCAGGGATCAAACTCAGCTCTTATGCATGCACGACAAGCACAGGATATCCCCAGCCCCACACAGTATTGTCTTAATACTAGGCATTGGATCCTTTTTAAAGACACTTTTTAATTTGTGTGTGTGGTGTGCGCATGTGCGTGTGAGGGACAGACAGAGTCCACGCACCCGAGTTTATGAGTTTAGTGCCCCTAGAGGCCAGAAGAGGGCACCAAAGACCCTGGGGCTGGAGTTACAGATGCTGCTAGCAACTGAACTCTGGTCCTCTGCAAGATCAGCACCACTTTTAACTGCTGAGCCATCTGACCAGCTGCTGGATAGTATACTCTTAAAATGGCCCAAGAATGTATGATAAGTGTTCTCACCATTAAAAGTAGCGAAGTAATGCATCTACCAATTAGCCAGACTTACTTGTTCTAGAGTACATACATCTCACAACAGCACCTTGTACGTAATAAACCCATTTATCTACCATTTTCTAATCTATAAAACAATGGAAATACATAAATAACAATCCACCCTCCCGTGTTTAAATGACAACTGTACTCTTCCCACCAGTACCTCTCCAGGGGGTTGGGTGTTGGGAACTTCAGCAGGTGATTAGGAGTTTCTGAAGTCTCTTCTGTCCACTAACTTCCTCAGGTTGAAGACATCCCGCTGACCACAGCTCTTCCATGAAGGAGGGAAGCTTGGCTAAGCCAGAGGTCAGGAGGGTGTGCATCTGTAAGTTTAGGCGAAGGAAAGAGGAGAGTGAAATGAAGGTAAGTGCCCAGAACAGGAAATTTCACATGATTTTCTCTTTTCATGTGTGAGCTAAAGGATTTTAATGTCACCCAAGTGAAGACATTTCCCCAGATTTACATTGTTCGAATCCATCCTCAGGGCAAAATGAAATAATAAATATGATAGGCTTTACTCTTCTGGAGTTTTGCTTAGCAAAATGAACGACAGTCCTGGGTTTTTATCTGACTTTAAGGACACACGTTGCTCACTCAAATTGAGCATTCATCCCCATTTGGGCATGTTTTTTCTCATGCGCATCCCCGCACCCTGCCAATCCACACCCCGTTTCTGAATACTCACAAATGAATGTTGACTAGGACTGTGAAAACACCCGCCAGAGGTTTGAAATACTAAACGCCTCACACAAGGCTTAATCTCAGGCATTTCCATCACAATCAAACAATTATCCCAACACACCTTAGATGCTTCCTACAAATCTTTTCAAATATGTATTAAATAGTTTTCATTATGCTGCTTTCAATTCAGAATGAGGCAGCACACCGCAATGTTACCCATCGGCCTTATCCTCCCGCTCCAAGTCGTGGAGAATAAATTCACTACAGAGATCTGAATTAACCCATTACCCTCATCATCCTGGCTCGGGTGTACATCAGGAACGGCTAGGACTATACCCGTACGATAGACCATGTGCTTGGATGCTCTGCTTCCAAGCAATCGCTTTCACCAACCATTTATACATTTGTCAGAGTTGCTTTAGGTAAAATGTCTCATTACAAGACTTAGCTGCATGTGCCAGAGTAGGAGACTAAAGGAGCCTGGGGCTTGGAGTGGATATCAAAGAGATGTATGGTGATCTCACCTTAGACACTGACAGAAGAAACTGGACACTGGATACAGATGCAGGCCAGAGGAAGGCTCTAAGAGGCTTGAAGGAACTTGTACAAGAAAAGAAACTGTGAATGCAGAATTGTATTGGCCACTGCAGTGTCACTGTGTGGAGAAGTTTAGGATGGGACCCTGTGTGACTGAGGCCCATGAGCACTGTGATTGAGGACAGCAAATGTCGCCAGTGACCTGGCTGAGACAATGGTCACCTCCTTTCTCAGGTAAAGAATATCAGGCTCAAGTTTCTTGGCTTCCATCTTGTTGCTCTTTCCAGTGTTCTGCCACTGCCAGGAGGAAACTGGTTATTGTATCTGTTGTGTGTACATTATGTATATATGTACTATTTCATGCTAATCCATTCTCCTCCCTCTATTACTTATAAATGAAGCTGTCATTTGTACTTCAAGCTGTGATTTTCTTGTATTAATCTTCCTAGCCAAGTGTGGTTGCTCACACCTGTAGTCCTACCACTTGGGAGGCTGAGGCTGGAGGATTGCCTCAAGTTTGAGGCCAGCGAGGCTCTATGAGGACTTCCAACCCAGGCTGGGATACAGAGTGAAAGGCATAAAAAAACAAAAATGAAGAGAAATCTTCCTTAAGATATCTGTTGCTTTGATGTCTACTGAACATGGCTCTAAAAGTTGGATATGTAGCTCACGTAAGCCTCACAGCAACTTCCTGGAGAAGGTCTATTACCCAGAAACAGGTGCAGAAAGAGTTAAGAACTCAGCCAAGATTACACAGTTACATGCCGCAGGTCAGGAAGACCAGCTCTGCAATAAGTCTGGCCCTTCTATCACATCCCTTGCCTGTGTATTGCATGGCTAAAACAAATTGATTAATAAATTCTAGAATAAATTAGCATAGTTGTGATGTGTTGTGGAAGTTTACTTTTAGGTATGTATGAAATAATTGTTTTGTGCACAGTTGGGTGAGTGTCTGCCTAGGCCTTGCATTTTGTACTGTCTGCAGGTGTTGGATATATGTGGGGGATGTTTGATTGCTAATGATCTGCATGTGCTATCAGTAGAACACCTGAGGAGTCCTGAGTCAATAAAAACACCTGAGCTCAGATGCTCGGGGTTCTAGTGTACAATATGGAATTGGTCAAAACAGTGGCTCGCTCTGCTGAGATCTGGCAGGGTGTACATCTATGAACTTGCCTCCTCGTCCTCCTTGATGAGCCACCACAGCGGCCTAACTACTTCAGTGATGTGAACTTGCATTTGTCCAACTTCTTTTAACACAGCAAACAGGTGTGAAAAAGGTCCAAAACCTACAGTGTACCTACTGTGCGCACGAGGTAGTCATTGGTGTACAAGTAAGGCTGGAGCTTGACTTGTGAGGATATGACTATTTTTTAAAATAAGCAATCATGAGACTTCCAATAAGGACGGTTTGAGGCAGACACTTACACAATAAATGACAAAAGGAACTCCAAGAAAGAATTTAAGAGTTACTTTAGCTAAGACTTTAAGTAGCCTGCCTTGGTTTCCATCCATTTCAAACCAAAGTCTTTAGCCAGGCCGAATGAAGGCCACTCCGTTTGAAGGTAAGATGCATTAGTTTACGTGGATTTCCCGAACTATCTGAGCTGAGCAGGCACCCTGACATTTGTTATGGTTTGAGTGTGAAATGCCCTCCACAGACTCACATGTGAAATGTGCATTTCCTGGCTGGTGGCACCACGGTGGGAAGCTGCGGAAATTTGAGCGGGTAGGGCCTAGCAGGCTCAAAAGGTCACCGGTGTCAGCTTTGAGGGTGATTCCCAGACCCTCATTTTTGTCTTACTCTCTGTGTCTTGGTCCTCTCGGAAGCAAGCACCTTCCCATCACATTCCGCCACCATGCTTTTCCTCTCAGGCAAGCTGTCATTGCCCTGAGGAGTCAGTGAACCCTGAGAGGGTCGTCTCACAAGGAAAATACCCAATTGAAAGGAAGTGCTGGTACCATTGGTGGCTATCATGGAAATAGATCAAATCGGTCCAAGTTAAAAATTGCTTAGACCATCTATTGTTGATGTGACCTCACCCAAGTTAATTAACTTTTGACTTAAAATTAGGTTTAAAATTAGGAAAGCACCCACCACTTAGCTCTTTAAGTCCTAATTGATTGGCCGCCATAGCGGCGGAGTAAGGCAATCGGGAAATACAGTCAATAGAATTGGCCTTTGATCAGTCAAAGACAGACTCTAAGAAAAGATATTTTAAGTACTTGTAAGTTAAAGCATTTTTGCTTCTCCTCCCATTGAGAGAAATAGAAAGTTAATGTTTGCCTGAGCACTGATGGTCTTGGTTAGCTTTCTGGACTCAGTAGTCCAAGAATCATAAGAGACCAGGAGTCCAGGAACCTTTGTTTCCACGCCATGGGGAACAGCAGTTGGTCTTCGCAACAACTTTTCTCAAAGCTACTGGTTCTCAACCGTCCTAACGCTGCAACCCTTTAATACAGTTTCTCATGTTGTGGTGACCCCCCCCAACCATAAAATTATTTTTCTTGTTACTTCATAACTGTAATTTTGCTACTGTTAGGAATTGCAATGTAAATATCTGACATGCAGATGGTCTTTGGTGACCCCTGTGAAAGGAGTCGCAACTCACAGGTTGAGAACCACCGCTCTAAGCATCAGTATGGACTGGTTATGATGATGTGTTTTATACTTTGGGTGCTTTTTCTGTGCATTTTAGCTGTGAATATTGATGATAACGCTGTATTCATTTGGAACTGGTCAAAAATGTAACTTCTCCAGACCTTAAGTCCCTTCTGCCAACTCAGTGTTTGAGTCTTTGCTTATCTGGAAGAGTGAAAGCGACAGGGGTGTGCCATGATTTCGAATTCCCCATCATTCTGGATCTTTCCGTCCATATGGAAGGAAATCTCTTTGTCTCTGCGGTCCTCTGTCTGCCTTTGTCAAAAGGTGATTTATCAGGGCAGCTTGAACGTCTGTGGCCTCAGCTCTGATGTAATCTCTTAGGCGCTTCCGTTTCCCTCATCAGCCAGTTGGTACCTTTGGCTTGTGATGATGACTGCGCTACCTCGTTGATCTTCCTGCCTGCCGATGACCTCGTTGCTTGACAGCAGTAACTCATGGCAGGAAACTGCTACCTGGGTTCACAGTTTCAGGTGTCAGTCATCGTCATAGTGAGAAAGGCACAGTAAGCAGCACATGGATGGTGGTAACAGCTAGGGACAGAGACTGTTCACATCGTAGCAGAACAGGAAGCAGAGAACAAGGCAGGAAGGAGGGGTTGCGTGCATCCTTCAAAAGCCCAGCCTTAATGCACTAGTTCTGCCATCTGTACCCCACCTCCTAAAGGAACCAGAGCCTCCAAATGAGCATTCAAACTGCGAGCCACCGTGACATGAGGAATCACAGCAAGTAGCAGAGTGTGCAGTGAGAGGGTGCTACTTAGGGAAGCCATGATGGAGATTTTCTTTGAAAATATGTCAGCCCCGAGCTAAAGCTCAACGACACCAGGGATTGCCGATGCCACCTCGACCAAGTTCGTTTGAAATTAAAAAATGGGTTTAAAATTAGAGAAAGGCTCAGCACATGTACATTTTTAGAGACTAAAGAAAGACCAGTGTTCACGTTGGCCGGCACAGGACCTAGTTCACAGGTGACATACCGTCCTCCTCTGTGTGTCGGAACTACATGAGCCTGCACTTCTGAGTTCTGGGACAGGTTAGATGTGGGAGATTGTCCCCTCTTTAAAGTGTGGGAAAAATATGTTTCTAGATAATGTCAGATAAAACTGTGTGAGAATATATTCACTTCTCCTCCTCATACTTCAACCATCTCTTTCTGAGCACAACCCTCCCAATGTTGGCCATGTACTGAATCTTTACTAAATGCTCATTAAAATTAACTGAATTGCTCTGTTAACTATAAGCCCACCCTCAGACAGCCTCGCGGTGGTCCACTGGAATTTAACATATGGTCTCTACAGGTCACGCAGCATCTCATCACAAAACAGTGAAGGTAAGAAGAATTTATCATGCCAGCCTGGCCTTCTGAGCTGTGTTTAAAACCTGGAATGTTACAATGGTCAGGAAAGCCATGTTTAGTCACCTGTTTCCTGATGCTTTGAGATTCAAGTGTGCTGACTTGAGCCATCCTTTGAAGCCCTTTTCTTTTTTCAAAGGCCATGATTTTAATTAGAATAGAATTACATCGCTTTACCCTCTCCCACCATGGTCCCCGCTCTCAAGTTGATAGCCACTTTTTCTCTGATTATTCTTCTTGTGTGTGTGTGTGTGTGTGTGTGTGTGTGTGTGTGTGTGTGCATGCACAAATATATAATGCTGAGTCTATTTCTGTTGAAGCCTCTTTCATTCTTTATCTACAAAACTCCAGTACTGTCATACTCTGCCCCTATTTGAAGATGAAAAATCCTTGTCTTTATTTGTTTTTTTTTCTTCTGTGTAATGGATTATTCCCTCCAGGTAATGCCAATGTTTTCTGTCTAGTTCTGTAGCTGCATAAACCAGAACTACATATAAACACGGAGGTATTTGTATTTTCTTCCATTTCTATTTCCACTGACTGATGACAGGAAAAAATATAGACCATCCGCTATCTTGGTTTCTTTTCCTGTTGCTGCGATAAAAAAATACCCAGACAAAACAACTTACACGAGAAAGGGTTCATCTGGTTCACAATTACAGGTTACAGTCCATCACTGCAGGGAGGTCAAGGCTTGGGAACTTGAAATAGCTGGTGACTTCATAACTATAGTCAAGAACAGGCAACCAAGCACGAGTATATTGCATGCTAGTACATAGCTCACTTTCTTATATAATCCAGCATTCCCTGCCTAGGGAATGGGCTACCCACACAGAAGGGGTCTTCCTACCTCGGTTAAGACAACCAAGATAACCTCCCACAGACACGCCCTTTCTCATGTGATTCTTGATTGTGTTAAATTGTCAATTAAAGCCAAATACCACAGCCAGCCACTTGTCACAATATGATAGTGACATTGCCATATGGCTTCACTGTATAACAAATCCCAGTAACTTAGAAAACAATGGTGAAAAGATGTCACAGAGGCAGCCAGACAAGAGACTCACAGTCCCTGTCTGGTTTCCGTGACATGATGCGTCGGCTCTTGGCAGACACAGTCCAGCCTCAGAGGAAGAATTTGGAATATGAAAACACATTTATTTTGGTCGTCACGGAGGCTGGGGGATGTGACAGGGCCCGGTTGTTGTAATTTGAACCTTGACATCTCAGTTTCAAGCAACAGAGGAAATTATTGTATTTTTTTGTGGTTTGTGTATGTGTGTGTGTGTGTGTGTGTGTGTGTGTGTGTGTGTGTGTGTGTATGTGTGTATGTGTGTGTGTTGTTGGATGTGTGTGTTGCTTGTGTGTGGAAGGGCACCTGTGTATGTGTATACACATGAAGGTGAAGGCCAGTGATCAATCTTCAGTGTGTTATTCCTGAGGAGCTGAATATTTTGTGATGAGGGTGTCTCTCACTGGGACTGGAATTAGCCAATGAGGAGGCTGACTGGCCAGCAAGTCCCTGGAGTCTTCCTATCTCCGCCTCCCCAGAGCTGGGGTTATAAGAACATGCCACAGTGCCCAGCCTCTATGTGAGTGTAGGAGACTGCATGTAGGCCTTCCTATTTGCAGGACAAGCAGACAAGCACTCTACTTACTCAGGTCCCTCTCCCTCTCCCCCTCTCCCTCTCCCTGCCCCTTCCCCTCTCCCTCTCCCTCCCCCACCTCTCTCTCTCTCCCCACCCCCAGCCCATCTTGTATTCCTAATGACTTTGAAGTGTTCCCAGAGACATCCACCCAGATGACAAACTGTCATAGTCTTTTGTGCCTGTAACCTGAGTGCACATCATATACAAGTGTGACGTGTGTTTGAACAGTCTTCAGCGCTCAGGATCCCGGGTGCTGCACCTGCGTACCATTACAGATACTTTGACTCTGGCTTCAAATCTTCATTTGTCATCTTGGAAAAATCCCAGTATTTTCCAAGTACTGTAACCAGTGTTGCACACCTGTGTCAGTCTGCCCTCAGCACTGTACAGATGTATACGGATGGGTGTCACAGCTGGGACCCAAAATGTGCCCAACAGGCTCATGCTTCCAGCACTTGGTCCCCAGCTGTTGTTGTGGTAAGCTGGAAAGTCTTATGAGGTGAGTCTTAGCTTACAGAAGCAGTTTACAAGGAACAGGTCTTTGAAGGCTGTAGCACACACCCTGGCCTCTCTCTCTCTCTGCTTCCCAGACTTCCATAATCTGAAGAGCCTATACCTCGTGCTCCCATTACCATGAACTGAGATGTCCGCCAAGCCTTTCCCAGTGCGATGTACTAGATCCTCCTGAAACCATGAGCCAAAAGAAATCTTTCTTTCCTCAAGTTATTTCTGTCACCAAACAGTGCTTGGTAACACTGTTGCAGAAAGTAACTCAGGAAATAGATGATTCTGTACAGTAGCACAAACATGTATCTCCTAACATGATCAGCTCTTAACATGCCTGTATTAAACTGTGCATTATTTTCTTATAAACTTCAATGGGTTCCCCTTATTTCTGGTTCAAATTATCATAAAGACTTCATGATTTTAATTATATTACTAATAGGTTATAATATCCATGAATTCCATATCATGAGAGGGAAATATACCATAGCATATTTGCTATAAAAATCAACATTCTTTTGGATAGAATTGCCAGTGTGGAAAAATTAATAGCAAACATTAACGAAAGCCACACTATCTCGAATCCTGTTTCTTCTCTAATAACTCCTGACACACCTGATTAAATCCCAGGGGCTGGAAGATGGTGCATCTTCCAGCTATAAAATCTGTAAAGAGCTTACAGAACAAGCGTGAGGATGTGTTTGATCCCTAGTACTCATGTACAAAAAGCTGGGAACAGGGACCTATACCTATAATCCCAGCACTGGGGAGATGGAGGCAGATGAATCTATGGGGCTCAATGGTCAGCCAATCTTGCCTAATCAATGAATTAAAAACCAATGAGAGACCCTGTCTCAAAACAAAGAGACAGTAATAAGGCAGGTAGCTCTTGAGGAACAACACCCAAAGCTGACCCGTGGCCTTCATGTGCATGTACACAGATGTGAGGTGCTCCTGCACACACACACACACACACACACACACACATGAACACACACACATGTGAACAAACACACATTAATACATTGAATACATACACAAACATACACATATGCAAGCATACACACATGAACACACACAAGTCCCTATTGGCTTGGGAAATAAAATCATTTTCAGGATTACGCCATATGGTCATGTAAATCTGGGGAACATCACTATGACCAGCAGGCAGGTGCACTATTATGAACGATATAAAGAGATCCCACCCTCACCTTTAGATTTTGTCTGATTGTGGTCAGATTTGCCCTCAGAGATCTCCTCACAAACCTGGTTAGTGGGACAATGGCCCTAGACATTTCAAACTGAACAGTAGCACATCCACACTTCAATCAAATCTTGTTAAAAGATTCTTATTTTAGAATAAATAAAGGAGAGTACAAATGCTCTCCTTCCCTCTCCCCTCCATCTCTCTAGGATTGTTCTGTTTGTGCAAGGACTTGGGATAGAGCAATCCATAGTTTTGATTTGTGGTAGCCTCTAGCATGCAAAACACCACCAGAATGCAAACCCGAAGTCCTATAAAAGTTTCAAGACCTTGGAGATTATTTAGTAAATTATTGACAACTCTATTGTTTGAAAGAGTTGCTAGCTAAAAGTGCATATTTAAAGAGAAAGACTGCGGATGTGCAGTCTCTCCGGCCCTGACCTATCAGTCGGTATGCAACCCTAGCTTCGTAAAGCACTCTTTGAAATCAACTGTAATTCTACTGTTCAGGGAGAGGGGTGCATGCTTCCAATAATAATGTGTGTGACACCAATTCCTGCCTGTCACAGAGGGACTCCACAACACACCCTCAGACTACAAAGTCAAGCATGCAGAGTCGGTCAACTGGTTCTGCCTTCCCTGTCTAACATGGAACTCATGAGACATGTCTTTTTTCTTCAGTGAAAATGGCCAAACCATGCAAAGGCTAGCTTCAGATACATGGGCTTTCCAGAAAGTACAATTGTCATTAATACCCAACTGTTAGCCACAAATAAGCAAGATGTCAGAATGATTAACAAACCGCTCATTGGTTGGCCAAACTGGCTGGCCAGCGAGCTCTGGGGCATGCATGCACCACTGTCCTGGTTAATTTTTGTCAGCTTGACACAAGCTAGACTTATCTGGGAAGAGGAATCTCCACTGAGAAAATACCTCCATTAGATCGACTGGTAGGCAAGCCTCTAGGGCATTATCTGGATTAAAGATTGATGTGGGAGGGCCCAGCCCACCATGAGAGGAGCAACCCCGGGTAGGTGATCCTAGATACTGTAAGGAAGCAAACTGAGCAAGGCAGGAGGAGAAAGTCAGTAAGCAGCATTCCTCTGCATCAGTGCCTGCCTCCAGATTCCTGCCTTGACACCCTGCCCTGACTTTGCTCAGTGATAGACTACAATCTGCAAGGCAGATAAAGCCCTTCCTCCCTGTGTTGTTTCTGGTCATTATCTTTAACACGACAGTAGAAAGCAAACCAGAACAACCATCATGCTCTCCTTTGTAAGTGGATGCTAGAGATTTGAACTCAGATCCCCATGCTTGCACGATGAGCACTTTACTGAGCCATCTCCCTAGGCTTTTAACAAGTCTAAAAAGTCTGTGAAGACACTTAAAGATAGATTCCCCATTAAAACACTTACCTTTGACCTTACTGTGGTACCGCCTCGCTCTTTGTTTGCAATACAAATTTTTTCTGGTACTGGGGATTGAACCTAGGGCCTTGTACATTCTAGATAATGTTCTACTGGGGCAGATCCCTAGCCTGGGCGATAATACTTTTAACTCTCAATTTTTATGCTAAAGACTTATATTTATCACCTTTGGTTCTCACCCACAACTACAAAGTCTCTGACAATGAAGATTTTATCTACCACATTGCTTCCTATATCCGTAGTGTCTGATATAGGATAATTATTTTGGTTTTAAAAAAATCAATAAATTTCTGCCTCTCAGAGAGGTCGTTAGTTTTAAGTTAAGAGAATGCAGAATCTGGAGTGTGGTTCAGTAGCAGAAGCATGACTTCAGAAATGACAGCCTGAGGCTATTCAGCTCCCAGTAGGAGCTTCCAGCTTGAGGAAGGTACCAGAGTCCTCATCCACATCATAACCAGAGAAGATGATAAAAATCCATGCTTTTCCCATTCACGATTGTTTCCCAATGGGAAGATTCTGAATAAAAACCCCAGTCTCCTCTTCAACGTCCCCAGTCCATCCTGTATGTGGGAATAAGAGCATCTTGAACCGGAAGGCGTACCACATCACTTACCGGGAGGAGAAGAGGCAGACTCAGAAAGCAGAGGTAGGAAGAGCAGGAGGCAAGCTCATGCAAGGCTGCACAGTAAGCTCCAGGCCAGCCTGGCTCACAGGGTCTCCATCTCTATCCCACCTCCTCAAAGAAAGGAAGAAAGAGAATCCTCTTTACACCATATTCAACTGAGGCAGGACCCTAAGAAGCTGATTAGTTCACCTAATGTAAGGCTTTAGAAACAGTTAATGTTCTCTAAAACATTAGCAAAATAAAATCAGCTGGCCCTATAGTTGGCTTGGCTTAATTTATGGCTAAAGATGAGACAGTTTACAATTTTAATTAATAAAATGACTCTATTTCAGGGCACAAATAATAAGTGCAGAGAGCTTTATTTAGAAAGGCAAGTATGTTATTGCAAAATGGGCATTCCATTATGGATTACAGAATAAACACTGAGGGAAACACTCTTACCAAAATAAAAAAAAAAGGAAGATATCTAATCCTATAAAAATATTTTATTAGGGTATTTAGAATCTAAACAAGGTGATCATACAGCATAAATTAAATGTAGTCAGACATCATCATTCTGAAGTAATTTAAGTCTAGGCAAACTGAAAAACAATTTCAATGGTATTCAGTCTCCAGACTCTCAAGTACCGTAATAAACAGATAAGATGCTCCCAGGAAAGCTCTCAGGCAGCAGCACTGACTGTCTTCGTGAAGACAGCAGCTAGCCTAGCCAAGGTCGGAGCATGATGATCACTAGATTAATGACTTACGATCATGTCTGCTTTTACTATGCATTTAAAGTTTCCCATAACTTTAAGTAAGGCTCATAGGAAAAAAAATCAATGTTTATTATGCTTTTCCTTCAAATACCTCTGCCGTAAATTTCAAACCATCAATTTCTGCTTTCTCACTGCTTATATAACTCAGGGTTTGGTATTTCTGTGGGTCATGTAAACATATTTCCACTATTTCAACTTTTGTAGTATATATTCTATTTTTCCTACATAGGTATGAAGAGGTCATTGTGCTTTATAATGCTCTATGTTTTTATAACATATGTATGCATAAGATAATTTTGCCAACTGTGGACCTCCAATTGCAAGTCTGAGCCATAACAGAGGAACAAATGAATGGACTATACCGGAATTGTCTCTGATTGACCAGTTAATTGTGCGTGGGAAGATTACTCTCTGCTGAGCCTCAGTGTTGCATCTGTTCTGAGCCATTTCTCCATAGTGGAGAAAGCTGAACTGCCAAGCTTCCCTTCCTCTTAGATCCAGCAAAAATACAATGCTGGGAAAACCTCCAGCGAAGAGCTGTAAATCCAGGGACCACTCCCCACATCTGTGAAGCTAGAACGATTCTCCTCAGACAAGCTTTAGAAAATAATGTATCGATTTCTGATGGTAATTATTGTTCTTTGCAATCAACTGTGCTTATACTGTGGGCATAAATCACGCCTTTCGCTCTCTCACTCCTGGTGGTTGGGAATACGAAACCAGAAATGGAGCAAGCTTCAAAGAGGTCACTCTCCAAACGCCTGGAATTTAGATGACATTGTTAGTAGTCACAAAACTACTAGTCAGTGTGGTCTTTTTCTGAAGTCACTTTAAATAACATAACATTAAATAAATGCTAAGACTTAAACCAAAGTTTCCCTTGTCCCTTAGGTGAAAACCAGCGGTCACTATCATTCCTAAAACCTGCTCTTTGTTGCCTAAAGGGGTCAGCCAAGTGAGGGCATGAATGACTTGACATAAACGTGTCACACATACACATAGGGCTCTCTAGAGCAGAGGTTCTCAATCTGTGGGTCACAACCCCTTTGGGGATTAAACAACCCTTTCACAGGGGTCACCTAAGACCATCTGCATATCAGATATTTACATCACGATTTATAGCATTAGCAAAATTATTTATGAATTAGCAATGCAAATAATTTTATGGTTGGGGTGGTCACCACAGCATAAGGAACTATATTAAAGGGTCACAGCATTAAGAAGGTTGAGGACCACTCCTCTAGATCTCTAGATAGAGAGGACCAATCCCCCCACTCTCTGTGTATAAAGAAGTGGGATTTATTAGGTTGTCTTACACAGAAAGGTCTAGATAGTCCAGCAATGCTGCCTTCATACTTGCCAGGCCAAGAGCCAACAGATGCTTAATCTGGAGGCTAGATGCCTCCTAAGCTCCAGTCTTCGGTTCCCACAGAAACACTGCCCTTGGTCCATGTTGGAAGGATGAAGAAGCTGGGCTCTGACATCAGCAAAGGATGGCTCCATGGAGGCAGCTCCAGCATCGAGATGCCAGTGGGGTAGATGAACTTGCCCCCTACCAGCAGACAGAAAGAGAAAACTTTTCTTTCTCAGGTTTCCTGATATCTAGGCTGCCTCCAGAAGGTGCTGCTCATATTTAAGGTGGGCTTTCCCACTTCAGTTAAACTGATGGAGAAAATCCCTCTAAGGAATATCCAAGAGTTTGTCTGTTAATTCCAAATCCAGTCAACTTCACAACCGAGATTCACATCACAGCCTGTGACTTATATTTAGTCTCTATTACAAAGAAGGAAGGGGGAGGCTGGGCAGATGGGTCAGTAAGTACAGTGTTTACCTTTCAGCCGCAGGACCTGGGTTCAAGCCCCACATCCCAAGTATTTTAACACATCAGCAGAAATGAAGCAAGGATGTTGGGTGAATGGTGCTAGAATTAGTTTATGGAAACATAAACCCACATTCTTCTTGCCAGGACTTAGGTCTTGATTGTGAAGGAAGTGTCTTGGGATACCCCTCTTTCCATTATGTGGAACACAGGAAGGAAAGCAACAAAGTTACTCAAACAAGAATAGCCAAGATATAAAAGTGGAGAGAACTTGATATCCCCCTTGATAGTCTGAGTCCTTGGATCAAAGTACCCCAAAAACCAGCTCCAGGCTGGGAAGGTTCATTATACCAACAAACAACTGGATTTTCATTTATTTATTTTTGCTTAAGTCAGTATAAATAGGATTTCCATAACCCCCAGTCAAAAGTTGTGCCTTGGAGAGATATCAGGCTTGCTCTCTGAAAAGTATGAATAATAGACGTAAACACCAGCATTTAAGTGGTACAATTACCCAGCCAGGTTACAATGTCTCCCTTTACTCCTAGGGACAGGCTTCTCATTGAAATTTCTTTGATCCTAGGCTCATGTCTCTTGTAGAAAATTCTGCCTCTGACCTCAAGTTTGTCAGCAACTATAGATATTACATGTCTATCTTAGTTATTTGTCTAATGTTGTGATAAACCCCATGACACCGTGACCAAGATGACCTATAGCAGAGTCTACTGGGGGCTCGAGGTTTCCAACTGTCAGAGTCAATGACCTTCATAGCAAGAAAGCAGGGTGGCAGGCAGACATGGTGCTGGCCCAGTAGCTGAGAGCTTATTTCCTGATCCATAAGCGTGAGACAGAGAGAGCTAACTGGGAATGTCATGGGATCTTTAACCCTCAAAGCCCTTCCCAGTAACACCTCCTCTAATAAGGCCACACTTCCTGAAACCTTCCCAAACAGTTCCACCAACTGAGGACCAAGCATTCAAATAGGTAACTGTATGAGAGTTATTCTCATTAAAAACACCACAGGGTACCTATATTGATTATGGGTAACCAATCATGTATTCTGGTGTGTGTGTGTGTGTGTGTGTGTGTGTGTGTGTGTGCACGCGCGCACACACGTGTGTGTTCATATGTGTGTGCACCTCTATGTACAATGTCTATTTGGCATTAAAATTATATTTTAAAAGTTCAGATACAACACAATATCAATAAATCCATTGTGATTAAAAACAGAGATAAAACTAGTTATAAATTTCACCCCAACCCTTAATGGTACAGTGGTAAATCCAATCTTTTCTCTCAGAAAGATCATAATATATATTATGTAACTTGAAATAAGAGTATGATTTTCCTTCTAAAAGTAAGCAATAAATAAGCCGTGGTACTGCGTATCAGCTATCAGCTATGGGTTACCCATCTCAAAGCCTGACTTCAGCAAAGTGCCTCTCCACACAGCCTGAGAATCGCTCACTTAGAGACTGTAAGAGAAAAATTAAAGGTCCTCCCCCAAGTTTCAAAACCAATTTTTTGAAAGAAATCAAATCAGAGCCATCCATCACTCCTCTTACCAAGCTCCCGTAGAAGACAAACTTCTGTGCTAAATGAACTAAATTCAAAATTCTTCCTGAAACCATTCTTGCTAATGCTATTACGTTACTATCAAGAAAAATAGCATCCCAATATAATGCTATCATACTCTTCTGTTGGAGTCCATTTCCACTGGCTGGGGAATTCCTTCAAGACAGAACACCGTCTCCTGAGGACAGGGACCTGTCATGTTTGGCATTGTATATAGACAGCAGTTAGCAAGGTGATTGGCAAATAAAACATACTTGTGAGATAGCTATTGGGTGAATAAATGAATCTGATAGCTGTCACATATTGTAAAGAAGGAAAAGAATGGAGTTAATAACCAGGTTATTCCGACGTGATTCTCCTACGGCTGCTGTGGTCATAGAGAGAGCGCCCACCGGTTCGGTTCCTTCAGGCTCTGTCGTACATATGCTAACTGGCCACCTTTGCACGCATCCAGGTTCTCAATCGCAAGGAAGCCGAGAGACCCTAAAGTTGTTGGATGGGGCTTTTCAAGTGATGACTGAGACAGCCATCCCTGAAAGTCTTTCGGTCTACACTCTGTTCCTTACAGTGGAATATCCCCACCCTTACCCACTCCCAAATGGATGCGCCCCAGACACACAATGCCTTACTTTGAGTCTGTATCCATTTTACCTTCATCTGTTCTCGAATCAATCTCACAGGGGAAGCTGTTTCTCTAAGCATGGATCCAAATATTTATCTTATTTTAAGACCCATGGATTCTAATTCTCTTTTAATTCAATGTGTCTTTGATAGCCAAATACAACCAGCTCAATACTTTGAAACATAACCATGCTACATGCTTTTAATAACATTTTATAAGAAAGATTTCTACTGAGGACGCGGGGTTCCATTCCATGTTACTGTCGGCACCTGTGCGTTGCTCCCTTTTCAAGAGACAGTTTTTGACAGGATTTCGTGCAATTTAAAATAAGTGCTGCCACACTTACAATAAGTAATTATTTACCTGGGGTCTATTTTAGGTGTGTAAAGGAGTTAAATGTTTCAAAGATAATTCCCATGCGGGAATTCATTTAACAGCAGACTGCTCTTGAGTTGAGGAAACAATATAAAAAATACGGAGATCATTGCTTAAAACCAGGGTGTCATAGAGGTGACTCTGCACAACCTAAGTTTATTGCAGAGAAAAGGACATCCTACGCCCTTCAGAGGATAATGGGTCAAGTGAGATGATTATTGCCTGGGTGTTTGGGTGCATGTATTTACAACTGAAGTATGCTTCCAGCCTCCGTGTGGCCCTTGCCACTCCTCGAAGTGAAGGTATCACCCTAGCAGTGAGCGGACATCGAGTTGACTCCCTCCGGCCGAGAGCACAACGGTAACAAGGCAGGAATTCCAGCTGGCAAGCCTTACAGCGTGGTCCCGGGTCCCACGTAAGTCAGACCTGTTTCATTTCCTTCAGTTTCAATCCAATGGAAGGCTCGTTCTTCACGATGGGCCTGGGGGAAGCTTATGAACGTTGTAGTGAGAACTCTGTCTGGTGCCTTCAAACCCCAGGGACTGATGTGACCTCATCCGCACTCCCTTTTCTGTTTTGAAGACTCAAGAGATGCCTTCCATGGCTTTCTACATGCGGCCTCCGAACACATCCCTTGAGGGGTCCCCGATGACACAGAGGCTGGTGTTTAATGGGCCTAGGTTTATGACTTAGAAAACGAGGGCAATTTTAATCTGACTGCTCCCTGGGGAATTCCAAAAACACCGTCTTTATATGCTCGCTTGAAATCACCGGGCCCTGACTTCAAGAGCACCCCCATCAAGGGCAACCACAGAATCCTCCGAGGAAACCAGGGGTTGTTGGTCGAAAACCATTCAGAGTATCTTCAGGCTTGAGGTTCCTCGAGGCAATATGTTCTAAATGATACTTGAGTCGTGTACATATGAAGTGAGAACTGCAAACAAGAAATCAGTATGGTCTATAAGCACAGTTAGGTCAGAAGGTTCAAACTAGCTCATGATAATTGTCCTGTAAATTCATTTTTTTTTTCCCCCAGGGGAAAATTACGGGTGTGAGTTGGCACACCACCGAGTTGAGATAAGGGTAACTGTTGTCACACACGGGTGGATTTTGTGTTTGTTCTTTGTGTGAAGGTGACTTCTATGGCTACATGGGTATGTGTTCAGGAGGGTGATTCCTCTGCATTGCTGCAAACCTGGGGCATCTTGAAAAATTAATTTTAATTTTAAAACAAGCACCGTTGTACATCCATAAAGTTAATTTTTTAATCCAGCACTTTGCTAGATGATAGACAATTAGATGGTAGATAGGTAAATAGAGAGGCGGATGAATGACAGGTGACGGAGAACACATTACTTTTATTAGAATATTACATCGTACTATCGGAGAATGCTTCTTTCCCACTTATTTTTCACGGGTTGCCATGCCATGAGCATTTCTATAACTTCCCAGTCTTTAAAACACGATTTCTAGGCAGTTGCATCGTAGTTCATCATGTGGGATTGCTGTAGAACTGCTGTAATTTATTTAGTAATTTTCCTATTGTTGGAAATCATTTTTCAAAATATCATAAGCAAATCTCAAATGAACATTCTCCTCCTGAAATTCCCTTTCCACACCATGGGCTGCTTCTTTGGGCTGAATTCCTAGATGTGAAATGGCTGTCACAAAGTTGAACATTTTACATGTTTTCAAATGCTCGAGGTCGGTCACTTTCTAGAAAAGCTGCAGTCCCAGGAGTAAGACCAGTGCGAACCTTTTCTTCCTTCCATGCTCACTCATCAGCTCAAAGGAAGCTTGTTCCTGACTGCTTCTTAAAACAGAAGTAGCATGGGAACATACCATCAGTGCGGACGGTGCAGTCACGGAAACTCCCCATTGCTCACTCCACATGCCTCCAGCATGTGCTCCGGAGTCTTGCTAAATCATCAGAGGCGGCTTTATGTATCAGTGCGCATCTCTCTAAATGTTCTCAGAACAACTGCAGTCACACACAGACACGCACACACGCACACAGACATACACAGACACCACACACATACACACGCTCGTGTGCATACACACAAACATGAGTGCACACACACACACACACACACACACATACACCGAGATAGAAACCATTTTACATTCATTTCATGTATGTGTGTAGCATGTGTGAGCACACTTGTGCATGCACCTCATGGCAGCCATATGGAGGACAGAGGTCGGCTTGTAAGAGTTGCTGCTCTCTCTCATGCAGGTCCTGGGAACCGAATCCAGGTCTTAAGGCTTGGCAGCCAGCTCTTTATCTACTGAGCCATCTGACAGGCCTGGGATCCATGTTTTTCTCTAGGCATGATGATCTCAATGTCATTTTCTTATTTCACTTTTTCTTTGCATGTTTTCACGTCAGTAAAAACTTAGCCGACATTGCCCTTCATAAAGACTTGGACCATTCTGTAACGTGGGAAAAGCCTCAGTTATGAATCCATTGATCCTTTGACACTACACAGGTTACGATTTGCTCGTGTGTTTAGTGTTCATCTAATGTCTCGATTCAGGGACGCCTCATGAGGTCGGGGTCAATGTGTACCTTGGCCAGGCTGAGTCTCCACAAACTGTAGACTGCTTAGGAGTCTAATAACATTCCCTGGAGTCTGAGAGTGGGAGAAATAGTCTTCCCCAGGGAAAAGCTCACCAACTGGTTATCCAGTACCAAATGATCAGCCCTGAAAATGTTCAGACACGGAACATTATACAAACTGAGCAATTTGTGCTTATGCATTTAGGGGTGTGTGTGTGTGTGTGTGTGTGTGTGTGTGTGTGTGTGTGTGTAGTGGGAACTAATGAAAAAAGGCCATGAATTTGAAAGAGCAAAAAGGGGTTCATGTGAGGATTTAGAGAGAGGAAAGGAAAGGGGGAAATGATGTGATTATCATTCCAAAGATAAAGGAAGTAATTTTAAAAAAACACTCCTTGGGGGATGGACAGAGGGCTCAGACAGCTCAGCAGTTATGAGTGCTTGTTATTTTGCAGAGGATGTGGGTTTCATTTCTAGCACCCACATGGCTTCTGGCATTGCTAGAGTCAAGTTCCTGTAGTTCCAGTTCCCACCTGGAGTGTGGACCTGCACACAGGAAAGGGAGCTGAAGGTGAGCTGGGGAGCTCTCCTTGCATTTGCACAGGGAATGGAAGATATCACTTACACCCACATCCCAGGGATCAGCGCTTAGGCATATGGCAAGAGATGCAACAGATGACCTCAGAAACTCCTCCTCTAACTTGCGTGCTAAGACCTAGCTAACAGGCAGGGTTTCTGTCGTTGAAGAAGTAGCAGAGGATAAATGCCAGGGCAGAGCAGCTGGGGAGACGGCTCCATCAGTAACATGCTTGGTTGGCATCAGAAGGAAGACATGAGTCTGATCCACAGAACCCATATTTCATAAATAAATCGAAGCACTGGAGAGGCAGAGAGAGGCATATCCCCAGGCTGACTGGCTAGCCATGCTAGGGTACTTGCTGAGGTCCAAGCCGGTGAGAGACCATGGCTCAAAAAAAACAAAATACAAACAAACAAACAACAAGGTGGCCTCCAGCTGTGTGCACACACCTGCTCACATACCCACAGTGCAGTGCACAGCTTACGGCTCTGCCCCGAGCAGTTTAAATTTTCAAAAGTTGTCTTGCCTGCCTCTCCACCGTTTCTTCCTGTTTGGGTGCAGAATACAAGCCCGGGGTGAGGTCTGCTGACTAGAGTTCCAAATTTTTCTAACGCAAAACACAGCCCGAAACTCATCTACCTCCAGTTCTTTGAAAATGCTGTAAGCCTTTAAAATGTCTAATGAAATATGATTTCAGGCTCCTAGCCTTTTGTATTCACTCTCCGCATTTTAACATGTTTCCCTCACACGTGACTCGGCAGCAGTTTTTGGCCAACTAGCTTCCTAATATTTTTTTCCCCCGAAAGCATTAGACTTTATCCTCAGAGAAGATAATTCTCTTTTCACACTCATAAATTGTTTACATAATACTTCATTAAATTATGTAATTATAATAGCAAGCCAAATAACCATTAAGATTCTCAAGCACAACAAAACGAACATGTGCAGAGCTTAACAGGAGTGGGCAGGACTACAGAGCAGCTTTCACGCCAAGTGTGTATTTAGTGTGGAGGGGCATGGAGTTTGGATGTTTCATGGAGGAAAGAGGAAAAGCGTTAATCCAGCAGGCTGGTTGAGAGTGAAGGAATTAATAGGGATCGGCTATGCCTTTTACACTTGAGGATCCCCACCCCGCCCCAAAGCAACAATGTTCCTCATCCACTCATGGTCTCCAACCAAGGATGCTCTCCAACCCCAAAGCCACAATGGTCTCCAGCTATCAGACAAATGGTCCCTTAGTGAGAAGGATGTTAGAAACAAGGATGAGGTCTTCCTCTATCAAGCCCCCTCTCAATGTCTCTCCTACTGCAAGCATCATGTCTATGGAGACTCAGAGACACAGAATAGCATCGTATAAAATCACAACCTTGCTGTTTTGTCTGTTGCCTCGCCTAGAAAGATGTGTTTCCACTCAAAACTCCTGGCCTATGATGATCCTGTTCACATGGCACTTCCCTAACAGATTTCCAAGGACACTGTTCCCTGAAGATGATTCTGGACTTTGGTACCGACCTCAGAACTTGATCCAAAAGAGTGATAATACGTTGAAATGGCTTTTGCATCTAAAAGATGCCAGGGTTTTCATCTGAGCTGTTAATCTATGGGCTAGACTCTAGAAGAATTTCTAAACAGTGTTGAGCTTTGGGCATACTAGAGCATTTTCAGAAATTTATCAGTCACCCCTAGTCTCATCTGATCAATAAATTGCCTTCTCATCTCCCCCCAACCTCTACTAAAAACAGTGCAGTGCTCATATAATGCTGTTCTAAGAGGATTTATTACTAAATAATTGAACAGCATCGATCTTAAAATTGAATTACCAGACCCGGGACATTTTCTTCATGTTAACAAAGAATGACTGATTCCCATCGAAAGCCAGGCCATCGGTATACCAAATACTTTTGGATCCCTGGTTTACTGTGACCTAAAAGAAATAGTTTTTCATATTCATTGAAAACTAAGATATCACCATTTATTCTTTTTTCCATCTTTGATTTTATGTGAGGTTGTTAATAATGTACTGCAGACAAGTGAATCGTTGCTCCTCTCTTCTGAGGCTCGAGAAGCCTTCCCTCTGAAGAAGGCGGCCAGGTCATTCTTCTAGTGAATTAATATCTTTCAAAATATACAAAAAATTAACCTGTTTGCAGACACGGAAATACAGTAATGCATTGCTCTTTTCTCTGGATAGAAAACATGTATTTGTTGAGATCCTACTTGTGCCTTGGCCTGTCCTAGAAGCCAGGAGCACAAAGCAGAAAGAACCTCTCTCCTCAGGAGAATATCGACAGGCAGAAAAGTACACATAACTGCAGAAAGCTCCCCATAAAGAAGCATGCAGTATTCCAGACACTTGTTCAGGACACGTACCCTAAACGCTAAGTACATAACTTATTTAGCAGTTGCACCGAGATGTCCTTGGACTTCTCTCTCAACGGTCCCATAACATTTGTGAAATCATCTTAGAAAATGGATGCATTTAAAAATTTAAATTCTATGTGAGCCTTTAAAACACTTGAAAGATACCAATGGGTTGCCTCTACCCTAAGAACAAGTAGAATTTTCCATTTTGGTCCCCTAGCATGGGAACAGCCGACTGCCGTGTTCCACAGGCCAAATGCTGCTTCTTTTGCTAATCACTAAGGGTGGTGTCTGCTGACTTGGGGCTGACGGTTATGGCTACGCTATAATCGAACGCTGCAAACGTGAGAACAGTGTACACTCCTCGGCACCCTCCTCCTGTCCTGTCAGAACAGCCTCACACGGGCGTGTTCATGCAGTCTCACACTCCGGGTGCCCTCCACAGCCACGGCGCTGCTGAGAAGGGGTGACACAGACTGCAGGAGCTGCGGGCCTCAAACATCCATGCTCTGACACAGACCTGTCAACTCGGCTCCGCATGAAGCTGAAGCAGGAGGATCAAAAGAGTTCAACACTTGCCTGGACTGAAGAGTGAATTCAAGGGCAGCCTGGGCAACTCAGTGAGACCACAGGCAACAGCAATGAAGGCCATGAACGTGGTGAGGGGGCTGGTGGGGAGGAGGGGGCGGTAGAGGTGGGAGGGAGGCGGGTAAAACAACACAACGAGAATGTACTGAGCACATGTATGAAATTGTCAGTTAACAAACTCTATAACATTTTAAGCTAAAAAATGTGGGCTGGGCTGTAGCTCAGCAGTAGAGCATTTGTCTGGTGCATGTGAGGCACAGGGTTCAAATCCAGTACTTTCTGAAAGATTAAAATCTGGTCCTATACGCAAAAATATTGCCAACTCCTGGCTGAGGATATATTGATTTTTGAGCCTGTTATAAAACTTAATATAGATACTCGATATTCTCCTCTATGTGGCTCAACTGTTGTTCCTCCCTACCCACCATCTTTCTTTTGCTAGTCCCCAGAAAGAAACACTTGCATGCAGTAGTTCACTGCAAGGAGGAATTTTCATAGGTGCAAACCCTGCCAGACCTCAGCAGAGGGAACCACCATCATGGCAAGCACCATACTTGATAGGGGAACCACGAGCTTCTCAGCTAAAGTGCTTTTATTGATTCAGAACCCCTCAGATGTTCTACTGATAGCACGTGCAGATCGCGAGCAATCAAACATCCCCCACAGAAACCCAACACCTGCAGACAATACAAAACGCCAAAATCTAGGGTGTCCCTCACCCAACAGTGCACCCAAAACAATTATTTTATACATAGCTAAAAATAAACTTCTACAACACGTGCGTGCCACACCAATCCCAGAGCTCCAGAGCTCCCCAAACACCCCATAATTCACCCGAGGCAGAATGTACCACCTGTTCCCTCCTCCATCTACTGCCTTTTGTTCTCTGCAGGTTCCTCTTGCTTGGTTGTTCCTCACACATCTGGGGCAGCTGTCAAATTCCTTGACAGGAAGTGGAAACTAAAGGAACCCATGCTCCTTTTGGAATGGTAGCCAGCCTGAGACGAGGCTGCTTGGGCCTAGGGAGATGCGGTGTGTGGCAAGAACAGCCTGGAAGACACTCAGCCTGGGAGCACTCTTGTGAAGCAGTGGCACACGGAAACATCCCTGATGTGGAAACACCACTTTTTTTTTTTTTCAAACAAAGCAGGATGGGTATCACTGACTCTCCTTTGTCTTTTAATAACTAACCGTGCCGCTCTGGCTGACCCTGTCTTCTTTAAATGCGTGTTATCTTGTTCATGCAATTTCTGTCAGTAATTCTGGCTTTTAAAATATGTTATGGTATTACATATCTGGATGGCAGATTGTCAGAGTCTCATTACTGTAATAAAATGCCTGGGATAATAAACTTAGGGACAAAATGCTTATTTGGTTTTTAGTTTTGGAGGAGCTGATCTCAAATCAGGTAGGCCCATTGCCAGGGGGATTGGGGGGACTGGGAGGAGGGGGGCCCTAGTGCATGTGAGTGGCAATGACAGGGAGGGTAGGTTAGAGCAAAGCCCCTTAAAACCTGAGCATGGAGCCAAAGGAAGAAGAAACTCAAGATTCCTTCAGAGCATGCTCCCCAGAAGCTTAGGGACCTCCCACCAGGCTACAAGTTCTAAAAGTCCTGTTACTTTCCGATAGCATCACCCTAGGGACCAAACCTTTAATATGCAAAACCTCTTGGGGTCACTGATCCAAGCCAGAACATCTGTTGCTATGATAAAGTACTGACTGAAACTAACAGCGGGGGGGGGGGGGGGGGGGGGGGGGGGGGAAGGGGGGGAGCTTATTCGGTTTACAGGGCAGTCCATCATCACAGGAAGCCAAGGCAGGAACTCAAGGCGGGAGCTCAAAGAAGAAACCAGTGGGGAAGCACTGTTCACTGGATTGCTCAATATTCTTTCTTATGCAAGCCAGGTCCTGCTGCCTAGGGATATCACCGCCCACGGTGGGCTGGGCCCTCCCACCAACTAGCCATTAAGCAAATTTTTCACAGTCATATATACAGGCCAATCTAATGCCAGTTCCCCACTGATGACCCACTACGGTGTGGCAACTTGATCAGTAAAGCTAACTATGACAATGACCCCTAAAATATCATACCTGAGGTACCCAACGTCTGTGTGTCTTAGCCTGGGCCCTGAAATCATTAGTCCATGCCTGAAGTTCCCACAAGAATGATGAAATGAATTGGCTAGAGATGTAGCTCAGTTGGCAGAATGCTTCCCTAAAACGCATAGACCTTGGGTTTCTCTCCCGGCACCGGCACCGTAAGAGGCTGGAAGACTGGGGGTGCTAACATTCAGTGGTGGACGAAGGAGGAAGCCAGCTCCTGTGCCTCCAGGAGGAGCTACAGACAATGGTTGGTGGAGGACAGACAGACATTTTCTTTAGTGGCATAGCCACAGGTAAGCTGCTCGTGTCCCTGTAGATAGCCTCCATCCCATGCTAGTGAAAACATTCCTATTCAAAGTCCCTGGAGAATAAAGAAGGCGTGAAAGTAGGAGGGGGAGAAGGGGTTCAGTGGGAGCAGGAGAGGGCAAATATGACCAAAATACATTATTTACATGTATGAAATTTTCAAGGAATACTTGTCTTTAATTGGAGAGTGGAACATACCTGCAATAGTTACTCTCAACTGCATAGCAAGTTCCAGGCCAGTCTGAGACCTTGTCTTATAAAAAAATTATAAGAGTAATTTGAAAAAAAAAGTATGAACTTCAGATGCGAGTGAGCAGCCTGCAGCCCTCGGCATTCAGAGCACAGCAGGCGTCTTGCAGTTTATGGAACCAAAGCCCCATAATGCTCCGCATTTTCATAATGGAAAAGCGAAATCCTCCCAGGGTTAAAAATCCACACATTTGTGACTCGGGTAGGGAGACTTGGGCTTCATTTGTTACATTATAATAGGAATCCAGTGCGCCTCTCTCAAGGCTATGGGCAAAGTAAAATTACTATACTATAAACCTGTCACAAGGGGCTAACTCCTGGGATGTGTCAGTCAACTGAGCCTCTACAAGGCTGCAAATGACAGTCTGGGGAAACACCTCCCGGTATTTGTGGGAGACCGTCCCCAAGCTATTCTGTGATTTCAAGAATTCATAGCAGACCCCAAATCTGTAAAATACTTAATACAACATTTTCTGCAAGAAGTCCCAGCAATAGGGGAAAATGGTTCTGAGGAAAATACTTCATCCAATTCAGTACTTATTGACAATATTCCCAGCATGCCCTGGGAGCCCAGGATTAAACTGAGTTAAGTAGTGCCAAGCATCTACCACATCCTGGGATCGTTCTAAGCACGGAGCACGTGTGGATTAACTCACTACACGGAGCAACTACATAAAGCCTTAGCTAGTATCGCCTGCGCTGGACACAGGAAGAATTCTCAGGCTGTGAGATACGAAGGAGCCCCAAGGTCACAGGTCACAAAGCTAATGAGTGGTGTGCCTGTAATTCCAATGCTCACCTTGAGCTCCAGAGACACAACTCTCAGCTAAACAAGGCACACCAGAGAGCCGTATGAATTTGCAGGCTCTCCTGGTTCCCTAAAGAATGGCTACAGAGTGACTTTATCCATTTATCAGTAGGATTCCCTGCCTATTAAATCCAGGGCCACTCAGCTGCAATTACAGCTCCAGAATCCTAAACTCATGAGTGTAGATAGGCTATTAGCATATCTGGTTCAACCTGGTGCCTTCATTTCACAGCCTAAGGGTTTGGGGTCACAGAGGTGAAAGCTCGGTAGCGTCATCGAGAATCATTAATCTGCTACTTGCTTGAAAAATGAGGATGCGGTGGCCAGGACTGTTTTTGGATTAATTAAAAAGCAGAGAAGACCTGGGAAGCAGAATTCCATCATTAAGATAGAAACCTGTTTGTGACCAGGAGCTAAGACTGGGAAATAATTAAGGCCTTCCGAGGAAGCTCAGGCAAACCGTGCCCTGGGTGCGTACACGCAGCTGGGCGTGCATTTCAGGTGGGCATTTGACTTCAAATCTTCCATGGTTTCCCGTGACAGCAGAGTAACCCAAATGGGCAGTGGAATACATCTACTTGAAGACTCCTCTTAGGGAGATAATGCCTTGTCAGTTACAAGTAAATTCACTCACCTGTTTACTGTTACTTAGCCCTTCCAGTAAATTTACCATTTTCACACATCGTGTAATAATGAGACGAAGACATTTATAGCAAAAGAAAAGTGGCTTCTCTCTTTTTTCTCTCAGTAAATTCCGTGTGGCTAATATACTTTTAAAGTTCAAGAGAGCGTTGGAAAAAGCAGGGGTGACTGGGTTAATGTGGCCACAGATTAGTAGGCATTCATCTCAAGCTGTGTCCATTACTGAGGGCGGGTGCCACCTGAAACTTTAGAAGAAAGCACATAAACGGTAGCTGGCCAGCCTGCTTTCTCCAGAATGAACCTCAGCCCCTGAATCATGCAACCAAAATCCTTCAGAGCAAAGGTACTCAGTGGGGACAAGAGCATCTTCTAAAGGTGCTGTAGGGGTGCTGTGTGTGTGTGTGTGTGTGTGTGTATGTGTGTGAGAGAGAGAGGGAGATAGAGAGAGAGAGAGAGAGAGAGAGAGAGAAGGTGAAAACCTAACACTGCCCACATTTTCTGTGTATCTCCTTCAGACATCTTAGTGTTATGTTTTACAGTGTTCTATTCTTGGGCTGAACAATATTACTTCACTCTCAATGGCATTTGGAGTCGCCCGGGAGACACAGCTCTAAGCCTGTAGATAGGAGCATTTCCAGAGGGGTTGAACTAAGGAGGGAAGACCTATCCTGAATGTGGCCAGCAGCCTCCCATGGTCTGGGATCTGGACTCCTAGAAAGGGGGAAAAGAGAAAGGAAATTGAATACCACCATTTATCTAGCTCTAGTTCCTGACTGCAGATGCGGGTAACCAGCTGATCCCACTCCCGACTCCTGACTACAGACTCAGGTGACCAGCTGATCCCGCTCCCAACTCCTGACTACAGACTCGGGTGGCCAGCTGCTCCCACTCTTGATGTGGACTCGGGTGACCAGCTGCTCCCACTCCTGACACCACAGCTAGACTTGCTTTCACTTGCATGACTTCTCCACCCTCACACTCTGAACCAAACAAACCCTGCCTCCCTTAAGACGTTTTGACCAGGTGTTTTGTCTCAGCAACGAGAACAACACGGATTCTGTATCATCCGAAGCACCTGGAGGTTTCTAGTCACTTTCTTAAACCCACAGTCACTTCATAGTCCTGATTAAGAAACAGCTTTTATTAAAAAGGATGAAAACCTCCTCCAATCAGTGGGGAACCTAGGGCAGCTCAGCCTACATGATGTCCTGCTCCAGGCCCCTGCTGTGGAAGGCAGCTGCTGCTCCCTGCAAGAGGTGCCAACTATAAGACAACTTCTTCCAACTACTATGTAGAACGAAAATCTGGAAAATGGATGGGCCGCCCCACACTTGACCTGGTGTGCTTCAACGAGTACCTCCAGCCTCCTGCCCAGGTTCTTCCTTTATAAAAATCAAAATCTCACATCAGTGTCTCTCAGATGGACCAGGAGTCACTGTCTGTGTTTCTCCCAGGTGGTTGCTAAGTTTACTTTCTTTGTTGCCATAAACCATCTCCTTAATTAGCGTTTGGAATGGGCTGCCAGGCTCAGTCAGCTGGAACAGAGGAATGAGGATCCTAACCTCCAGAAGTAAAACTAGCAGGTGAGGATGTATTTATCATCTGGAATGACGTGGAATACAGTACAGACCCCACAGAGTCAGGGATCTGTGACACTGCCCCCAGCCAGTCCTGTATGAACTGTATGAACTGTATGAACTGTATGAACAGTTTTAGGGATATATACTAAAATGATTTGGGTGTTCAGTTTGCTTTCTACTGCCGGCTTAAAACACTGCAACTGAGGGTGACTTAGGAAGAAAGGGGCATTTCATCTACAGCCCTTAGCTAGCGCTGTCTCACTGAAGAAAGTCAGGGCAGGAACTCAAGCAAAGAGATTGGAGGCAGGACCTGAAGCCGACACCATGGAGGGATGCACAGTAGTTGCTTGCTCACCCTGACTCGATCTTATGTCACTCAAGACTACCTGCCTAGGAGTGGAACCACCCACGGTGGGATGGGCCCTTCCACTTCGATCCAATCATCCATCCAGATGACCCACAGGCTTACATACAGGCCAATCTGATGGGGACATTTTCTCAATTGAGTTCCCTCTTCTCAAACAGCTCTAGCTTATGTCAAGTTGACACACACTAACCAGCACAGCTAGCGTCCCTTAAAGGTACCACTTGTTAAAGGTCTGGTTGGGAGGAAGATGGTAGAACTTTTAAGGGCCTAGTGGAGGGAGGGTTTCTCTCCTTCCTGTCTCTTCGGGTGTTTCGTTCTCTCACAAACCCCAGTGTTGCCATCTGAATACCTACCAGAGGCCCATGTTAGTTGGGCTAGAGAGGTGACTCTGCAGTTGAGAGCATTTGCTGCTCTTACAGAAGATCAGAGTTTGGTTCCCAGCACACATGTTGAACAGCTCATAACCAGCTGTAACTCCCGCTCCAGGAGACCCAATGCTCTCTTCTGACAACTGTGAGCACGTATGTTCACACGTGCACACACACGCGCACACACACAGAGTCACACACACCCAGATGCACACATATATACAGACACACAGACTGACCCAGAGACAGATATAGAGAGAAATCATAAAAAAAAATCTTTTAAAACTAATAAGTGAGTTACCTCGGGAATTAGAGTGAGGGAAGGTTGACTGACAGGTTCAGGTGAGGTCTGGGTGTTGGCGAGGCTTGGGATGAATATCTGAGCTACTCTGTTAGATTGAATCACATGAAGTTGAAAATATCCAATTACTGTTAACTTAAACATTTCAGCGCTTGCTCCACTCTCCTGGATCTGGCAGTCCCTATCTGGACTTCAGTTCATACTGAATTAAAACTCCCCAAGGAAAGCAGGAGTGCTGGCCATACCCTGGGGTGAAGTGTATTGACAATGTCCTACTTTTCTTAGGGTATCTAAATTAAAAAAAATGATTAAATTAATAACGTCAGACTTCAAACAGCTAAACAAATAGAAGAAGGCAAGAAGGGGGAGGAGAGGACACTTGGCAGTAAATTGGGAGACCTTGTTTAGGCATCGGGGTGTTACACGAGTGTGTTGGCAGGAAATACGGAAGATGTGAGTCTTGGAGCCACTGCCTATTTAGCAATCTTTGGTAACGTTAGAGATTAAATTCTGAAAGGAGCCAGTGCCAAATTCTGCATGGCTTGGTCCTGGAAGCATACCCAGGGCTCTGGGTTGCAATCGCCCTGGAGGAGCGAGGGTCAGTTGCTAGTTTTTGCACTATTGTTTGCACAATTATTCATAAGCGCTTGTACATGGACCAGAGGAAGGCTCTTCTGGGCTTCTGAGCGCAGCTTTGCCATGTCCATGGGTCTGAAGCGCTGGGGTCTCTGGCACAGCCAAGGCCATGTCACTCTGAACTCCTTCTCATTCCCACAAGCCAGCTGGAAGGTTTTTACTGCAAACTAAAAAAGTCGTGAAGAGCTCTCCAGCACTATTGCTTTAGAATGTGCAGTTAGGGGAGGATCAGACTGTCCCAAGAAACTGCCCTGTTTATAACCGAGAGTCCTTCCTAGTCATTGTTTTTACTCTATGTCTGGATCATTATGGTTTTCTTTTTTAGTACTAGGAGGTTGAATCCAGGGTCCCGTCCATGGTAGGCAGACATCCTATCACTGAGCTGTATCTGGGCCTTAGTTTTGCTTTTTATTTTGAGACAAGTTCTCACTAATTTGCTCAGGGTGGCCTTTAACTCACTCTGTAGCCCAAACAAGCCCTGAACTTGTGGTACTCTGACATCAGCCCCCAAAATAATAGATTTCAAGCCGACGCCACCAGGTCCGATTCTTACTGTGAACTGAAGAACTAATTCTGTGGTTTGATAACAGGGAGTGACCACCAACAAATCTAAATTCCAAAGTGCCTCTGTCTACACAGCTTCACGTCTCTTTTTAAAATCAAGGTTTGAGAGTACAGGAAGATCTGGGTCTCTGGGAACCACGAGGGCAGACATGAGAAGGCAGTGGCCCATCTGTCCTCTTTGTCTTCTGAGCTGAGCACAGAGGAATTGATAAGACAGGAAGCAGGGGTTGAGTACACCAGATGGACAGAGCATTCTAGGAAAAATGAAGCGATGTCTTCGGAAAAGACCCTGATTGGTTTGTTGTAGGAACAGTTCAAGGCTGATGTGTCTGGAGCCGGAAGAAGGGTGGGGTTCGGAAGACTGGTTGATGGGAGGAAGATAAACAGGGAAAGAAAAGCAGAAAACGACCTGGGCAGAGATGATGGCCACTGTGGGGACCTCAAATATCCCTCCGGGTGAGAAGCCATTGTCTACAGACTTTGCAGTCTGTCCATTCAGTTATAAAATCTGGAAATCAAATCCATCGTAGAGGAAAAGTGCCAAGGGAGGGAACAGGATAGAGGAAAAGCAGAAGACCCTTGCTTCAATACTGTCACGAAGGAACGGCTTCGGCGCACTCCCTCTTTCACCTCCTTTACCCACTGGACACCCAACAGCTAGTGTTTTCAGTAAACGTAGCCATGCCCGCACAGCCAGGGGAACGCAGATGCTGGGAGGGCACCCTGAGAAAAATGTCACAGAAAGAGTGTCAATTATTTCCATCAGACAAAGTGGTTCTGATTTTAGACCCGTCCATTTGCAGTAGTTTTGATTATAACTCTTGGATGGAAAGTCAAATACTTTCAGGGGAAAGGTATGCAGGAATGTTTGGATAAGACAATTTAGAGACAGGTACTTTGCCAAATCATTTCCACACGTGGCCAATATGTGAAATATTTGCAGTCTCCGCCCTCGGCAGTCAATTTTTTAACCTTTCAAGGAAGTTTTTGCGTAGAAAAAAAGTAATTATGTATAATCAGATTTAATTACGTTAAGTGGAAGGCAATACAAGGTCCTTGCCAATTATGCTAGTAAGTTGCTTGCCTGGCCCTTCTGAATGTGTCAGCAAGAATTCTCCATCCAACACTATTTTCAAGATAAAAGGAAGATGCAGTGTCTTTTAAGTTGGGGACAAATCTAGTAAAGAATTGCTCCCATATTTCAGTCAGCTAGTTTCCTTCCAGATTCAAGAAAACTCAGTGAGATATTCTTCATAATGTCACATCCAAATTCCAGAGGTAGGAGCTCTCTTTTGGAAAGGCATGCATCAAAAGACACTCTGGCTAATATAGTACCAACAATTATCTTTAGTTGTGCAGCCACTGCTGAGACTTCCAGGCTCCAACGGACAGCTCCAAAGCCATAGTCGCACAGAAAGCCCTGGTGAATCACAGAAGATCATAAAACAGAAAGAATAGTCTTGAACGAAAGGGAAAGATTTGTGGGGATAAAGGGAGAAACAACAGGGTGGCAGGAAGCTGGGGGGTGGTGAGAGTAGTCGATATACATTGCATGCATGCATGAAGTCTTAAAACAAGTTTATGTATTAAAAATATAAATAAGTAAAATTTTAAAAGAATTTGCATAGCACAATTTTTTTTTCCAGTTTTCCCTACCTAGTCATGGGCAAGAGTCTATGTAGGTGGGTATGAAATGCATGAGCCTTTTGGATTTAGGGGTTCTCTAGAAGCAAAATGCATCCTAATGATCACCCTTGTGAACAGTATAGATTGCAACAGTATAGAAATCTAAGACTGTGCCTGTGCTGGCTGGTCTTATGTCACTTTGACATACAAATTGGAGTTATCTGAAAGGAGGGAAACTTAACTGAGAAAATGCACTTGTTCATTATGCTCATGGGTAGACTATTTAAGAAGTTTATTTTTAGTTGTGTTTAAAATAATTGTTTTTGCTCACTGCTAGAAAAAGGGATGCATAGACTTTGGTGATTTGTTTTGTCTGCAGGTGTTGGATTTCTGAGGGGGATGTTTGATTGCTAATGATCTGCATGTGTTATCAGTAGAACCTGAGAAGTTGTCTGTGTCAATAAAAACACTGAGCTGGGATGCTCAGGGTTCCACTGTCCAGTATGGCGCTGGCCAGGATGGTTGTTCCCTATGCCGGGGTCTGGCAGAGTTTTCACCTATGAAAGTGCCTCCCTGTCTTCCTTGGTGAGCCACCACAGTAGGCATACCACTACAGTAGACCAGATGCTTTTCTAAGCAGTGGTTACTAAGTGGGAGAAAAGGGGGACTGGGGTCAGTTACTGGACCTGTCTTTCTTGTGTCCACATCTTTTACCTCTTCCACTGCAGAGACATGGTTCTTTGTTTGAAGTGACAAGACCAATTAAAAACAGTTTCTACTTTTAAGTAAAACTCAGGAGTCATAAGTACTGTTATTGCCCAGTTTCACTGTTAAGGATGACAGGTTGCCAGGGGTTGGATCCCATGCTAAGCACCAAGATGGGCTTTCTTTCATTTCCTAGTTGTACTAACTCATTTTTTAAAAGATTTCTTTTAGCCAGGTAGTAGTAGTGCATGTCTTTAATCCCAGCACTTGGGAGGCAGAGGCAGGCTGATCTCTGTGAGTTCAAGGCCAGCCTGGTCTACAGAGTGAGTTCCAGGACAGCCAGAGTTACCACAGAGAAACCCTGTATTGAAAAAAAAAAATTAAAAAAATAATTTTAAGAAAAAGATTTCTTTTAGTTTTGGTTATATGTACCTGTGTGTGAGTGTGTACATGCATGAATACAGTTGCCAACAGAAGTTCAGGAGACAGCAAATCCTCCTGGAGCTGGAGTGATGGGCAGTTTGAGTCATCTAACACGAGTGCAGGGAATTGAACTCAGGTCCTATGCAAGAGCAGTGTGATCCCATGTTTGGCCGCAATCTCCTCTACCTACTGAACACTCTCAGCAGCCCCCACCCCAAACTACTTGGACAAGAGAAAGTATACAAGTTTATACATGTTTCTTGTTTATTTTTTTCAAATTTATTCTTTTGACCAATATGATCTGTACTTTCTACATGGCAGACACTGTTCTGGATAACAGCGATCCGGGGATTAATAAAACCAGAATTCACTCCACAAAGAGCTTGCATTTTGGAGAAGGAAAAAGCTGGTAGGAAAGTAAATTAAATGAGAAGATCATGTATTCAGTGATGAGACCATGGAGGGAAAGAAGACAATCAAAAAAAGCCCGGGGGCCAGTGACGGTTTGGACAGACTCAAGGAAGGAGGTAAGTTTGAAGTGGAATGCGGAGAAGCATCATGGCAGGCAGAGGCTGGTGTAGCAGGCGTGTGTTGGAACAGTTTACAGGAAGTCCTTCACAGAAGCGCCTGCCTGGGAAGAGAGTGCAGGAGGACGCTGAGCCGAGGGAGAGGGTAGCTGCAAGAAGGCTGTAGCGAAGGCTGCCATGGACCTTCATGAGCTGCCGTGAGCTACATCTGCCAGAAGAGTTGAGCTGCCTTGGGTTTCTGAGACTTCATCCTCCCACTATCTGTCTCCCTGAACCCCATGTCAGCTAGCTACCCCAGGGGAGTGGGCAAGAGCGTGCATAACGTGGTTCTGTTCACACAGAGGCAGCAACAGCAAGACATCAGTCAAGAGTCATTGTATGGGGAAATGAATCATACATACCCCCCAACGCACACAAAATCACAAATGCACACTAGCACAAAACACATGTGTGAGCATGTGTGCATACTCACGAACACACACACACATGCACACTCACACACACATGCGCACACTCAATGCAACCCCACACATGCAAAGACACGTGTGCATGCACACATCCAAACACATATGAATACTAACATACACGCACACTTGCAAACACAGATGTACACCCATACACATGCACACTCATGCATTCAGAAACACACACATACATACACACATGAACATGGATGCACACAGACTCTCACACTCAAATACACAAGCACATACATGTACACAGACACACATGCATGTGTGCAGACACACAAACACTCACACATACACATTCTTATACCCACACAAATACACATACTCATTCATGCACACACATGCATACACACCCACTCACACACACAAGCATTCACAGGCACACATTCACATACATACACACATACAGCACACACATTCATGCATATGAACACATGCAGCACACAATACACACACTCATGTATATGCGTGATTACACATGTGTACACACACCACAAACACATGCATACAAACACATACAGCCCACATATATGCACACATACACCACACACATGCATATGCACACACACAGTACACACAAACACATATATACACATACACACGTGCGCTCCTCCATGCACACACATGCATGCACACACATATATTTGCACACATGCACACATATGTACATACACACACATACACACATACATATGTACACACAAACATGTACACACACACATGCTTTATTAAACAAATTGGATGCATTTGAAAATAAACAGCATGGGGCTGGCGGTATAGCCCAGCTGCTAAAGTGCTTGCCTTGCTACCATGAGTTTCACCCACGGAACACATGGAGTGGGGACATTTGTAATCCCAGTCCTGGGCAGGCAAAGACATGTGGACCTTGGGGTTCATTGGCCACATAGTTTGCCCTAGACTTCATGGTGAGTTATAGGCCAGTGAGAGATGTCTCAAAAATCAAAGTGTACAGCTCTTGAGGAACTACATTCAGTGTTGACCTCTGACCATACACAAATGCCCACACATGTACACTTTATATGCACCCACACGTACACAATAAGCACATGTGCGCGTACACACACACACACACACACACACACACACACACATACACACAGGAAATGGAAAGATGTTTTAATAATAAGTAACCTTAACAAATAGATACCCAAAGTGTCCAAGACAGACTGCTGTAACTGTAGACATTCCCTCCAGACACACTGCGCAGGCTGGGCTCCGCGAAGTGCTATAAACAGAGGTACTTAGAGGACCTGAGCTCACCTGGGCCTCAGTGTTGCAAAGCCCTGTTCGGCTCCCCTGCAATTGCTGGCTACAGCCCTCTGGAAGGGCATTTCCCATAGAAGTGGGGTGCTGCTGCCAGCTCACTGATCTGGCTGCTCTGTCCCAGGGCCCGCCTGGCCCCTTCTTCTTCAGCCTCCCACTGCCTTGAAGCTTCTCATATTGAATATCAATACTGCAATGGATTTTGTGAGCACTAACCTGATTTAGAGTTGAAATGGAAACAGCTCCGTATCAGCAAAAATGTTAAAATTACATATACCCCCAGACTCCATGCAAGGAAAGGAAAGTGAATAAAAGCTTTGAATTCCTGGGAGGAAGCTGAGAGCAAAGCAAGGGGCAGAGGGAGGGAGTCAGGGGCAAGATTCGAAGGATAGAGGGACAGAGGAGGCAGCTGCAGATGCTTAGGATAAATGCACCAACACTAGGATTTAGGCTGCGATGACAGATTTGAAAATAGTATATCAAGCCTTTCTGAGGCTGCCTGTTAGCGTAGAGATAGTACTGCACACCCGCAAAGAGGGAGGAGAGTTCCCTGCAAGAGGGGCTGGTTCTTAATCACTGTTTCTCAAATTCAGGGAGCCTAGTTAAGTAAACTTGGAAGCAGAAGAGTGTGTGAGTTGAATGTGGGGGAGGGGAGAGGAGGGGATGTGAGGGGAGGGGAGGGGAGGGGAGGAAGCTGTCTCTGGAGTTTTCTCCACTCATTGCTCCAGCTTTCCTCAGCACTCTGGTTTTATTTCTAAAGTCTTCATCATCCTGGGATTTCCACTGCAGCTTAGGACTCACCCCTGTAGATTCTCATATTGCTCCCTCTGGGGCTTCCTGTAGGAACACAGCCCTGCCGCACACTGTCTGGCTGCTTACACCTTTGGAATACTGATGCGCACCTCCATGACCTTTAAACTCCTGCATTCCGTGTCCTTATACAGCCAGCACTGCCTGGATAATACCAAGTACTAATGTCAGTGTCAGCAATATTCAGACACCCTCAAACCGTGGCTTCGGTGGCCTCTGAGCTCCCAGGCAGCTGAACCTGGAAAAACATTTCCCTGGGAAGCCCTTGAAAATCAAGAACTCTATGCTGTGCTGGTTTGAATGATATGTTCCCCGCAGTCTCAAGTACTTGAATGCCTGGTGCCCAGTTGATACCTGTTTGGGAGGCTAAGGAGGTGCAGCCTTGCTTGGAGAAGTCTGTCACTGGAAGTAGATTTAAAGAGTTTAAAGGCTCATGCCATGAATTTGTTTTCTCTGCTTCCTTCTTGTGACCTTTCACCTGCTCCAGTCGCCAGATCTGCCTGCTGCAGCCATATTTTCCCACGGTGATGGTGGTAGACTCCTGTCCCTCTCAGCCCAAGTAAACCCTTCCTTCTATAAATTGCCGTGGTCTGGTGCTTTATCGCAATGACAGAGAAGCAACTAAGACATGTATCAAGGTAAAAAAGTCTTTCAGATGGCTTCCAAGTTTTAGTCCTGTTGATTCTCAAAATGCTTTCAAAGCATCTATCCCATTGGCCCAGTAAAGAGTTTATGGTGCATTCTGGAAAGGTTTCTATTGATTTCATGAGACAACCAAAGGTTATTTGGGGGTATAAACTGACAAGATTCTATATTGACGTCCCTGATTTAGGGATTCACTCCAACATCTTCATTAAGTAGCAGGCACAGTGCTCAGTCCACAATTCAGGTGCAAGAATTATCACATTGCGTTGGAATCCAGTGCTGGGGTTGGCTATGTTACAGTCTAAGTCTATAGAAGGACATTTTTGTTCCTCTTTCCTCAGAGTTTTCCCACAACATACTGGGTACGGAACAAGGAATGAACGACGTCTGGCAACAGAGTTCTACCTACGAATGGTTCAGTTCTAATAGCCCTCGATTTTAGTATTTTCCCTGGGGGGGTAAGCGGAGAGTGATTGGAAGAGAATAATTAAAAGTCGAGTAACAGAGAGGTCCTTTGCGTGGCTTGTATTGGAAGCAACAGAGAATATGAACTTCTCTCTGAGGAGCTCGGAAAGTAGTATCTCTTAGAAGCGGAATATCAAGGAAGCGGCCTTTGTAGGCGTGCTACGGGGGATCCTCTGACCTGTGGCTGTTCTTTATCGGGGGCTTTGATCATCATTGCCACCTGAGACCTTTCTAAGTGACAGGCACTCCTGTCGAGGTCACAGAACCCTTTCAAATGGAAACCTTCTCCACCAACTCAGATCCTTCAGCCATTTAAAGTTCTTTTGCCCACTGCAAACGGCACATCCTCCATCTTCTGTGATAATTGCATTGCTTAAAACCACTCACTCAGTGACAACGTAATGCATTTCTCTTACGTGTTCAAACTGTGTCATTATATAGCCCCAAACGTCTCTCTGAAACCATTGCTTTATGACTACCAAGTCTGCTAATGGCCTTCCAAACCTTCCACCTATGGGACAAAAAATAAGATCCTCTTTCAGGGATTGAAGGCTGTCCAGTGCTGTTAGCCCAAAATTCACTTAGATGTGACCTAAATGTAACTCCCCTGGGACCTTCTGTAAACTAAACCTCAGTGTTATTGTTAGCTGGGGTCATACCAGTTGGTGTTAGTGAGCTGACATAGTAATAATCCCTTTCATCTTCAGCTACACACTGGTCCAGATGATGAATTTAATCATCATGGTCACCAGTCCCTACCAGTTAAGGCTAAAGGACTCATTCCCACATCTTCCTTAAACTTCCAGGTAAAGAGATTCTGTCTTGGGAAAACCAGACACTCACAGCTCTGCCACCAAGATGTAGCGGCTCTCTGTTTCCCTGGCTACCTTCAAAAATTCTGCCTTGCTCGCCTCTACTTCTTGTTTGGAAGTCTGACCTCTTCTAAGGGTTAATTTCTTTCATCCCAGGAAGAAAGGAAGAACCTGACAGATGGAGGTTGGCTTTGAGCCTGTGAAACAAACATTCGTAGGGGCAAATGGCACAGAAGGGTCCCCAGAAAGAAAATTTTAAGGCTTTGAAATGTTCAAGAGAGATGACAAGACACCCTATCAGTGGGATAGAATTATTTTATGCTGCAAAGACACACCCCATTGTTTTGACTATTTCACAACTCTGTGGATTCAAACTGACGGATAGAAACAGAGAATGATGCAAATGTTCCCTCTCTAGACCCACACGGAATCTGTCCAGAGCTGTGTAATTGATTTCTTTTCTTCTTCACTGTGGAAAAATCCAGAATGAGCCTATTTGTAAATCCATGTTAGCATCCCTAATCTATGAAAGAATTGCACCTTGAATTTTCTTTCAGAAAGCAGTTGAGAAGCCTTTACTGTTTCTCTCATCCGCGAGTTAAGCAAAAACCTTTGGTGGGTATTTATTTTTATACCTGTATGAAAAACAGAATTTTGCCCCCCCCCTTTTTTTTTAGGAGAAAATTGCCTTTTAATGCCCTGGATTCTTGTTTGAAACAACTCAGCAGGCAGAGACAAGACAATAAAGGGAAGGCGGGCCTGATGACTCCATGAAATATGGTGTCATTCATCGCCTTGCTCAAGTTCAGATCCAGTGACGATGTAGGGATGGTGGTCCTGTCTGTGGCACAGCTTTCATCTTGGACATTTTCATTCTGTCTCCTTGATTTGGGATTTTTCTGCCTCATTCTCCGGGTTAATTCTGCTATTTTAAACACTTATCGCAGCTCTCCGCACGTCTATGGATTCCTGCCTTGGTGGTCTGCCTCAGCATTTTTCCCCAGGGAGTAGGGCTGAAAACCATTTATGTGCATTTCACATAAAAATGGCTAGATTGGGTAGAATTTGCACATTCATTCACCTGCCAGACGTGGACTAAAATATCACCCTTCAAAGTCCCAATTCAACTAATCCTGAGTGGCTGCCCAAATTGGAGTCTGTCACCGCTTTCCTCAAATGACATCCATGGTTCTCCTGCTGCCCAAGGAGCAAGCTCCAAACAGCTCGCTTGATGCACTCAGTCTCCTGGCTTCTGACTTCCTTTATTCTAGGACGGCACTCACTGGTGGAAGACACAAGTTATACAAAGGTTCCATCATTTCTAAGCTTAGCAGGTTATTTCCTTTCTCATCCTTTGTTCCCATAGTCCCCCACCGTAGGACTCTCCTGTGCCTTTCAAACTCGTACTCCCTCTCCACACCTGGTCTGAGATGCATCTAACCAGCCCCATCTTTATCCCGGAGAAAGTTAACGGACCCGTTTCCAACTCTATAACCATACTAACTTAGCACTATTAGGGCTACAAAACCGGGTTATAGGGTCAACTGCAGCTTTGGCAGGACTCAATGCATAATGGGGATCCATGGGCTTCTCACTCAAAATTATCAAGACTGGAGTAACGGCTCAGCAGTTAAGTGTGCTTGCACTCTTGAGGAAGACCTAGGTTGGGCTCCCAGCACCCACAACATAACTGCCTGACTCCAGTTCCAGGGGTCCAGTGCCCTTTTCTGGCCTCTATAGGCACATGCATGCATGTGAAGCACATACATCTACTCAGACCCGCACACATACATACACATAGAATTAACATGTAAATCAATCTTTAAAACGATCAAGACTTCCAAGACATCAAAGCACAGCCTTGTAGGGGCTCAGAGAGTGACACCCCCAAATGAAAGCCTAAGAAATTCCTCTCTTCTCTCACTGCCTGCTGCTCTTCTTTCTCCCACTGAGGTGAAGCTCAGAAACTAAAAGTTCATCCTCAAAACAGATCACAGGAATTGGAGCCTCTTCTCTCTAAGATGGAAACAACAACGGAAAAAAGAAAAAAAAAAATTCCTGAAACCTGTTCTTCAGTCTTCTCCTATGTTTCTATCTTGTTTGTGGTCCCCAGAAAAATTCTCTGATCTGCCTTGTCTGACGGAAGATCACAAAATCTCATTATGGATTTCTTTCAACCTTCTGAATGCTTCGAACCTGTAGTACAGTTCCTCACGTCGTAGTGACTCGCCCCATCCCCAACCATAAAATTGTTTCCGTTGCTACTTCCTAACTGTAATATGAGTTACATATGCAGGTGGTCTTAGGTGATCCTGTGACAGGGCTGGGCAGCCCTCAAAGTAGTCATGGCCCACAGGTTGAGAACCACCGCTTTATGGTTTGACTAGCAGTGTCACGCACCGCTTTGCATGTTGAGCCCTCGGCTCCCAGCAGGCGGTGCTGTTTGAGGAGGTAAAGGGTCGCTGGAAGCATTACTTCAAAGTCCGTTCTAGCCTCTCTTCTTCCTGTCCACCATGAGGTAAGCAATCTCCTCTGCACACTCCCAGTGCTATGGTGCACAGCTTCACCTTGGACCCAAAGTAATGGAGCCAACAACCATGCCTCAAACCTCCAAAACTGTGAGCCAAAACAAGTCCGAACTCCTTTAAGTTGTTCTGCCAGGCATTCTGTCTCAGTGCTTAAAAATCTGACAAGTAAACCAGGCGGTGGTGGCACACACTTTTAATCCCAGCACTCAGGAGACACAGACAGGCAGATCTCTGTGAGTTCAAGCCCAGCCTGGTCTACAGTGAATTCCAGGACAGAAAGAGTTACAACAGAGAAACCCTGTCTTGAAAAAAACAAAACGAAATCTGACTTGTATACTGTTGGGGAAGTTTATTTTTAGTTATGTATACAATAATTGTATACTTCTGGGAAAAGGGCTACCTAGGCCTTGGTGTTTTGTATTGTCTGCAGGTGTTGGGTTTATGTGGGGGATGTTGATTGCCAATGATCTGCATGTGCTACCAGTAGAACACCTGAGGAGTTCTGAAAGAATAGAAACACCTGAGCTGAAACACTCGGGGTGCCACTGTTGTTTGAGTATGGCCCTGGCCAGGATGGTGGTTCCCTCTGCTGAGGTCTGGCAGAGCTTGCAGATATGAATATGCCTCCTTGTCTTCCTTGCTGACCCACCACGACAGCTTACCACTACAGTATATCTCCATTCCAGAAAGGGTCCTGCCCCAAACACTGGAGGAAAAACAAATCCTCTACTACAGAGATGCCAAGAAAATATGAAAATATGAATGAAGGCCACCCAGCCTCTGTCAATCAATGAGCATTACACAATAATAATAATAATAATAATAATAATAATAATAATAATAATAATAATAATCACATCTCAACATGCCCATGCTTTGCTGAATATAAATCTAATGAAGCACAGTTAAATTCAAGTCTGTGGCTCTTCACCCTGGAGGCTCCCTCTCACATAAAACTTCAAAGAAGTTTCTTCTGGAGTTGAGTTCCCTTGTTACATTGCCCGATGTTACAGAGTTGTTGGCCTGGCCCTCATGACTAAGGCCCCAGGAACTCTCAGCGTACGTGGGACTGCACAGGACACACAGGCCTGCAGCTGAATCTTGGTTTCCCTGATTGCTCTCTCACTCTGCGCGCAAGGTGCATGCCTTTCCGTGCACCTGCCCCCATATCAAATCTGAGATTGTCCCATTTAACCTCTCCCTCTGGGCCTCTCAATATACCTTTCCTGTTGCTGATTTAATCATCACATACTTGGTGCCTTAAAACAGAACACATTGATTCTAGCACATTACTGATAGACAGGAGTCCATGATCGTTCTCATTTGGCCAAGATGATGGTGTTGGTAAGGCTGGTCCCTTCTGGGAGCTCAGTGGAGACTCGTTCTCAGCTTCTACAGGTGTCTTCACTCCTTGATTTGTGAGCACCCCGACGCCTTGTAAGTGGTCTTAATTTTCAGCCTTTGAATGTCACCTTCTCTGTGTTTCTGACTCAACTTGTCTCTTCTCTATAAAGACCTTCGGTCAGACAAAGTTGAACAATCCCGGACAAGCTCCCAATGCAAGATCTCAGACTTACCGACATTGGCAAAGCCATTTTGTAACATTATCATTAGAAGATTAGGGTGTGGACGTATCTGAAGATGTAAAGGGGATAGATTGTTCTCTCTTACCACAGTCTCCAAGGCAGATGATCACATGACCAGCTGAGGTGAATGACCCAGATGTGGCAATGCAGCTAAGAGCCCCAGGCACCAAATGGCCAGGGACTCTCTAAGCACCACTGGGCTATGCTCTGCCAAGTGGACACATGTCCATGATTCTCCGTTAACAGCAGTGTCTTGGAAAGGCAACTTATAGGAGAGGATAAAGTGCAGGGATGGAGGGGAAGTGGGAAGGGACAAGGTTCTAGAAGGCTGGGTCAAGGATGGACAGAAGAAAGGTGAGAAGAGACAGAAGCGGCTTCTAGAGGGACTGAGCCAGAGTAGCCCTCAAGATAAAAAGAAATTAACTAATTACCAGGCAGTCCGATTCCCTGATTCACATGTGGATGGAGATACAACTTACTGGCCATGCTAAGAAGTAGCAAAGGGCCCGTTGACTGCTTTCTTAATACGCCCATGCTTTTTTTCCTCTGGGCTTTCCACAGGGCATGAGCTCTGCCAGCAACAGAGGGCATGGCTGTTCTTCAAAGTCCAATGTCGAGAACAGGAAGCGCCTGTCTCCACACCCAGCCTGGAGATTAAGAGCAGAAAATGAATGTCCTCGGTAAATTAAGTGTTGATTGATCATTTGCGGGATTCCTGGAAGGTATGCCTCCTGCTTTTGGTGGAAAACACCCAGAGACAACCACACTCTAAGATTCTTTCCGTCTCCACCTCAAAGTTTTTACCCTCCTGTTCCCACCAATCGGAGCGATGCGCTCTGAATCCTAACCCAGCCCCCGATACACTTCCTCACTGCCAAGAATCACTTCTTACATTTCCACTCCTCTGTAAATGTTAACCCTGTCTCCTGAATGCTTGAGAACACTCCTAGCAAAAAGCTCAGCTTTGCCCTATCAGTGGCGATACAGGTGATATCCAGGAAGCCAGCTCTTCACAAGGTCTTGAGAAGCCCTCTAATTTATTCCCAATAGAAAGGATTCATTGTTCAAAGAGGTCTGAGGTTTGCACCGGTTCCCAGCATCATTACGCAACCGCTTTCTCACAGAACTGTTATTAGAGAGGAATCGTGAAGCAGACTGAGCCCTCCAAGGGCGGACGATCTGGGCCTTGTGAGGCTGTCCCCGCCTCTGGACACAGGGCCCGTCGTGAGTGCTCAAGACACGGATGTGAAAAGAAGGCTGAAATGGAGCTTGAGACGGCAGCAGAGCCCAGCAGGGAAAACTCCATGCTTTGACAAAGTTGAAACTGCCAATCCCAGCCTTGCGCAGCTCTATACACTGATGGTAAATAATGGCAAAGCAAAGAACCAGCAGTAACATCTGTCTGCTTCTATCATTTAAATGATGAGCTCGCTAAATTTTTTAAGCTGTGTTTTTATATCTGCATGAGATCTACGACTCTACCTTTTGAAAAATCGTCCTTTCGCGAGGTCCTGTTCTGATGGCACAAACGTTAAACGGGAAGGAAGGAGGCTGGGAAGACGGCCCAGTTGGCCAAAATCCTTGCTGTACAACATGTGGACCTGAGTTCAGACCCCCTGCATCTGCATGAAAAGTTGCACATATGGTTTCTCTGTAATCCCGGCTCTGGGGAGGCTAAGACAGGACTGCTGGAGCTCTCTGCCCAGCCAGCCTAGCCAAGTCAGTGAGCTTCAGATTCCATGAGACTGGGTCTCAAAACTGAGGTGGAGAATGATTGAGAAAGACATTCTACGTTGACCTCTGGTCTCCACGTATGCAAACACACCCACACATGCGTTTGAACATGCGTGTGCCCACGGGGATTGGGAGCGACAAAGGAGGAAGACCGAAGAGTGGGAGACAGGTAGCATCCAGGTTCCACTCAGCCTGACTGAACTTCACACGGGATTCTTGCTGACTGGAGGACTACAGCTCCTTCCTTAAAACATTCACTTTAGAAAGCTCGGGTTTGCAAATTATTCCTTTCCCTCTTTGAGATGTCAATCTTCTCCCAGCTTCCCATCAGATTTTCAAGCCCTGGATGTCTTCCTCCTGAACCTGGAGACCCCTTTGAAGTGTAATGGCTGCAGGAGGCAGGAAGCTTAAAAAGTAGCCCAGCACCAGTATTCAAACCCTGATGGTCCCACTGTAGGATCCCAGATCCTGCCTGGCGTCTGTCTTCTTGATTGATCTCTTGTGAAGAAGCCATGAATAAAGTTATTCATTTAATTCCATTCAGTGTGTCCTTTCTTTGACAGGGGAAGGAAAGAGGAGAATGAAAGAGAAAAAAGTAAAACTTACACATCAACCAAATCCCAGTCAGTCCCACATGACAGATGAACACAGTCCATGTCCGTGAGTTTGGCTTACAATCTGGGAGTGTGCATGTGCATGTGCGTGGGTGTGTGTGGGAGATCTGGAGCCTGCTGCTCTCTCTTTCCCATTTGCTCCCAGGCTCCACAAAAGGTTCTAAACAGAAACTGCCTGCCCCTGGCAGTGAGTCTCAATTTCAAGTGTGTTTTACTCCACAGAAATCCCCCGGGGATCAGACTGCCTGCGGCCCCTGCTAACAGATAGCGCCAAGGGCCAAACAACAGTTGTGCTTTGCCTCAGAGTTCTGTATGTCCAGAGGCAGGAGGAGGATGAAGCTGCTCCTCCTGGCACTGGCAGCCATAGATCTCTTTAGCAGACGGCTCTGCTCTGGATTGGTATTCTGGCCATGCGGGGAACATAAGTGTGCATCAGAAGCATGTCAGTGACCACAAGCATCTCTCTAAAATATTTATTCAGTATCAGCTTGCAGGGAGGACTCCCACAAAGTGATTGTGGCCTCAAGGGAAAGGAAATAAATCTGAGTGTGAAGATTTAATGTCAATGTCAATTAAATTCCGCCAACATTTAGATCACTCAAGACAAACAAAAAATGGCACGATCACCCCTTGAAAGTTGAAATGATCTGATTTTAGCCTTTAACCTCATAAAAATCCATAATAAAACTATCTCTTATGCCGGAGATTAGTCTAAAGTTGCAGATCAATTAAGATTCGATCAGCACATTTTTCCCCCAAGAAAGTGTTCTTTAAGGGGAGGGGAAAAAAAAAGTAGTTTTCGGTCAGGTAGAAACTTTTTGATTTCCGTAACAAATGCATATCAAAAAACAGCTGGCTGAATTCAAGAGCATGTCTAGGCATACATCTCATAAACATGAAGTTGGCATATAATGTAGCACATAAGACAGCTACTCATAGAAACAACCACATGAACAAGTGCTTAAATGCAAACTGCCATGAGGCATTGAAATGCAAACCTGTCACTCTGGTAGCATACTGCAAAGTTTGATCTTCTTAGTCCCAGGCGTCCATGACCACAGGCAGATGGAGGAGTGAAGGAGGAGCATGGTGGAGGAGCGTGCTGATATTGCATAATAACAGGAGAAAGGGGAGGAGCCTATTGTATCAAGTGATGATTGGCAGGTCAGACTAAGAATGTTTGCCCTAACTAGCTCATGTTTTTTGTTTTGTTTTTAATTGTGCTCCCCCCCTCTCTCTATGGGGAGGAGGCGGGACAGGGGGGCTACCCAGGATAGGGAAAGGGTCTAAATTTGTACTCAAGAGGTATAAAAGAAAGACAGGTGGCCAGTGAGATGGCTCACTGGGTAAAGAGACATCGCAGGAGACTTGATAATCTGAACTGGATCCCTGGACCTCACGTGGAGAAGAAGAGAACTGACTTCCACAAGTTGTCCTCTGACCTCCACATGCATGACTTGCAAATAGATAAATGCTAAAAAATTAAAAGACAAACAAATTTTCCAACTTGTCTTATATACACAGCCTACAAGTGTGTGTGTGTGTGTGTGTGTGTGTGTGCGCGTGCATGTGTGTGTGTTTACAGAAAGTCTATAAAATATCATAGTAAAATCCATTGTTTTATATACATTTGTTTAATCTTTGTCCCAAGTACAACAGGTAGTCAAGGAGAGGTTTCAAAAGGTCCTTGACAGGCCATCCTGGCAACCATGGGAAGACAGAAGACTGAGAATATAAGTCGGGACCTAGTAACAAGCTGGTCAGTGAAAGGCACTTGTAATCTGAATAACAAGATAGCCATGAATATGGACGGAAATGAACAGATCTAAGCAATGATGCGGAGAGTCATGTGGACAAGTCCGTAGTTCTGGGAAATTCATCAGGACTTGATCTTCACTCTGCAGGTGGACACATCATCAGCCCCTGGCGTGAATGTGTTGTTGTCTCTGCAAAGGAAAAGCACAGGTGTCGTCGCTGTTGCTCTGGGATGTCAGAACCATGAGTTTTCTTGTTCCGGTTCTGGGATCTCAAACTTTAGTCATGCATGACAAACATCGGTAAAATTAACCAAGAAGAAGGAAAGATCATTGGGTGTTCTCATACTAACATCCTATAGCAAAGAGTTATTGTGCTATCCTGGTTTAGAATAAGCTGACCACCTTAAGGCTACGGGTCTGAAATATCTGTTAAGAATCAGTTCTTAGACATCCCGAGACTAGGAATTCGAAGGAGGCCCAGGAACCTTAGAACCCTACATGATCTTAGCCATTTGTAAAGAATAAACTCTTAAGTTTTCAGAGAAGTATTGCTTAATAGATGCTAATTTAGGTGGATTTTCAAGGGAATCTTAGAAATTATTTCTGGTTTGTAAATAGACTGATGTGATATAGACTTGTGGTAAAAATCCCAGTCTACCAAGTTTACTGTGGGCATCAATAATCTCGCTAAGATTCACTCCTGTTTTTGGTAAAATATGGACATAGAAATTATTAAACCCTAGCAAATTCTTTCAGGATTAAATGGCATATTGAATATAGTATACTTAAGTACTTCTTAATCTCAGTGGTTTTCCTGATGTTTTTACTGTCAAAGCTTGGAATCACAAGGGATTTATTAAGTACTCTTCAATAGTTGACATAAGTTACGGACAAACCAGGCATGCATGAGTCAAAACTCTAGATATGATTTCCCACCCACAGTTTGAGGAAAGCAACTGATACAACCCAACACCCACTTATGGTTAAATCCTCTTAGTAAAAGAGGCATAGAATGGAAGGCCACCCATCTGATGAGAGCATTTACAAACACCTGCAGCTTTTGATAAAGAAATCCTACCCCATGAACAATACAAAAGGTTCATCATAAGAAGATGGGCCAGGCATCTGCACGGCAGAGCATGCCTGAGATCAACTAGAGATCTACCTTCAATGCTATGAGAACATAGGAGTCTGGGCTCACTAGGCTCCTTTAATGATGGGGCAAGTTGAATGTTGCTAAGGCATTGTTGTAGTTTCACTTCTGCCGCTGTGATAAAATACTGTAACAAAAAAGCAAGTTAAAGGAGAAAAGGTATGTCTGATTGACAACTCTAGGTTTTGGTCCATCACAGCAGGAACATCTCAGTGGCAGGAGCTTCAAGTGATAATCTCACCCATCCCTAGTCAAGGACGAAGAGACCAGTGCATGTGTGTTCACTTGCTTACCTACTAGCGTTCAGTTTGATTTCTCCACTCATACCGTTCAGGATTCTCTCCCCCGTGCCTAGGGAATGGTGCTCCCCACAGTGGGCTGAGTCTTCCCACATCAGTTAATGAAGACAATCCTAAAGGTCAACCCAGTACACACAATCCCTCATGAAGGTTCTCTTCCCAGAAGATTCTGAGTTGTGTCAAGTTGATAGTAAAAACTAATCTTTGCAGGTATCAATTGACTTACAGATTTAATGCAATTTTACTGATATTTCTAGTAAGAATTTTTTTCTCTTTTTTTCCCTCTTTTTTTTAGAAAAATAAAACTGTAGGGTTGGAGTTATAGCTCAGTTGGTAGTGTTTGTCTATTTATTATACATGAAGCTTTGGGTTCAATCACTACCACAATGTGATTTAGGTGTGGTGGTACATACCTATAATACTGGTACTCATGGAAGGTGGAAGCTGAATATGGTATATAGGAACACCAAGAGCCAATCACCTGTGAAGACCAAGGGGCTCCAATGTCTCGTTCAGCTTCTCACATACTATCTGTCTAGCTCTTGGAAAGAAAACAGTGAACCCAAGTTCAGAATCCTTTTACTTTACCATGGCACACAGTGCCAAACATTCATAGAACCCATACCTCAAATGTTACGCTTGGATTTTTCTGTGGCCTAATGAAAGGCAGATTGATACTCTTTGAAGATGCTATGCAGAGTCAACGAGTATGCTACATTGCAAACCATTCAAGGTCATCTTCAGCAACACAGAATCTGTGGCCAACCTGAATTACATGGGACCCAAGTTGAACCATGGTTATGAACCTAAGAGTTTAGGGGTTAGTAAATAGAGGCAGTATGGATAAATATGCATATAAAGTAGAATTTTAATGTTAAGAATCTAGATGGTAGATACACCAGTATTCATTATTAAGTTCCTTCACTTTCGTGACACCTGGCTTTTAGGGGTGAGAGTTTTCTTGACATTTAAAAAAATATTTATTTTATTTTATGAGTGTTTTGCCTGCATATATGTATGTGAACCAGGTACATGAGACCAGAAAAGAGCATTGGATCTCCTGAAACTAGAGTTATGGATGGTTGAGAGTCATCATGCTGATTACGGGGACAGAGCTGGGGTCCTCTGCAAAAGCATCAACTGCTCTTAACCATTGGGCCATCTCTCCAGCTTTACAATATACTAAAAATCTAAACTCTGTCTATTCTGTAAAACAACAGGAGTTGTTCAAACAAGCTGTCATATAGTAATGTGGATTGATGCCTTTCTGAAGATGCCACATTGAAGGGTAGAAAGCATGCTGTAAATATATATCTTCTCTGTGTGTGCAAGCACACACAAGCCTCGTCCACAGCACAGGCTGTCTGCAGAAGCAATACATGTTTTTCTTTCACTAGATGCCATGCTGCATAAACGGCCTCCTTCATAAAATGCTATTTAAGTATTCATTTGCTTTTCGCATATGGAAAAAAATTCATATATGAACAATAGCTACCATTATGTGTCATCTCCTACTGAGCTCCCACTGTGCTATGGGCCTAAGATTAACCTTGTCTCATCACAAACAGACTAAAAGGAAATCTCCACTGGGATTCTGAGTCGTTTATGGAACTAAGCTCAGTAAACATGAGCTCCGATTTCCCCTAGATGTCATAGTTATCATTATACAAAGATAAATTGTTTTCCTATTCACTCAAATGCCTTTTGAGTAGAAGTCTCTTTATTTCTGCATACATACACTTATCTACTTATCCATACATTCAGATAGTTGTCAGTCAGTTAGTTTTTTGGTGTGTTGGAGCCAGGGACATTCCTCCACGGTACACTTGTACCGGTCGGTTATCTCCTTCCACCATGGAGGTCCTGAGGCTCGAACTCAAGTCATTAGGCTTGGCAGCAAGCACCTTTGCTTGCTGAGCCATCTCTCTGGCCCCTTTTGCCAGTTTCTAATTAGTTAAACATTTCAGGAAAAAAATAACTGCACATTCCTAAAACTTCATCTCTATGTACTAACTCCAGTCTGAGGTGGAAGGTACTGGGGAAATACTATACGGTCCCATCTAAGGGGACACGGATGAATCTCTCCCCAAACCTTTTTTCCATTTAATGAAGGTGAATACACAAGCCATTCATGACGGTGCATATGATCAATATGTGCTAAGTGTTTGTTAGACTCTGCATACCAAAAGGCTTGCTATTGCTATTTCCTTTACAAAAATCCAGGGAGACAGAAAGACAGTTGACAGCATTATGATCAATGGCTTCAGAGTACGTTAGCCTGACCTGAAGACAGCATTACCTACAGCCTTGTGGGCAAATCAGTCTATTGTAAAGGCCACTCATGCAACTCTCTAAAGACTTTCAGCAGCCATCTTCCATCAGAGACGGGTGTTTTGTTAAAAACTGCTGAGGTGTTGGCTTTAGAGATGATATTGTTTTGTTAAAAGTTGAGAAAAACTGGCAAGATCCAGGTCCAGTGAGAGTCACAGTCTCAAAAACAAATAAATAAATAAATAAGTGGAGAGTGACTGAGGAAGACACGTGACACCAGTCTCTGGCCTCCATGCACGTCCACATGCGCACACATGGACACATATATAACCACACACTGAGAACCCTCCTTACATGGTTGTTGTGTTTATAGTGTCCTGGCTATTACAAGCTAGCTAGAGATGGTTTAAAACATATGAGCGAATCTACTTGGGCTATACACATTGCCGGGCTCTGAACTTGAGCACTCATGGATTTGGGTATCTGGGAATATTCTAGAACCAGTCATCTGTGGACACCAAGGGGCTCCTTTATCTAGTTCAGTTTCTCACATAGGATGTCTATCTCTTGGCATCACACAGTGAACAGGACTTATGAAGGCTTAACTCAGGATATGTTTCCTTTTACCAGATGTCTTCATTACCTTCTATTGCTGTGGTAAAACACCATGGCCAAGGCAACTTATAGAAAAAAGAGTTTATTGGGGACTTAAGGTTTAATAGGGCTAGCGTCCGCGACCATTGTGGGTAGGGAACATGGGAGTGGGCAGGCAGGCATAGCACTGGAGCAGTATCCGAGAGCTTTTATCTTGATCTACAAGTCTGAAGCAGAGAGAGCTAACTGGGAATGGCATCTTGAAACTTCAAAGCCCACCCCCTTTGGCACTCCTCCAAAAAACAAGGCCACACCTCCCAATCCTTCCCAAGCAGTTCCACCAACTTGGGACCAACCTTCAAATCCATGAGCTATGGGAGCCTATCTCATTCAAACCACCATACCAGGGTACAGAAGTGCTACCCATTCGGTATAAAACACATGGCACATGTTGAGTTTTGATCACTCTTCTAGCTGGTGAAATGCAACGTGAAATGCAGCACCTTTGAGGATGATTGGCAGAGTCCCTGAGTCTCAGGTCCCTGGCAGGCAGTCAGAAGGAGAACCCAGGTCCTCTCCACTGTACTGTCTTGCTAATGATGCTGTTTGGTGGCCGAGGTGCTTTACACAGAGTTTGGACTTAGAATATTCAGTTTAAGATGAAGTTACAGCTGCAGGATTTAATCTCAAGTCGAGGAGCAGGGGCACAGGTTTCCTGTTACACTCACAGCTTAATACCAAACACACCTGTTGCCTCTGGAGCCTGTTTTCCCCTCTGGTGATTGCAAATGTCTCTGGCAGTTTTTACAATAACCCCACTGCCTGCAATTCACCCTGCTCTCAACACAGTTGTGATTTGATTATGTTATGCAGATTTATTCTCTCTTAGGTTTAAGATCAAGTTAGCATTTGGGATTTTTTTTTTTTTTCTACATCAAGAGTTAAACATGCTGACTATGGATAAGTTATGTTCTTTTAATAGTTAATATAATTTAATCCAGAGCCATTACTAGCCTAATTGGGTTTACTTGTGCTTTGGCTTAAGGTCCAGAATACAATAAACTTAAAGGTCTGAGCACAGTGAGGTTAATTATACTTAAAACCTGCAAGGCAGCTAGTTTGGGGTCCATTACACACACACACTCTCTCTCTCTCTCACACACACACGCACACATACACACTCACACACACACACACACACACACGCACACACACACTCACACACACCAGCAAGAAAAAGAATCAACAATTCTTCTGAAAAGCAGTCTTTCGCCTGTGTGCAGCTGTGCCTCGGACCTAACAATCATCCTCCTCTCTCCTCTCCTTGCGCTACTTTCTCCCAAATAATTTGTCCTTAAGAGCTGCTCAGCTCTTAGCTCTGCTGAAAATGGCTCCCCAGGGCCTCTGAAATTAAACATAAGCTCCTCACCCTGGCTTTTAAGAATTTTCTAATTTGGTCCCAATTTATCGGCACAGTAGCATGGCCTGCTACCCCACGGCTCCATCTTTAGCTTAATTAAAGTTGCTTAAATATTGGGCCTGTAACTCCCAAGCAGTTTCCCATCTCAGAGACTCTTCTGGTATCCACACCTTCCCCCCAACACACGAAAAGCCTCTGCATTCTCCTGGAATCTTGCTCACCAGTCCTCTTCGGTCACAGGGAAGGACAGAATGATGGCAGATGCGTGGAGGGGGAAGAAGTCAAGGTCATTCTGCATCGGAGAGAAGCTGGGCCACAGCCCCACAGCATTTTGATCATGTTGTTGCCTTGCATATAATCACCTAACATTTCCGGAAAGTACAAGAGTCAGTGGTTTCAGGCGTTCAGAATAGAATAGGGAGCGTGTTTATTAGACAAGAGTTAAAGCCGAGAACCCCAGAGGTGCTGAGCGTCTCTTGGTTGAAAACCAACTCAGATGTATAGCTTATGCATCTGCCTTTCACCCGCTATGGTGCTGTGGCCAAATGATTGGGTTTTGTGATCACATCTCATCAGGAACACATGCAAAAGGGATCACATCTGCCCGGTGAAAGGACACCTGGGGCACAGCTGGCAGGAAGAGTTGCAGGCTTCTTTCTGCTGACTCTCCTTGCAGTGCCTGAAATGTCACAGGCTTTACGCAAAGTCTGTTGGTTCCTTGTGGAAAAGTAGAGAAGAGGGCAGTATGAGCTCAGCAGGAAAAGAGAAAAGAAGCGTGTGGCTGACACACACGACGTCGCTGGTGAGGCTCAGAGACAGTCGCTGGTGGGAGAGTTGCTACAATGGAGCACGCACTGCATGGGTCTATTAATAAGGAGGCTTTGAACAGGAAGAACAAGGCCATTGTGATAGAAACCAGAGCTGTAACTGTCTTATTGAGGGCACAGGGAGTGGGCAAGAAGAATCCTGGCTAGAGAAATCTCTAGGGTGATGTCTATAGCAACTACCTTGATACAGTGGGCTTGGGCTGCTGCACGCTTACAGAGAGCACCCTGCGCGATACCCAAAACATCACAGAAATATGATTCTCAGATGCTTAAAATAAGGTCTGAGGAGGTCGCGCAGTTGATAGGACGCTTGTTCAACGTGCGTGAAGCCCTGGGGTAGATGACAGACCCGCACAAAACTGGACATGGTGATGTCCACCTGCAACCCCAGCATCCAAGGTGTGCAGGCAGGAGTAGAGGCTCAAGTTAATCCTCAGTTACGGAGTGAGTTAGAGGCCATCCAGGGACACTTGAAATATGGGGGGGGGGGGTGACTGAGGAAGGGAGGGAGGGAGAAAGGGAGAGGGAGATGGGGAGAGAGAGAGACAGAGATAGAGTAAGACAGAGGCAGAGTCACAGAGTCAGAAAGATAGAGACATGGAGAGACAGAGACGAGTCAAATGACAGAGATAGGGAAGAGACCGTGTCAGAAAGACAGGCAGAGGCAGAGGGACAGAGACAGAGATTACATGCAAATTCTAGAGCTGTGTCCTTCATGTCTACACAAATACTCTCACCTCCGCCATACTCCCAGCCTGACATGATTACTGTTACAATAGCTCGCTCTCTGCAGCGGCGTTTCTCCCACTTGCTGGCTCTGTGGCTTTAGACAAGTTACTAAAGCTTTCTTAGTATGAGGCCGTTTTATTCAGAGACCAACAGTGGTAATAAAAGCTCCATCAAGTCACTGTAAAGATTTAATGACTCACGGAAGCATAGGAAATCCTTGCTCCTGGGAAGTAAGGGTTCACCAGAAGAACCAGGACCAGGCGAGGCACCTGGGAAAGCGGGAGGATGCTACCCCAGTCTTGTGTTTGGTTTCAACTGTCCTCTGCAGTCTGTAGCAGAAACTTAAATCCAGCATATGGGAGTCTTCCAAGTCACATATGTGTGTGCAAGAGTCACCGAGTATCGGTGTAGCTTTGCATTTCGGTGACGAAGGAGTGAACATCTGAAGTAGCGTACATTCGTGGCTTTTTCTGGAACACTCCAGTCCTAGCCGTGCTCCAAGGTGGTGTTCACACCTCCCGATGCAGCACCTGCTCCCCAGAGCCCGGGTTCAAGTCTATTCTCCACTGAGTTCAATGTGAGTCCAGGGAGGATTCTGGGAATTTCTGTGATATAAATACTGTGTTGTTCAACTGAAATACATTAGAGATCACTTTGGGGTTCAGTTTAGAAAATTTGGCTTGACTCTATTCACCCACTTGGTCTGTGAATGCATCTGAGGCAGGACAAGTTGTGACAATCCCCATATCCACGGGGAAATGGGAATGGGACAAGGCTCCTCATACTGAATGCAAGATGCATTCTCAGGCCATCAGGCTTGGGGTGCAGTCACCTTTACCCTCTGAGCTGTCTCCCCAGTCCCAACTCTGCCTAACCTCATTTACAGTCAATGTGAGTTTTTCTTTTATTGCCATTTAAATACCAGTTTTCCCAGTGAAGTCTCCTGGGGAAATGGGACGCCGGGTCCAGTTGGCTCTTTGTGTTCTCAGAATTCACCCTGATAAATCCCCGTGGTATGGACATTGTGTGTATGGATTACAAGTTCCCTGTACTGTCATGCAGAATAGCTTAGTCTAGATTAAAGATGTATTTTATTATCATTACATAGGTGGATGTATGTATTCGTGTGTATGCACATGTAGGCGTGCCTATGGAGAACAAAGGGGGCATCATTGTCCCTGGCGCTGTGGCAGTCGGAGGGTTGTAAGGATCAAAGTGGAGGACCACCAGAGAGGAGCTAGTGCGCAACAGTGAGCTCGCTGAACCTGTTGCTGTTTCTGCTTTTTGCTGTTGTCACGCTCGGAATCTGAAACCGAAAGCATCAGTGGTCAAAAGAGAAACCGCCCTCCTCAAGGAGCTCATATGCTTTGGGATACAGAACTTTTTTTTTTTTTTTTAAATTACAGTAAATTACAGAGAGCACTGGGCCTGGTGACGTATGTCTGTAATCTCATCACTTCGTGGGAGGAGTTTGAAGCTGACCTGGGCTACCTGAATCCCTGTCTCAAATCAATGACAAAAATGTAGTAAATTAAGGTTCATGGAAAGACAAGCTGGAATTACCCAGACCCCAAAGACAGGGCCTTGCCTTAAACTCCACAATTGGGCAAGTTCATGGTAACGCTACAAATCAACCACAGTGGGAATAATCCTGGATTTTGTTATGATCTGAAAGAATCAGACCACACTTTGCGCACCTGTTCTCTCCGTCTACACGAAGGGGCCGAGAGAATGGCTCATGGCTCATGGCTGTTGTAGGCGTGACTCTGAGCACAGAGCATGCTCAGATGGTAGACGGCAGAGGAATGCTGGGAACTTCTGCTGCAGTCATATTCTCAAGGAGGCTGTTTTCCACCAGAGGGCACTGGAAATGATCGGGGGCATTCTTTCTGTTTGCAACTTGGGAATTGTTGTAGGGCTTGACCTCTGGTGGCTAGATACCAAGGAAGGTGTCTAAGAGGCTTTGGAGTCCAGAACAGCCCCACAACAAATGTGACCCAGTCTAAGTCTGTGGCGAAAAGACTGAGGACCTTTAGTCCAGAGGAAAGAGAGGAGGCTTTTCTGTGTTTACAGGCTAGAACACTGAGTATGTGTGTGTGTGTGTGTGTTTGTGTGTGTGTGTGTGTGTGTGTGTGTGTGTGTGTGGTATATGAGTGTCCATAATTGAGACCTATACTGTATTTCTTTTAGCCCACCACCCTGAAACAGAGCTATTGTAAGAACTTAGAGCTGTGTCTACGACTATATGTTTAACATTTTATGGCTGTGTATGATGCATGCTCATGTGTGTGAGTATGTGTGTGCTGTGGTGCACATGTGTCAGTCACAGGACAATCTTGGGTGTTGGTTCTCACCATTTACCTTGACTGAGACGGGCTTTCTTCCTGACCATCACTAAGTACACCAGGATATCTGGGCAATGAGCTGCCAAGAACTCCTGTCTCTGTCTCCTACCTTACCAAAGGAATCCTAAGATTACAGACTGTACCTGGTGTCTGGCTTTATGTGGGTTCTGGGGGTCTGAAATGGGTCTTTATGCTTCTACGGCAGGTGGCCTATGTGCCATTGAACCATCTCGCCAACCACAACAAATACCCTTTCTTAAGTGTTCACCTATTTCTTCCTATCAACTGGCACAGTTTATTACAGACCACCTTTGCAGTGCCATGCTCCGGCTTACATTATTATTACTTCAAACGGATAAAAGCAGAAGGGTGTTGTAGGGTGTCATGATTTGAGCAGGCTCCCCGGGAGTCTATAACAACTGCTTGTATATTCTATTATTGCATTATATAGAGCCCCAAATTATAATAAAAATAATTCTATGAACTGTACTTAACTTTAATCTGAGTATTTTGAAGGCAACCTACCAAATGCTTAAATTAAACAGATATTTTATCAACTGAGGTTTCTACTAACTATGCTGTTGCTGCTATTAAAAATTACTCACTACAGCATCTGTTCCGGTTTCTGTTGAACAACTTGAAAGGTTTTTTTTCACATGTTTTTATTTTTAGAATGAACTGTACAACAGTGGAAACACATGAACGTGCTCTACTAAAATAAGCATTTGTCTTGGAAAGGCAAATTTGCAGCTTTGGTAAATTTGGGCTCAAACACATTGAGTGACTAGTGAACTTAGGAGCACCACCCTCCAAAGTGCAAACACGTAACAGTCTACAAATCTGTTCTTTGTGGCAGCAGATCTGGGGTCTTCCATTTCTCTTCTTTCTTTTGTGGGGATGTCTCGGTGTCAAAGCAGGAGACCAACTTTCATTGAATTGTATGTCCAGCCTTCAATAGTCCCTTCATGAATGAACAGAAAATCAACATAGATTAATGCTGAATAATGACATCAAATCAAAAGAAAAGTCTTTCTATAACAAAAACTCTAGATCAGATGGTTCATAGATGAATTTTATCATCCTCAATGAAGAGTTGGGTGCTCGGAAGGCTAAGGCTGGAGGGTCACAGACTGCAGGCCAGGCGGGGCTTCACAGCAAGATCCTGACTCAAAACCAAACAAGCAAGCAAAGCATGGGAGAGAAGCAGGAGAATGAGGGGTGGAAAATGGGCAAACCACAGCTTTAACTGAACTCCTTAAAGTATTCTAAAAAGTTAGGGATAGGAAATGCCTTTTAATTCATTATTTGATGCTCACATCACCCTGATAGCAAAATTGACAGGGAAGCAGCAACAAGAGAAAACAGCAGATCAATATCCCTCCAGAACAGGATGCGAACAGTTTCAAAGAACACTCACAAACTGAACCCAACAGCCTAAGGACACATGATCAAGTGAGATTAATACCAGGAATGCAAGATCGGCTCCTTACATATGACTAAGCTTTCAAAACATATGACATCAAAGTGAAGACAAAGCTACATGATCACCTCAATAAACACAGCAAATCATTTCATAAAAGTCCAACATCCATTCATGATTTAAAAAAAAAAAAAAAAAAAAAAAAAAAAAAAAACCTCTCAGCCAGGCGGTGGTGGCGCACACCTTTAATCCCAGCACTGGGGAGGCAGAGGCAGGCGGATCTCTGTGAGTTCGAGGCCAGCCTGGTCTACAGAGTGAGTTCCAGGACAGCCAGTGTTACAACAGAGAAACCCTGTCTTAAACTGCACCCCCCCAACCATGGCAAAAAAGAAAAAAAAAACCTCCTAACAAACTGGATTAAAAATATGTTACAATGTAATAGAAGCTAGATTTGACAAATCCACAGACAACACCGTACAGAATGGAGTTAAGGCAACTGAATTTGCTCAAAGGTCTGCTTTACAGAAAGGATATATTAATCTGAAAATAAAGAAAAGTTATCAAACATTTTAAAAGGAATTAAAAAGATACCCCATTTTCATTGACTTGAGGAATTAATAGTATTAGTACCCCACATTACCCAAGTAGCCCACAAATGTAATGCAGCCCTCCCAAACACACACACATTCACCCACTCCTCCACCTCCAACACACAATTGAGAAAACTGAACAGTATGCTCGGTTGAGGTTCAGACATATACAACTTAATTTCAGACGCCCCACCTGACTTTATCATAGTCTTTCACCTCTAGAGGTGCCATTGTGCATGGAGGGGGGTTACTTTGACTACATACAGCAGGTAGAAAGATGAAGGTTGTTTCCTACTGTACGGGTGCTGGGAAGCAAGCCCAGGTTCTCTACAGGAATGCCAAGTGCTCTTAACCACTAAGCCATCTCTCCAGCCCTAAATGGCAATTCTGTTACTGGCTTCTTCTTAAGACTACAAAACTCTCATTTCAATCAAGAACTTGCTTGCCACTGTCCCTTCAGAAGGTCCTGCATCCCTTGTCCCTGAGCTCATCTAGAGGTTCTCCCTCTAGAGAGAGAGGGAGTCTCTCATCTAGAGACTCCCAGAGTCTCAGGGCCTTGAGACCTAGAAATGCTTTACCAAGTGTTTTCTATGGAGTCAATCCTGTGATGTAATCCCCGTAAACCCATCTCCGTCACCCACAAGGCATGCACACTGGTAGCCGTTGTATAAGAGTCGGTTTGAGGATTGTATTAACAGGGTGATTTCATTCCAATGTCTTGCTCATAAATGGTGCTCAAACTATGTACATGCCAAGACAACAGAATGAGAAAATCTACTCAACAGTATTCAAACAATAACCGCGGGGTAGCGTATGTATTTTAAGTGAAGGGAATAGAGAATTAAGAAAGAGAGAAATGAAAATGTCAAGAGAGAATCTTTTCATGGGGTTTTAGAATCCAGAGGAGGACGGATGTCCTACAAAGAGTGATCCCACACTTGAGGCACCCCAGCAGACCCCACTTTTCCAGGACAATAAAGAAATCAAGCCTGAGGTCCTGTCCTGACACAGGTTCTACATCTGCCCGTGACAGCCAATGAGATTTTCATGAACCTGTGTTTGGGAGGAGACACATCAAGCCTGCTGTTGGAAAGTTTTTCCTTTAAGCAAACCTGAACTTTGAGTCTTTCTTATTTGCTTTATTTATCAACCCTTACGTGTAACATAACTTTGAAAACTATTCATGTGAGCGTAAGTCTTTGACATAGGTTTTGATAACAATAACAAAAGAATGCAAGTTTGCCCGTGTACGTCAGGCATAAGGTGAGCGCCAGCTACGATCAAGGTTTTACAAAGACGACCAAAGCCTTACCTTGATGAGTAACACGCAAATTGATTTGAGAAAACGTGACTTTTTTTTTCACAAATAAGAGAATGATAACTCTAGTATACTGGTGTTCTGTTTTATTATACAGGTGCCCGAAGCCATAATAAAATCTAGATTACTTATGTTCTGTATTTTGAGCAGGTAGAGCTATTCCATGTAAATTTTAATAGAGAAAAATCTTCAATATTTGTATTCGAGGTTCCAAAGAGAGAAGGCAGATGATTACCGGTGGGATGGAGGACTTGGGAGGGCCGCATACACAGAAAATTATTCTGTGCCATGTTTATTTCTGGTGAATTAATAACCAAAACAACAAGGAACATTATTTCTTTGCAAAATAATAGTCAAGATGTTATTAAGCAATAAGTAGTTATTGCTTCTAGCCGTTCATAGCGTCCACAACAACTGTGATGGTGAATATTTACTGTCAACTTGATTAACTTTAGAATCACCCTGGAACACCTCTGGGTATATCTCTGAAGGTGTTTCCAGAAAGTTTTCACCAAGGAAAAAAAAGGTTCACCCTAAAGGTGGGTAACACTGTCCTATGAGCTGGGGTTCAGGACCAAATACAAAGGACAAAGTAAGATGAACACCAACTTGCTTTCTCTTTTATTTGTGTATGTATGTGTGCATGCATGTTTGTGTGTGTGTGTGTGTGTGTGTGTGTGCATGCATACATGTGTATGTGTGTGTGTGTGTGTGTGTGTGTGTGTATAAGTAGATCACATGTCAACATCATACGTAGTTCTCAATAACTCTCCACTCTAACTCAGCTAAACTTGCTGGCCACTGAGTCTCTGGGATCTGCCTGCCTCCGTCCCCAGTGCTGGGGTTGCGGGTATATGCCTCTATGCCTGCCTCTTCATGTGGATGCTGAAGATCCTAACTCAGGTCCTCATTCTTTGGAAATGAGCATCTTACCCACCAAGCCATCTTTCAAGCATTTATCCCTGTCTATCGTCTGACTGTAGATGCAATGTGACCTGTTACCTCAAGCCCCTGCCACCAGGCCCTCTACTCCATGATGGACAGTACTGTGAGCCAATAAACTCTTCCTCCTTTAAGTTGCTTTCATCAGGTACTTTGTCACAGTGAAAAGAAATCTATGGGATATTATATATATATATATATATATATATATATATATATATAGATAAATAGATAGATAGATAGATATAAATAGATAGATAGATAGATAGATAGATAGATAGATAGATAGATAGGGGGGGTGTCACCACAGGATTAAGAACAGTACTCCTATTTGGGTGGAATGGGCATTTTTCTCCCACTCTGCTCTTTCTTTTATTTTTCCCGTCATTTCCGATAGTGAGCTTTTGTTACTTTTTTTGGTAATCTGACCCAAAGATAAAAATTCTCAGATTAAAAACCCCAAAATACTACATGGAATACGCAACTCTCTATTAATGAGACAGCTAACTTTATAATAGAAAAGCTAACCTAAAATAGAATATTTCATTTTTAACCATGGTGGATAATTAGAATTCTTTTTATATGAATTTGTTTATATGCCATTTACTTACCCAAGATATTCCAAGCATTTAATTGGGAATTCACTAGCACAGAGAAGTCTTTGTAGGCATTGTCCCTTGATTTAGTTAATCTCTGAAGTAGAAAAAGAAAACACTTCTTGCGCATAATTTCTCTACAAAGTGGCCACTAGATTCTTGGTTTCTAAGCCAGAATTTTGCAGGTAAGCATTGTAATAAGCAAGTTATTATTTTTAAAGGATGGTTATCAGATTCATTACATACCAGCTATCAAACACACCTACCAGAATAATAAATATCTACTCATTTATCCACAAAGCCTTGGCTGGGTACCACCGTCTCTAGTGTTGAGCACCTCAGACCCTCCATCTCAGGAAATGATGCTCTTACACTCTAACTTCCCCCGCTTCTGTGACAAGTTGCTGACAGGACCACCTTAAAGGAGAAGGGACTTACTCTGACTTGTGGCTTAAGAACAGACAGGGACAGCTGACTGGGCCACTGAATCCACAGGCAGGAAACAGAGATGAACACTGATAGTCAGAGAGCTTTTTCTTTCTAGTGCACGGAATAGGTACCTTTCATATTTAGGGTGGACATCCCATCTCAACTACCCTAACCTAGAAACTCCCTCTCAGACATGCCCAGAGGTTTGTCTTCTAGATGCTCCAAGAGACTGTCAAATTGACAACCTATATGAACCATCTCAAACACTGCATAAGATATCATAAAGTAGTTAGTGGGTGAGGAAAACCTCCTGTCATCACCATAAGTGTAGCCAGGGAGATAAGTCAAGGGTCCTTAAGACACAGCTATAACTTTCCAGAGTAAATAGTCCAGAGTTATGTGTAGAGTGAAGAACATTGACAATTAAAGTTTTCAATCAAGGGGGACACGTTGTCACATTACTAAGAAGCCTGTAATTTGAAAGAGACCAAACTATAAAGTCCCTACTAATTAAAATAGCCAGAAACGACATACAATAGAAACGGGCAAAAATCACATTCCCAACCATCTGTGAGAGCTGTGATTGATGTCGGATTACATGTCTGTTAAGATGGTCCGCAACAAGCAATCGGTCCTAAACATTGTACACATTCATAGTGGTGGAATAAGCCACAAATTGTGGGAAAAGTTTGGATTGCACAGAGCCCATACACAGACTCCAGATCGATATGTTCCTGGGCCAAAGCATGGTGCCGTAAAAGCAATCTACTCCATCAGGACAATAAGTGCAGGCCATTCAGAAACTGAAGGGGAAAGTCCTCAGCACGGAAAAAGAAGGTTGTCTCCTTAACCACAAAGGAAAAGAGGACCCCACTGTAGGAGAACCCAGGGGGAACCTTGACAGGCTCTAACATCAAGCAGTAAAGGCAAGCTCAGAGATTTTGCCTGATTATTAAGGAGAAAAGCAACTGCTTGCAAGAAACTCTTATTAATGAAATTCAGGGCCTTAGTCACTAAGGAATTAATTCTGAAGACTCTCCAGGTCCCACAGCTCACGAACTGACCTATTTCAGTGATTGAACTGTGTAGTTATTAGTAATGACATTTTAAGAAAAAGGGTCAGAATTTTGAAGGATTTGGGGTCTTTGACACATTATATATGCAGGAAAAGTCCCCCGAAATGTCTACCAGAAAAACCCAAATACCCATAAATGTATCATTTTATTTGACTGGAGTTTTTTTCCCAGATGTGACTCAGTGGAGATCTTGAGAGCAACAGGAGAAGTGTAGATTACCCAGGTGGGTCTGATGTCACCCTGAGAGTCCTTACAGGAGAGAGACAGGAGGAGCAGAGACAGAGCCTGGTAGGCGCTACAGTGTGTGGAGGTGGGAGAGAGTCCATGGGGTAGAGCATGCAGATAATTCCAGAATGTGGGCAAAGATAGGAAACAGGCTCTGAATTCAAGGGCCAAAATGATTCAGCACTTGAAGACACAGCCATAGCACCCCACTGACAAAGGCAGCCTTGATTCGAACCCTCTCAGAATTATGTGGGACTTCAGACCTCCAAAACAGTGAGTAAATCCTTAGATGTTGATTTAAGCCCCAAAGAGTTTGATAACTCATTGAATTATCAGTTGGAACTAATGAAAATTAATACTCACTACTGTTGGCTTCTGTTTGTTTTTAGAACAGAGGGACAGTAGCAAAAGTTTCTAGGTGTCCTCCAAAACCCATTCTCCCGCACTCTACACGAGCTGTTTAGGTGGGGCCCCATCTTCCTGAAACACAGAATGCAGTGTTCACTGCCTTAGCTTCCTAAGAACACCTTGCTTCCCTTCTGCCAGATATGACCATGTTTCTGCGGGGGTCTGAGTCCAGCTCTAGTCCCCACGATGGGTTCCTCAGCTTCCACGAAGAAGGATAAACAATGTAAACTATGACAAGTGAGCGCAGTACCTCACTCTTCTATGGGACCCTCAGTTGGCACGATTAATGCGCTTTAATAAGACACATAGAATACGTCTTATGGTGATTATGACATGCAAGAGCGCCTCTTTAATAGTAAAATGAAGAAAGATAAAGAAACACAAAGAATAAAATCAAAGAGAATAACAATGTGCATATTAAGGGAATAAAACAAAGTTTCTCTAAGCTAGCAATCTAATTCTTTAGGCCTTACAAGCTATTCTCCTCAGTTAGCTCATTCGCCTCATCTCTCCTGTCCGTCTGTCTCTGTCTCTATGTCTATCGCCCTCCTGGTTCTCTCGACCAAGACTTTTCTGTAGCTTAAGTAGCAAACTGCAGGAATGCTTATCTAAGGGATGCAGATGTCAGGCTATCTCAAAACAGAACCAGTGCGAGGGTGTCATTCCTCCTTACGGCTGCAGGCTTCAAGGTTTCTTAGTTCTCACCAGAGTAAACGATACAATGATCAATTAGTGGATGGTAGGGATGTCACTGCTGATTGAATTATATTGCCATTTGCCTTGCACAGATAGTTCAGGGTGCCATGCGGGTGCCAAGGGAAGATTTTATGGTTTTTTTGTTCCTTAGTATGTATCTATTCTTCTGAGTCAAAGCTCTAAATTTCTAATCTTTTCTGGTGGCCTGGCTAGGTTGAAGGCTATTTTTCTCTTTAAGTCCTGGGAATGTTTACTTTTAAGTTGGTGCAGGCTTGCTATATTCTTCATTAGTGAAGGGCTAACTGTCAGCTTGTTTTTCCAGGTGCACTAACTTTCTAACTAAGCTCTCTGGCTTCTATCTATTAAGGTTTATCTCTTCCTTGGAAGATCAGCATTTACTCCAGGAATAGCTTTATGATGCACTTGCAATAAACCTGGGTTGCTCTCACATTCCAGGACTTGGAAGTCCAGATGTGATTACAGTTTACTTCTGAATAGCATGGCTGTGTTTCATTCCAGCCCACAGTGGCCAGCTGAGGGATTAATTTGGATATTACTATTAGGCTATGCAAACCTTATTATTGATGAGAAACCTATGTCACCATACAGTAAAGATAAGAAAGGGGTAAAGCAGTAAAGGATTTCCAATTTCCCAACAGCGGAGGCCCAGGAACCTTGTCAAGCTGAAGCTTCCACAGTCTGGGTAACGTGGATCCCAACATGTTTCCAGGTGGCCCATGGAAAACTCACTGGGCAAGCTCACTGAGTCACGTCCTACTAGGGAGTCCTCAGCCCCACTTTCTCCTTTCTACATCTGGTGCCGGAACATGGACAGTGCTGTTGGAATGCCATGGTGCCGTACAAAGGCGCAGAGTGGGCAGCAGCACAGCAGAGAAGCCTGGATGCCAGCCATTGGTTGCACACACTCAACAGAGAGACTCTCTGCCACCGGGTCTGAGCAGCCGATGTCAGAGCTGCTCTTGCAGATGAAGCCGCCTTGGCCAGTGCAGACACACGCTCTAGTTCAAGCATCACTGCACCGTGAGTCACGCACACACCTTCCCTTTACGGGCCACCTGGCTTGTCTCACTGTCCTAGATCGTCCCCTCTCAGGATCATCTCCAATTTGCTTTCACGTGACACTAATTAACGAGCAATGCCATCATAGTGAACATTTCTGGCTCTAATGTCCCGAGCAGTCTTGTCAGTTCTCTGCATGTATGACCTAAATTATTTCTAACCAAACCCCCCAAGGAATGAATATCATTTTCTTCATTTTACCCACTGGTAAACTGAGGCACAAGGATTTAAAGCTATCCTATCTGTGTTTTCCTTATTTACCTTTAATGTGTTTCTGGGATAATATTCTGTCTCTGAAACCCATGTCTCCAGGCACAAAAATAATAGTCTAACAATACACGTTTTATCCATCGAAAATCACGTATCAGCCAGGCAGTGGTGACACACGCCTTTAATCCCAGCAATCAGGAGGGAAAGGCATGTGGATCTCTGTGAGTTCAAGTCCAGCGTGGTCTACTGAGTGAGTTCCAGGAACAGCCAGAGTTACAACAGAGAAACCCTGCCTCAGAAAAGAAAAAAAAAAAATCAGAGGCTGCATGTTCAGGGTGGTGTGCGTAGACATAATAGATAAAGGTCACATTCTAAGACCAGGTTAGGTCAGAGCTGATAGAAATGACCAAACGTGTACCTTAAATTATTTACACAGAGAAATAACATAGTGCTTAAAATAAATACGTGTATGAGAGGAACAGGATGAAAAGGAGAGATGGAGGAAAGGAGGGAGGAACACAGGGACAGAGTAAGGAGAAGTACACAATGGAAACCAAATTCTTTCTCTTGATGAATAATTAGATGTAGCTTCGGGGAGTTCCTAGCCCTAAAAAAAAAAATCTCCTCTCATTTGAAACCCTGACCTCCCTGGTCTCATAAATACAAATATCATTTCTGTCACCGAGTCACCGGTCTTAGGCGGGGGCACATTGAAAATGTACTCCTGCTGCCCTGTCCCAGTCTAGGTCAAAGGTTCCAGACTATGCCCAGGGACATCAGCAGCAGCACTTGGGATGTGGTAGACACACATATGGTTAATTTTGGCTATCATCTGGATCACGAGTGCCTCCCCAAAGGCCCAGATGTTAAAGGTTTGGTCCTCAGAATGCTGCTGTGAGAGATGCTGTGGATTCCAGAAGTCAGGGTTTTAGGGGAGGTCTTCAGCTATTTGTGGAGCTATTTAACCCAAAACTGAAACATTCCCTACCACCCTGGAGAGAAGCTGCTGATTCTGTGAGAGAAGAAGTGAAATTGACAAGGCTAAAGAAGTAAATAAAATCCACAAGTCTCAGGGAGTCCCTGAAACTTACAAGCATAATAACCAATGGACAGAGGAGACTGACCCCAGGAGCTGCCTACAAGCTCTTCAGCAAGCTCCAGGAATGCAGCTGCGGTGGGATTTTCCACCGGGCAGCTGCCTTTGGTCACCCACATTTCTGCTGACCATGGAAATGTTGACACATAACTGTAAACTCACACAGGTAGAGGCAAGAGGCTCAGAAGTTCAAGTCCATCCTTGGCTACATAGTGAGTTTGTTCAAAGTCAGCTTGGAATACAAGAGATCTTGTCTGAAAGAAAGAAAGGAAGAAAGGAAGGAAGGAAGTAAGAAAGAAGGAAGGAAGAGAGAGAGACAGGAAGAAAGGGAGAGAAAGAAAGAGGGAGGGAGGGAAGGAGAGAGGGAGAGAGAGGAAGGAAGGAAAGAAGGAAGGAGAGAAAGAAAGAGGGAAGGAGGGGAAGAGAAACAGAGAGGGGGAGGGAAGGAGGGAGGGAGAAAGAAAAAGAGAGAAAGAGAGGGAGGGAGGGAGGGAGGGAGGGAGGGAGGGATACATTTGACCTACTGGAATTCTGGGGGCAGAGCCCCTGCCACCTGAGTGTACCCCAGTAAGCCCCATCCCCAACACTAATGCGCAGAGGGTTAAGCTTCTGAGTGCCACAGCCACGCAGCAGCAGCTATGTCTTCTCTAAGCAGTGCTGAAGCTATGAGCCACAGTCCACCAGCACACAGACGAACGAAGCACAGAAACCTCCAGTTTTGGTTTCCGAGTGCGGAACTAACAGAAATTCTCCCACAGGTTCCATAATTTTCACTGCAAGAGACTGAGAATCAATCCTTGTGTCCTCCAACTGGGAAAGCTAAAAAAGTGAAAGATGAGGGTGAGCAAGCCCTGTCGCTGGGGCTTAGACCCTGAGTGCTGAAGGAACAAGGGTAAATTCAGCTTAGAAAAGACTGATGGATGGGTTCTCTCACCTATGACGACACGCGCACCACAACAAGCAACGAAACAGAAAGCCCGTTTGCACCAATGCAATGCATGCTGTTCACAATGCTTTGTTTTCCAAGAATTCACATGAACAGAAATATGCAAGTCAAGTTGAAAATGGTCCTCTGCTTGAGTGGGTGACCAGGAGGAAGCCACGGGACAGAGGGTGAGCTGCTGGTAAGTGAACAGAAGGAGAAGCTTTTTAAGGACTGAGGAATAGCAGTGATTGCAACTTTTATGTGGGGGAAAGAGGGAGGGAGGAAGGGAGGGAGGGAGGGGAAGGAAAGGAGAGCTAAAGGAATAAAGAAGGAAAGAAGAAGGTATGAGTGAAAGAAACATTAAGGAAAGGATAAGCGGAGGGAGTAAAGGGAGGAGGGGAGAGAGGAGGAAGGATGAGAAAGGAAGGACTAGAGAAAGAACAATAAGGAAGCATTAAAAAGAGGGAAGAGTTGAAATCCTTTAAAAGGTTTCCATGGTGAGGTTGTAGTTCAGTTGCTACAGTGCTTGACTAGCAAGCATGAAGCCCTGAGTTCCATCCCCAGCCATGCCTGAAACCGGCATGGTGGTGCAATCCCAGCATTCAAGAGGAAGGGGTCTGAGGGTCAAGGGTTAAAGGTCATTCCCATCTACACAGTAAGTTCAAGGACAGACTACATGACACCCTATCCAAAAAAATAAAAAAGCGAGAGCCAGGCTACTACAACCAAACTACTTCCTACCTGCTTTTAAACCTTGTGTTTCTTAAACAGCTTGGCTTAGCTTATGCAAGTGCCTCCAAACCTCCAAACACACATTTCTTCATTGCACGGTATTCACTAGGTGTGCCATGTCCCAGACTAAAACTGGAAATTAACACAGAGGACGCATTACAAAGAGTCCTTGACTCAGCACTGGGAGGTTGCCCAGTCATGTGCTGACTGTCAGCCAACAGAAGGCAACCGCCCCTCCGGAGCCATCCAGGCTTAGAGTCCTAACAACTGGAGTCACAGACCAGAACTTGCAGATGTTATCTAGAGCTCAAAGTCTCTGCGGCAAGAAGACCTGTGAGGACGGAGATGGAGGATTGCTGAAGTCAGACAGCAGCCATTCTGCCGTCCAAGGGAACACTGCCCACAGAGTGGTTTCATGAATGTGTCTAGCTTGCTCTGGCAGCTGGGGTGGGATCTGGTGCTTTTTCCTCATGGTAGGCAATGAAAGGCTCATCATGACCCATGACCACGTGTGTGATCTGAATATATTTAAATCATTACTTGAATGTTACCCTTTGCATATTCAAAACAAGTATGGAACCGTTTTTTGTTTGTTTGTTTGTTTTCTTCAGCTTTAATTCAAGGCTTCTACTGGAGGCTGCATTTAAAACTAAAACAAACATTCCTTTCCTTCTTGTTCTTTCTCCTTGCCTATCCCTCTTTGGACTCTTATCTCCCACTTCCTCTCTCCCTGTCTGTCTCCATCCCCCACTTCCTCCCTCTCTCCCTGTCTGTCTCCATCCCCCACTTCCTCCCTCTCTCCCTGTCTGTCTCCATCCCCCACTTCCTCCCCCTCTCCCTAAATACACAATATTGATCCCCATCCCTAGAGCTAGGAGCTTTAGTTTCCATGTCCACCTCATTTATACAAAGCCACCAGTGTTTTCAAACACCACGAAATTGCAGAAATCAACACATTTATCCCCTCCCCAGTGACAGAGCCTTATAAACCAAAGCTTTGTAGCAAGCACCTGCTTTAAAGAGATGATCGGTTCTGATTAGCATTTCATGGAGTCCTTCAGCTTGGCACTGGAAGCTTCCATTTGAACTGGGTCTGTTAAGGGACAGGAGTAAGTTCTCAGCCTTTGTCTTTCAGGTTCATCTCTGTGGGATACTGCTGGCCTGGGAAGAGGCTTACTTGCTGGAGGCAACTCCTCTGCAAGTCTCTACTTTAAGGCAGGGGTTCCTGTGCTGCTTCTCCGTGCTGCCTCATGCAATGAGGCAAAGGAAACTTAGTGCAGGTCAGCTCTTCTCACCTGGACTTGGCTGAAACCCAGGCTTGATCCTTTGCACAGCAAGGCTAGCAGTAGGACCTGGCTACCTGGCTACCTGAAAGTTTCCTGCCAACAAAACAGAGAGCTGAGAGTAACACTGAGCAGCCAGGAGTTTTAAATGCTCTTTTCCGGGGTCTGGAGACAGGGATCAGTGAGTAAAGTGTTTGCTTAGCAAGCTTGAGGGCATGGGTTCAATTCCCTGTGTGCTCGAGTGTACACACACACACACACACACACAAACAAACACACAAACACACACACACACAAATCCAAGCAGGTGGCATGAACTTGTAATCCTACTGCTGTGGGGTTAGGGGGGAAAGGAGGATCCCTGGGGCTCACTGGCCAATCATCCCAGCCCACCTGGTGACTCCAGCCCAATGAGGTGACTCTTGCCTCAACTCAGAAAGGACAGCTCCCAAAGGAAAACACTCAAGCTTTGACCTCTAATCTTGCCTTGTGCATTTGCAAAGGCAACTACACACATTAAATAAACTAAGTAGCTTATTCATGGGGTAGCTGTTTTCCTTTTAAAAATGCTTCCCTCTCTGAAACTTAAACTTTGCGGCATTCCCCAGAATAAACTGAGCGAGACGATCAATGTCCTGAGGTTAACATGGTCCTGTGCTGTGCTCACTCTCCTCCCAGGAAACGGACAAATCTTTAAAGCTTCTTTATACAGTTAGTGATGCATTGGAGGCAGCAGACCTTGGCATTAGTTTTATACTGGAGTATAAGGGGTTAAAAACCCGCATCCGCCCTCAGTATCTTATCCTAGCTCCTGGAGGGAACTTCAAAAGGAGCTTCTACACTCAGTCTGTGTATGGTTAAAGTATTTATTGTCTGTGTCTAAGGAGATCCGGCTTTCCCTTCCAGGCATCTAAATCCTTCTAATAAGGACATTTCTTTGTTTTGCTTTTTAAGTTTTATTTACTTTTATTTCATGTGTAGGAGTGTTCTGCTTGCCTGTATGTAAATAATCTATTTGCGTGTAGTACTGGAGGAGGCCAGAAGTGGGAGCAAAATCACCTCTAGACCTGGAGTTGTAAACAGGTGTGAGCTGTCGTGCGGTGCTGGGAACGGAATCTGAGTCTTCTGGACAGCCAGGATTTTAGCACTGAACCATCTCTCCAGTCCAAATAAAGACACTGTAAAACCAGTCACAACTGTACATTGTGCATATTTCAAACTATGTACCCTAAAACTTGATATTCAGACATTAGAACACACACACACACACACACACACACACACACACACATGGAAAATTAATTCATCAGAGTTAAAAGATGAAAGGGACCTGAGAGAAAGAATAGCATGCTCTAACCCTTTGTAGATCACCTGGTCCCTTCCTGAGGAGTGTCAGCCCTTGTCCTCTATATAGGGAGCAATGGAAACGGTGACTTTCCGTGGTTCCTTCCCCATGAGGACTGCAGCCTACCTCATGCCTGGGCATCACCATGCTTACCCCTGTTCTTCCTGCACTCGGAGACATCACTGACTAGCCGGCCTGCCTTGACTTCCCACACTCGACAGGTCACAGTATCAGACATTCCTACGGCCCTCTCTGGCGTTTAAGCCGTTTTTAAATAATTGTCATTGAAAAGTTTCTATATACATACGATACATCCTAGCCATATCCACGTGCCCGTGATTTTCCATCAGCGCTGGGAATCAAACCTGTGACCTCACATATAGGAAGTAAGCATTCTACCACTGAGTGCTACCCCAGTCATGCTGAGTCTTACAGCAATTACGTGCTTAAAAACCGCATGTTTAAAAATAACTGCAAAAACCATTTGATACTCCCACTGGGCAGTGCAGAAGACTTCAGGTTCCTCCAGGTGCTCACCGACATTTGGTGGAGTGGGGTTCAGATGGCAGAGTGGGGGTTCAGGTGGCAGAGTGGGGGTTCAGGTGGCAGAGTGGGGTTTCTGGTGGGATTCATTCCTTTTTTTTCCCATAATTGAACCTAGGTTTGCTGTCGTCCCAGTGTGATTTTAGTTGGTGTTCCCCAATAGCTTTTGGTGATGACAAGCCTCCCTGTTGCTTACTGACCATGCGTACGTAGTGATCCGTGATGCGTCTGGTCACAGCCTTCACTCCCTGTTTCTGGTTTCAGGTCTTCTTGTATTGTCAGAGTTGTCTGTTAAGGCTGTGAGCTGCACATGGTTCCTCGGGTTGCCTTTAACTGTCTCTTTTATTGACTAATTTGGTAGTGGACAATTTCATGCATGTCTATAATGTGTTCTGACCGCTCCTCTGCCCCATACCCTCCTTATTTCCTTCCAGCCCTGTCAACTGTTCCCTCAATCCTACCAACCTCTTCCACAGGACCGTGGCTTTCAGGTTGATTCTGTGACTTGTTTAGTTTAACCAGGGCTATCTGTGTGAACAGTTAATTGGAACTAAATATGGGAGCCTGATGGGGCCACAAGTGATTGACCAATGTTTTCAAAGTGATTTCAAGCCTGTTAAAACGGAGTGTTCAGCAGTCCTCTTGAACTAGGGCAGCGGAGAATGGTGCCACCTGTGTGGGTCACCCGCAGACAGCGTCGAAGGGATTTCTCTACTCCAGACACATGAGGTTTGTGTTATGAAAACGCCCCGTGAAACTTGGCAGAAATCCTTCCTGCAATTGCCAGCAAGTTATCATTTGTTCTCTTTGCAAAATTCCTCTGGGACTGTGTATCTTCCAACATTCTAATAAAGGAATTTCTTTTCTTTTTTTTCAAAAGAAAACAAAAAGACTTGCGTGTGCGACCAGATTTTCTATTTCACAATGAAAATTGGGAATACATTTCAACAGTACTTTATTATATAACCACTTCAAATCATAAGGGCCAGAGGGAATATCAAGATGACTCTAGATGTTGGATTCATTATGTTGAGGTTATGCAGGGAAAAGTCCCCCTTTCCCAGTTGATTTTTAATAGGCATATAGAGACCAGTATTTCTTATGGATATTCTCTTTAATATTTGCAGGTATTTCCACCTACAGGAAATAAAGGTGAATTCTCTATCCCTCCCCGCTAGACGAAGACAAACATTAGTGACTCTCTTCCTTCAAAATAAAATACAGAGCATCAGGAAGGTAATGGGAGCTGGAGAGGTGGCACCAGCTGCACCAGGGGGATAAGTCACAACCACAAGACACATGGCTGTCGTTAGACACCTCACATGTGTGTTTCTTCCTTAGTATCCACAAATCCCAGTCTAATCATGACCAGACCCAACTGGGAACATTCTGTGGGGTCTAGAGCTGTTGCCTCTCGGGACCCTCAAGGTCACATCTCAGAACAGACGAGACAAGGGAGAACACGCTCACTCAAGTCATAAGCCTGGATTGGGACCTGGAACTGAGAGAGGACATCAATAGTAACTTTTTAAAGGGTAAAACATAAATAAAGCCTAGAGAGTATGAAATGTTTTTACAAATGGGCTTGTAAGTTAGGAGATGGTCCCTTTTTCTATTCACTAAAATCTCATAACTTCTAGGAAATATGATGCAAGCTTCACACACCACTGCCGACGAGTGTTACCCTGCCCGCTTTAATTCACACCATCCCAGCAATAAAAATATTTCAGCACCATTACCATAAACTCTGTAATTGAAGAAGGAAGACACACGCGGCATGGCAGTCTCCTTTGTTGGGTTCTGACTGCATGCCAGAAACAGTACTAAAAGATAAAGTTGCTTGCCCAATTACTGAGGCAAGGCTTAATTATTCTGAAAAGAAAAGGAGAAAGTGGGGATCGAACTGTGAAAGAACCGCTATGTAAGGTCAGCTGAAAAGCAGCATGCCTTCTGACAGGGGCTGTTGGGCAACAAGCAAGAAACCCAAGGCAGAGACAAGGGAGGCTGGGGAGGGCAGGGACAGCACTGCAAGCCCCGCCCCCAGTGCCCCGCTCCCCACCCCCCCAAGCCCCATACACCCCCACCCTCTACTCCACAGCCTCACCCCACCCCCAGCTCTAAATTATCATTCCCTGAACCTAAACCAATGCTATATGTGAACCATTTCACAGATGGAGAAACTGGTTGGTGGGTGATACAGAACAGCTTTCTCAAGACGTAAAATGTGAGATTCAAACCTTGAACAGAATCCAGGAATGCATATTCTGTTTGCTGAATTACCCAACTGTCAGTCATTTGTTTCTGGAAATTTCTATGTAGCACCTTTGCAACCTTTTCCTTTAGGATCTTCTCAGAATCCAGTGTCGTGCTTTTTAATTAAAATGTATAAATGTGAATACATGTGAGGGGTGTGTGTGTGTGTGTGTGTGTGTGTGTGTACATGTGCATGTGTATGTGTGTGTGTGCCTGTGGGTGTGTGTGTGCCTGTGGGTGTGTGTGTCTGTGTGTGTGAGTGTGTGTGTGTATGTGTGTGTGTGTGTGTGCCTGTAGGTGTGTGTGTCTGTGTGTGTGTGTGTGTATGCATGTGTATGTGTGTGTGTCTGTGTGTCTGTATGTATGTCTGTGTGTGTGTGTCTGTGTGTGTGTGTGCCTGTGCTTGTGTATGTGTGTGTGTGTATGCGTGTGTATGTGTGTATGCGTGTGTGTGTCTGTGTGTGTGTATGCGTGTGTATGTGTGTGTGTGTGTGTGTGTGTCTCTGTGTGTGTGTGTGTGTTTTGCATGCTACCTAAATAAAAAGGACAGGTATTGGAATATGAGAACGAAGGAAAGTCAACATGGCCAGGCCTATGTAGTAGGAAGGCTTTGCTATGACAGATGTGTACAGAACAGGGAGGTCAGAGCAGCGGTGGACACCGGGGCTGCAGAAGATACTGGGTTAATCAGCAAATATGTGCTGGGAGCCTGGAGGTGAAGTACGAGGCTGCTTTTTGACAGTTGCCTTGCTTCTGGGGCTGAATGAGGGCACTCGCTGTCGACAGAGAGAGTTACGTAGTTATGAGCACTCTCAGCCCCATTACCATCTATCATGCCCTAACAGACATCAAAAGGAGAGAGGCCACAGATGGCCCATAGTCAACTCCCGGCGAGTTTCCTTGGGAACACTGCTCCTAAAGTATTTACTCCAGTTTCCTAGATGTCTGATGATGCATGTTCAACCAATCAATACAGTGATCCAGACTCCAGGTCTCGCACTCCCTCAGGCTGCTCCAGGTTCAAAAGGCCCCACACAAAGGCACACGCTCAGAACTTACGAGTCGCTGGCTATATTCTCTGACTCCTGCCAGGCTCCTGTGGCTTCCTTCTAGGTCCTTGTAGGCCAGCTTTCTCACTTGGCACACCTGGCCACTCACCCACGGCTTTGACCTTCAGGCATATCTCCTGCGCTTGCCTGTCTTCATCCGCGGCTGGGCCATCACTCCCTCCAGAGAGCACTGCAAATCTTGCTGTTAAATGGGTGCGTCTTTCTTTCTCAATGGTCTATTTTTCTTAATGAAGTATCAGGTTCCCCAACTGCCTGTTGGGGTGGGCGTCTCTCCACTGATCTAGAGCGCCTCTGGGAAGACATTGTATTCTGTGTCCTGTAATGTCAACACTTAGAACATGGTACATATTGAATCCCCACAAGCCATAAACAGTTACTATGCACAGTTAATTAGATGAGTAATTGTGACTGCCTAGTCACTCAAAGACTAGTGACATTGTTTAGGAATGAAATCAGCAGCCATCCCTCGATGAGCGAAGAAAGAAAATTTGCTATAACCACACAAGGAAATACGACTCCACCAGAAAGGGACGAGGATCCTGCTGTTTGTAACAACTTGAGAAAACAAAGCGTGTCCCTAAGAGGAATGAGCAAGCACAGAAAGACAACTGCCTCATGGCCTCAGTTACATAACGCATTCAAAATGTTTAAGTGCATATAAATGGAGAAGAATGTTTTCCAGAAGCCCCAGTGGGTGGAGGTGGGGGCAATGCTGTTAAGAAATATACAAGCTTTCAATGGCCTCATCAGAAAACGATCAGGAGAGCGTAAGGTAATATGGAGATTGATTGACATGCACTGGAAAGGGAAGGGAGGGAGGAAGGGAGAATCTACTGTCAGGCTTCAGAAGGTGAGCTTTTTGCAAATAATGGTAACACAGGAATCAGGCCATTACAATGGCTACCTATCCTAGCGACTTCTCTTGCTGCTATGACAACGCACTGAAGTGAACAGACTGAGAATGGAAGGCTTTATCTTGGTTCACAGTTAGAGCGTGCAGTTCATCATGGCAGAGAAGTCACGATGGCCGGGGTGAGAGGTGGTCGGCTGGTCACGTTACCCCGGCTGTCGGGAAGCAGAAGGCGATGGGCGCTGCTCAGCTCCGATGCTCTTTTGTATTCAGACTTGGACCGCAACCCGCAGAATGATGTTGCCCACATATTAGGCTGGTTCCTCCCACCTCAGTTTACCCAGTCTAGAAACTCCCTCACAGAAGTGTCAATCAACCTAATCTAGAACCTCCTTCACGGAAGTGTCAGGAAATCTACTAAGTATCCCTAGATCCTGTCAAGCTGACAGTATTAACACCATACGATCTTTATTTGTATTGTATAAATGAGAGTTTGTCGTGTCAATCTGCTCTCCATCGCTACTGGAAATGCCTGCGGCGATCCACTTATAAAGAGAAAAACCTCAATGTAACTTATGGTTTTTGAGGTGGTGGTTCATGAACAATCAGCCCCACGGATCTCTACATGAGAAACAACACATCATAGCAAAAGTGAACAGCCGAGAAGTAACCAAGGTCCCACCTCCTCCTTCAGGGGCCTCCCACTCTCATGAGGCGCCACCCCTTAGAGGTTCTACCACCTCCCAACAGCTCCACTTGGCTGTCTATCAAAGAATGATTGCTAAGTTGATGGGAGTGATCACTCAGGGGACACACCCTGGGTGTATCCTCGGGACACTTCCAGAGAGGACACACTGAGACGAGGAGACCCTCCTTGGATGGCGGTGACACAACTCCACAGGCTGGGGTTCCAGACTGAATAAACAGAACATGTGGCTGAGCACAAGTGGTCATCGCTCTCTGCCCTGACTGTGAATTCAACGTTTCCGTCTCCTCCTGCCACACGGGAGCCACCGTTTCCACTGTATGTTCCCCACCATGATAAACTGCATCCCGAAAGCCCTTCTTCCATAAGTCACTGTCAAGCGTTTTATCACAGCAACCAGTAAAGAATGTATCAGAGACATTTGTGCTCCAAGGACAGTGTGTTCTACGGGACTGGATTGCGTGACTCTGTCCTGTAATCAGAATATGTCTGTCTGCGCATGCATTTAGAATTAGGATAATATCTAAACCCAGCACCTGTATAATTAGTATACTAATCCCTTGGCTATTAGTCTGGCTTCTGCTGCATGTCGGGTTCTACATGGACAAGGGAGGCACATCGACGCCCCGGCTAGGGTATGAATATGGTTGGGTGGCCCATTCAGAATAGTCAGGGGTGTAAGGTCACGTATTTGAAGATGATTGAGTCTCCTGATGCTCAGGAGCTTTGGCAGGAACAAGCTTACTTCCTGGCTTTCATCAGCGTGCTGGAAGACAGTGTCCTGGGGCCTTCGAAAGACTGGTGTGTGGGCATGAATGCCCAGAGCAGACGACGGTGCATCACCCGAGCCCTGTGTATCAGCACCATGCACCACTCTCTGCTCACCACTTGCCGTTGTAATTGTGGGGAAGAGATAAGACCCTTCAGATCCCGGGAAGTTCCTGTCCAATATTCAAATCATGGCAACACGATGTGAGTGACAGGAGTTCGTTTTGAGGCCAGAAATAATTTGAATAGTTTTATGAGTGACTTTAGTTTTATTTTATATAGTTGTAAAGGCGTGAAGAAGGCACTTAAATGCTTCAGTTTTCACTTGCTTCGGGGAAACTGAACTCAGCAGAACACAGGTGAGAAAGAGAAGCCTGAATGGTTAACTGTAAATACGGTTCAACTGGCACATAATCCCCTTACTGACTGTGAGGGCTGTTCTCGCCACTGAGACAGGGTGGGGTATTGAAGCAGACAGTGCGTGCACCACAGTACTGGAAATGTCTACTCTCCAGTCCTTCTCATAAAAGTTTGCTGACACTTGTCATAAAGCTGTTCTTCAATTCAGAAATTCACCAGCTCAGAGCTCACAGCGGGCCTTGATGGATACCAAGAACCAAGTACAAACTTGGGAGGTCACAGCAGGAAGGTTCACGAAGGAAGGACTGGAAGGGAGACAGGAAAGATCACAACTACAGGCTGTGGTTTTACTCTGTGTGTACCAAAGACAAGATTCAAGTCGTGTTTCACATTTGCATACAGCTTAGAACAGGACAAATTAGTTGCAGGTGTAAGATGATAAATAGGTTAATGTTGAGGAAGGAAAATGACTTCCTACCTCTTCGGATTTCTGCATTTTGGAGGGCGGGTGGTCTATACCCAGCGTCCCAATCACAAAGCTAAGTATTTGGACAGTCAGTCTGGGTAGATCACAGAGCATCTATTTCTGCAGGTGTAGTACCCCACACTCCCAGTACATTGTGTGCACCAAATAGGCACTTGGTAATAAGAATAGAAACCACAATAAACATCCAAGCAAGCAGACGATCTTATACCACACCTGCTCCAGTTGAGAAGTTGGATAATGAAGTATGGGCAGAGGCCAGGATGGGAGTAGAGTACACACAGTACAGGAACAGAATCTGAACTCTTAAACGTCGTCATCATTACCCTCTAACTCAGTCAAGGAAAGTTTCCTTTAGATTCTAAAGCCAGGAAGAGCTAAACCAACTGTCTACTACAGAAGCACGCAACCCGCAAGGGGAACTCATTACTGAAAATATTCTCAGATAGTTTCTAGGATTTTTTGTCTCAGAGTCTGTTTTCACTAGAAAATATCTCCTCTTCAAGTTTTGGCTGGAATATTCTACAGGATCGCATAGGGTAAAAACAGACAGACAGGAAAAATTGAAGTATGAAGTCAATGAGTGAGGCAGGAAGTTGGCAGAAGTGTGTCCTGTTGATAGACATAAGAGCTTCCTGGCAGTATTCGATAAGAAAGAAACAACAACAAGCAGACAGAAGCAGGCTATTCGGATTGGCTTGGGTATTGCTTTTGTCTCGGTTTTCCTTGCTGCCATCATATAAGTCAGTTAGGGGTGAAAAACTTTAACTTGGCTCACAGTTCAGGGACTTTTAAGTAAGTCCACCATGTTGGGAAAGGCCCGGTGGCTGGGACAGCTTCGTCTGTGGCAGTGGGAAATTGCCTATGTGTGTTTACATCCTGGTGTGTCAGTTCAGAACCAAGCTGGGTTACAACACTGAAGGCCCTCCACTGGTGACCTACTTCCTGCCAGCTGGACCCCACTTCCCCGCAGTTTTGCAGCTTTCTAAACAGCCATTAACGTGGAAGCAAGTATTTAAACTGTGGGGGACATTTACAACCAACCATAAAGTCATAAAGTGTAAATATGAGGTCAAAGCAGGGAAAAATCAAGAAGCGTCCAGGAAAAAGAAACCAGAATTCATAACCGCAAAAGGGGAAGCTTTCACGCAGTAGGTCTCAACCCCAGCTGCACAATGGAGTCCTGAGGGATGCTAAAGGATTGCTAACTCCTAGTAGCCCTTCCCTGTGATCCCAACACTTGGGAGGCTTTGGAAGGGAAGACCAAAGTTTGAGGCCAGCCTGGAGTACACAGCAAGTTCCCAAACTCCAAGCCATCCTGAGCTATGTAAGATGGAGTAATACTTCCTACCGTCTCCATACCCCCAAATTTATTAATTACCAAATCCCAGGTTCCATGTCCAGAGATTAAGAGTTACTTGGTCCACAGAAAAGCCTGTGTCATTATGTGTAATGGTTTCTCATGCAATTGTAACACAAGGTCAGATTTGGGAACCACTAGTCACAGTGCCTCACCTGAGGCAGAAGACTGACCATTAGCAGCGTTCTCTTGAATTAATAAGCCCAGTGTTTCCCAAACTCCAGAAACTCATATAAGTCTTCAGAGAGAGTTTCCACATTTATCCATGCTCTTAATACTTAAAACATTTTTTCTTTTCCATTTTGTAAATCAAGTCCTTTTCTGAATTTTTAGACCCCTATGAGCTTCATTTAAAGCAATACCATCTGGGTAAAAATCGCAATTCTGACATACTGGTTGAATGCTTTTCTAATATTAAAATATACAGAGTTAATGTAAGTGTGATACTTACATGCAACACCACTGAAGGTGATAAATGCAATTCAGAAAAACTAATTGATATATTATCTAAACCAATAGATACTATGGGAGTTGCAGAATTAAATCACTTCTTCAAGAATGACTCAATGTATGTGCAACATAGATAGATAGATAGATAGATAGATAGATAGATAGATAGATAGATGATAGAGATAGATAGATAGATAGATAGAGATAGATAGATAGATGATAGATAGATAGATAGATAGATAGATAGATAGATAGATAGATAGATAGATAGATAGATAGATAGATAGATAGATAGATAGATAGATGATAGATAGATAGATGATAGATAGATAGATAGATAGATAGATAGATAGATAGATAGATGATAGATAGATAGATAGATGATAGATAGATAGATAGATAGAGATAGATAGATAGATAGATAGATAGATAGATAGATAGATAGATAGATAGATGATAGATAGATAGATAGATGATAGATAGATAGATGATAGATAGATAGATAGATAGATAGATAGATAGATAGATAGATTTACTTCTTCAGTAAGTCGATGTGCATGATCTCTGACACTATAATACAAGATACAAGTTCCCCGCAAAATGTGCAAACCCAATAAATGCGAGTCGGTTCTAGCTTGACTCCCTTTTGTTATTCCTACTCAATTCGTAGGCATCATGCTTGCAAAATTACATGATACAATATTTTAGGAATTAAAAGTCCATGTTCTAATGGCATCTGAGAATCTGGACGCTTCGAGAATGATTGAAGACTTTACCTTTAGAAAGATGTGTGGTGCTGCTCTTAGGAACTTGGCTACTGTGCAAAATTGATTGCCAGCAGTTGGATGCACATTAGTTTCTTGGATACACCCAGAAAACATTATTTGGTACAAATGGGGAGGGTTACTTGTTTAATTATGAGTGAGGTTATCAATTTTTTTTTTATTAGTTGAGAGGAACATTTAATATGTGACCACAATTTGTGGATTTCAAAGAAAGAGCCTTAGGAGATTGGAGTTTTCAAGTTTGAGCAAAAAGCCCCTTCTTCCTTTGCCTCCAGATAAGAGCATCTGTGAATTCATGCTTTCTAGAACGTGGTTGGAGAAGCACTGGTGTAATGTGTGTCTTTCCCTACATTGGCCTCCGTTAGAAATGCCCTAGGTACATTGACTATGGAATATGCCTACAAGTGAGCACACAGTCTGTATATTCTGCCTTGTTTCCAAAGAACAGAATCCCCTTTTTGCATGTTGTTATCCTGAGTCATTTTACCTGGAAATTGACTGTCTTGAAGGGTCCCAGAGGACTCATTTGTCTGTGAGATGTAGATCATACAATGGAATTCAGTCCCACTCAGGGCTAGTTCTTGAGGAAAGGGTGCTGTCGACCACCGTTTTATCTCCATAAGTAACTCCCACTTGAGGAGTGTGGACCTGAAAATAAGTGTTCAAAAGCAGCAAATTGGAGCAAGAAGAAAGGAAAGAGATATTGTAGACAAAATTGTGTGCACATCTTAGAAAGATGCTGCAAAGATGCCAACCCTCTGTCCTGCTTTCCTCCACTAGCATCATGCTCATTGGATAATAGTCTTTACATTCCTCTAATTCTTTTATATTTGTGGATTTATTTATTTTACTTTCTGTGTATGAGTGTTCTGGTGCATATCTGTGCACCACAGCCTGCATGCCTGTGCGCCACAACCATGCATGGTACCTGTGGAGGTCCCGAAGAGGGCGCCAGATCCTCTGGAACTAGAGTTACAGATGGTTGTGAGCCACCATGTGGGTGCTGGGAACTGAACTCAGATCCTCAACAAGAACAAGTCCTCCTAACTGCTTCTCTATCTCTCCAGACCCTTAAACACTTGGTTTAAGTTTTAATTCTGTGAATTTCACCCTATTCCACCAATGTGGATATGTCAAATATATTCTTAGAAATGCCCCTTATTGTTTGACACCTAGAGCCCCTCGGAACCATCACAGAAAAATGATACAACCATCAGGGAAGCATATTATTCATTTACAAGCATTCACATGTCTGCTATGTGTCAAGCATTTGTTTCTGGGAAATCAATGGTGAGCAAATAATTATGCGGGGCTGCCCTTGAGGATTTATACAAATGCATTTAAAACATCAACCTTGAAAGTGCTTTTAATAAATGATTGAGTCAGAAAATGTGAAACAAGAAATTCCTTGGGTGGCAAACTGGGAATAACTTCTCTGAGAAGAAAATTGGAGTTCTCTGCTCCTGAGTTTCTTCCATTTATATTCCAATGTTATGATTGCATATGAAGGATCTGGGAGATAATTCAGTCAGAAAGTGCTTGCCTTCGACAACCTGAGTTCAATCCCAGAAACCATATTAAAACTCAGACATGGAGGTACACATTTGTAATCCCAGAGTTGGGGAGGTAGAAACAGGCAGACCCCTAGGGCTCCTAGTTAGCCAGCCTATGCTAACTGGTGAATGCAGAGGGGGTTAATTGTATCACATACACAGCATTTCTGTTCTAATACACTCTTGGGTAAGCAAGAAACATTTGGGGCTGGTGGGTGACCTTCTCACAGGTAAATTACATCTCTGGGTCAGCCACATCTCTTACCTGGGAAACTCACAGTGTCTGTCTTAGGGATGGATGCCCATCAGATCATTTTAAAATTCTACTTCACTTTGGATGTTCTGAAAGCACTAAGGATAGTTTGGGACTGTGCGATACACTCTTCACTGGGGCCTGGTGCAGGCGGACATTTAACAAACAGCAGGTTGATTTCAGCTCCTGTGTCTGGAACAAGGTATCTGATAAGTTCTCTGTCTTCCTCAAATGGTTCAATTTGTCAGAGAATACCACCCACTGTCTTTCAGCTTCAGGTATTTCCAAGCCTGTGGTAGTATATAAATAAGGTTTTGTTGACTTGGTACAAAGTTGTGTGTTTCTGTTGGAACAGGAAGGGACAGAGATAAGGAAGAGTTTCCAATCTGATGAGGGACGGGATGAACAAAGGAACCCACAACAAAACAGCCATGGAATACAAATGCAAATGTTAAATAGAACAGGGGGAAATTGCAAAAGAAAAGCCCCGTGGGGCCAGATTGTGACCGCACAGTGGCCTGGGCTTGCATCTCATTTCCATGAACCTTGTTTCGTATATTTTCTCTGAAAGTAAAATCAAGTCTTAAAACTTGTCTGCTGGGGAAAATATTAAATTATGGAATCTTTCCAACCAGAAGACACCACAATAAGGGAATAAAAAGAAATCCAGCTATGTACATTGCCTCTAAAGTGACCATGAGCATGAATATGCAAAAGATAGAAGATGAGCCACCTTACTGATTGCCCGGGATAAAAGCCCTGACTGTCCCTCAATAACAATCATGTCTCAAATTGGTATGTTTTCCCTCTGAATTTACTACTAACGATAAATCATTGAAAGACTTAATATTTTGCCTGGACTCATTTGTGCTTAATGTTGCAAAGAGACAGGATGTTTTTGTAAAGAAAATGATCCCGTGTTTAATGCTTTTCACATCTCATTCTATCAACAGTATATCTTTTGCTAAATGGCTTACACTTTTATGACTGGCCTATCTTCACGAGCCCTATTGATTAATAGGGCTCCTTATTTATCATGTATTTAAATTCTCAGGAGCTTCTCAGGTCTGCTTGGAACCTGCCCTTCATAATTTATACTCCCAGATCTAGAGGAGGAAAGGGCTCTCATTGCCTCGTAGAAGACAACTACACAGAAAGGACAGCTGGGGGTCGGGTCTTCTGTGACCCTTCCTCCAGTTTCCGACTAACATGAGGGAAAAATGAGCACAATGGAGCACAATTCTCAGTTTTCTGACTAAGACATAGCTGTCAGCTTAGAGTGTATCTACAGGCAAATTCTGAACCCTCTACAACTGTGTGACCATTACAAGGTAATAGACTAGACTGTAGATTCTGGATTCTTCTACATCCTCAATTCTTTAGACTCTAGAGCAGTTGTTCTCACCCATTCTAACGCTGTGACCCTTTAATAGTTCCTCATGTTGTGCTGACACCTAACCATAAAATTATCATCATTGCTACTTCATAACTGTAATTTTGCTACTGTTATGAATCGTAATGTAAATATCTGAATGCAGTTGGTCTTAGGTGACTTCTGTCATTCCACCCCCTAAAGGAGAAGTGACCCACAGGTTGAGAACTGCTGTTGTAGACGATGAAGTTAAAGCACATTATAATTTTATAATTCCTACTACAAGGGATGGGGAGATCACACAGCCAGTATGGGGACCTGAGTTCAATTCCCAGAACCTACAGCAAACAACTGCAGGATATGGCAGTGTGCGCCTATCATCACAATGCTGGGGAGGCTGTGAGAGGCAGGTCCCCTGGGCTCTCTGGCCAGCCAGCCAAACCTACTTGTTGGTCTCCTGGCCAGTGAGAAAAGTCTCCAAAAGCAATGTGGACAGCTCCCAAGTAAGCACACCGAAGACTAGCTCTGACTTCCACATGTGATCAAATGTACATCATGAATACAATGCACACACACACACACACAAAACACACATACATGCATACATACACACATACATGCACACATAAACATACATACACACATACATAAATACACACACATACACACATAAACACACAAACATACATCCATGCACACATAAACATACATACACACACATAAACACGCACATACACACACATACATACATTCATATACACATACACACACACATACACACATACATAAATACATGCATACATACACACACACATACACACATACATAAATACATGCATACATACACACACACATAAACACACATACACACACATTAACACACACACATGCATACATACACACATACATGCACACATAAACATACATACACACATACATAAGTACACACACACATAGACACACATAAACACACAAACATGCATACATGCACACATAAACATACATACACACACATAAACACGCACATACACACACATAAACACACATACATACATACATTCATATACACATACACACACACATACACACGCACACACGTACACACATACATAAATACATGCATACATACACACACACATAAACACACATACACACACACATTAACACATACACATGCACATACACACACATAAACACACACATGCATACACATATACATACATACATGCATACACACATACATATACACATAAACACACACACACACACACACACATCTTCTATTAGGACTTGAAGCTCTTTTGGTTACAAGGAACAAAACCACATCTCAACTTTGCTTCAGCTAAAAAGGAATCTCTTTATCCACGCATCCGAACAGCACAGAGAGAGACCTGGCTCACGGAAAGGCTTAATCCAGGAGGACAAATGACATCACTGAGTCTCACACTGTCATCCCTTCTCCAGTTTAGCCGGATTTTAGGCTCACCTGGAGGACGGCTTCCCACAGGCCCAGATGTGTGGATCCATAGCTTCCAGACCAGTGGGGGGAAAACTCTTTTTCACTATCAACTTTTAAGTGTTGTTCTGGAATTCAAGTACCCCTAACTGAACCAGGCCCTACAACAAAGAAATACTTGATATAACCATCCTGAAGACTGAAAGTGGGACCGGTTCTAATTAAACTGCATTGACTTAAAAGACTAGTAAAACCACTAGTTAGGTAGTTTTGTGTTCGCAACCTTCCCACACAGCGCCAACAGCTGGGAACCGGGGTTAAACTCATGAGCCCTGAGGGGACATTTCCACTTCACATTCAAACCACAACTGACAGCAGACAAAGAAATACAAATAAATACTCAGTTAAAGAACCTTTGGAGTCCCAGTTGGAATCCTCCAGCCACGCACATATTCCAGACACAGGTCCCCTGCCTGGAGTCCGGCAGCTGCCCACAGAACCAACTCCAGGCCGAGGGTCGTGGCGTGTGGGGGCGGGGGCACATCATAGCAGGCTGGGCCATGGGTTTACAGCATCCTAGCCACCTTTGGGGGACATCCAGTGAGTTGGAAAAGTACACAGAACTCGGGACATGTGTCAGGGGGTGTCTCAATTTTAATGCGGAGTGCAGGGTACAGATATAGGGGCACAGCAGGAGAGGAGTAGGTGACCCTGAGAAAGACCACTGGTTAGGACATCCTCTGTTGGGAGTGGCCTCGCCTGTGTGTGGAGTTTGAGCCTGTGTCTTCCAGCCCGCAGGGCAGAAAAGCATGTTATCTTAGTGAAGGTTCATATCTAAATTTAGCTGGGTTCTGGCCAGGGCTAACAGGTGAGGAGTACCTGAACTCCTTCTGTCCTCATCCTCTAGGGGTGACGAGGGGTTCAAGGCAAGCTTCAACTATCTCTGAGCCCTTGGACATCCCCACAAATTTTTAATACACTTCCATATTAATATTACTCTCAGGAGGGAAGCCAAGTCTCCTTCGACCGTTTTTCATGGAAAAACGAGTCGCCTCCTTTGCTCCCTCTCAACCTAATCCACCACAGAGAGCTGGTGGCAAAGTAATTGTTTTAGTTTCTTCTCGTGTCACTGTAACCAAAGTAGCCGAGAAAGCAAGCTACAGAAGGAAAATGTGTTTTGACTCATGATTTCGGAGGGTTCGTCTGCTCATGATTTCGGAGGGTTCGTCTGTCACAGCAGGGATGGGTGACACGGTTCTTCACATTATGTCGGCGAGAAGCAGTGACACCAGACTGTCTTTCTCCTTGTACCTTGTATTCTGTCTGGAGTCTCACCTCATGAGACAGTGCCACTTGCACTCAGAGTGGTTCCCCATCCAGTCACTCATCCATAAATGCATTCCATGGTGCCCAGAGGCGAGCCTCATCGTTCTCCCGGTGACACTACGACCAGTCTAGTTGACAATGAAGGTTAAGCATGACCACAGTGTTTCTCTCCTAGTTTCTTCTGGAATTTGCACCTCTCTTACAAAACATTCTTCTATACCAGATTAATAATAAAAGTTGTCTAACTGATAAATAGTAGCGTAATAAATAATAATAGTAATAAATAAGAAGAAAGAATCCCCATTGTAGGGTTTAAAAATAACTTTATCCTAAACTAAGTTAATCTCATTACAAACACTCTTTGTTCCTTGAACATTTTAGTCAGCCAGAAAAAAACTTCAAATATTCTATATGAAAGTGAAGCCGATCAGAACTCTTGTATCCTAAAGTTCCAATAAAAGGCAATTGATTTTGATCTACCTTCAGTAAAAGGGAAAACAGAATCACAAAAATGACTAAATATTACAATTTTGCCCAGAGGGCAAAACCCTGTAAAATTGTCTAGCAAGCAGGTAGGTTGCAAACACGCTGAAGCTATTTGGCCTGGCTGTGGTTTGCAGTTGGTCATTTCCTGAGAACTGAAAAGACTTCTGATTCTGTCTTACTAACTGAGGGTCAATTATTTTTGGCTGCTACCCTGATCACCCAGTAGCGGTGGGTCCATGCTGGACAGTGAGGGACCGACCACCGCCTCAGTTCTCCATAGTCCCACCTCAGGAACCCCACGTCCTCTCACTGAACCCCCCACCCCACCCCCATGCCGCATTCTGGTTGTCATCAGCAAGTCCTTAGTAAAGGAAGGAGAACAAGAGTGTAAAAAGGAAAGGGAGGGGATGGAGCGGAGGGGGAGAGGAAGGGAGAGCCGGGAGGTAGCATTGGCTCCACAGGCATTCTGTACACCGTATTACTTCCGGAGGGGGAATCAGCGATTTTTAAAACTCGTCTCCCTCCTGATAGCAGTAAAACAAACGGCGCCTCAAGCACAGCGACGTCTTCGAGCGCGTGGACTGCTGGGGTCTATAGACTGACGCAGGATCATCGGCTGCTAAAGCCATTTGGAGGTCAGTTTAGATGATCACACGCGCAAAAGCCACACTTCCTTTGAGAACATCTCTCGTATCCAGGATGAAAAATACCCAGTGCACCTTGCGAAGAATAACTTGGGATTCCTTCACAGCAGTGTGAAAATGAAAATGAATGCCAGGCACCTTCTTAAGGACGGCGTTAAGAAAAGTGTGAAGGAGCTGCGTAATGGACTGCTCTCAAAATGAATGGATTCACTCTAGGTCCCTTGATATTAATAAATAACAAAACAAAATTTAAAATATTCTCACATGTGTATTAAAACACAATTTTATCTGGCCTCAAACTGGAAAACTATAATCTTACGTAGACACACGTAGAGATATCCACATACGTATAAGAAAAAAGTTTACATTTTGAAACTCTGAAATAAGAATTAGGGGAAAATAAATGAAGTTGATATAAAGAAGAACTGCAGGTTTTTCTGAAATTTTTTTCTCTAGAAAAAAAAAAAAAAAAGCTGGGGACGTAGCTCAAGAGCTACTCACCCACCATGAACAGAGCCGTTAGCTCAGTCTCCAACATTTTAAGGCACACAGGGGGAGAGAGAGATTTATAAACTCGTAATGGTCGGCTCTGTAGAATAAGAAAATGACAATATTTTCCTAACTCTTTTCTGCTTTTAAAATTGCTCCCTAACAATAATAATTATAAACGATGAATATACAACATGGTGCTAGCTGCTCTCCGCGGCTGTGATGAGAAGGGTTTTTATTTTGGCCTCTGTTTCACTGGCTCTAGTCCGCCATCGCAGGGAGGGTGTGGCTGGTAAAGCAGTTCCTGTCACCCAGTCAGGACGCAGAGGCCTGGAGTGCGCTGCTCCCAGGGGCTTCGTTCCATTTCATTTGTTTCTGGGGTCTCACACATGGGGTCGTGACACACACATTCAGCATGAGTTTTTCCTTAGTTAATCATCTCTGGAAACACCTCACAGACCCGCCTGAGGTGTCCCTCGTGAAGCTCAAGGTGATTCTAGATCCAACCAACTTGACAACGAAGACACCGCAGGCCATCCATTGGGGTGGGGCACCGGGGGTGGGGTGGGGGGGAGAGTAAGAAATGGATAAACAAAACTCTACCACATTTGGGAGCAGTCTCACCTGGGTTCAAATAGCTATCTCGTTAGCAGATGAGGGAGAGCGGGAAGACTTTATTTTCTGAGTTTGTCACTTAATATTATACTTTCCAAGACAATCCATTTTCCTGTAAACTTTATATTTTCACTTTTATTTACAGATGAATAATATCCCATTTGGGGATCTAGCAAGATGGTTCTAAAGCTCAGAGCACTGGCTCCTCTTCCAGAGGACCTCAGTTCAATTCCCGGTGCCCACATGGAGGCTCACAACCATCTGTAACTCTAGTGCTAGGGGCTCTGGTGGCCCTTTTGGCCTCCATGAGCACCAAGCATGCACATGGCACACAGACATACATGCAGGCAAAACACCCACATACATAATAAAAATAAATAATTCACAAAACATTCTAATATTCCATCTTATGTGCTATTTGCATTATCCATTCACCCACTGACGGACATCTAAGATGGTTTCATTTTCTTGCTATATATAAACAAATAAATAAATAAAGCAGCAATAAACACAGAGATACACATATCTCTGTGCTTCGAGAGTTCTCTGAGTATGTGCCCAGGAAAGGAATAGTGTGGCCACATAATAGTTCTATTTTTAATTTTTGAAGAATCTCTAAATTGATTTCCATAATGGCTCTGTATGAATTTGTACACCCACCAGCACCGTGTAAGAGTTCTTTTCCCTACATCTTCTCCAGTATTTGTTATCAGATTCCTTGTCGATAGCTATCCTGACCGGGGTGAGGCAGTTTCTCAAAATCGTTTTATTTTGCATTACCCTGTTGAACACTTTTTAAAGGATTTACTTTTATTTTTATTTATATGTGTGTGTGTGAGAGAGAGAGTGTATGTGACATGTGTATTTGGATGCTCACAGAAGCTAGGAGAGGAGTCAGATCTCCTGTACCTGGAATCACAGGCAGTTGGGAGTTGTCTGAAATGGGTTCTGGGGACTGAACTCAGATGCTCTTGAAGAGCAGTAAGCATGCTTAACGACTAAGCTGCCAGTCGCCGTGTGAGATGGATGCTTTCACAAAGAACTACTGGCTACATTAGTCAGGGTTATCTAGAGTAATGTAACTTATAGAATGTTTATATGTGTGTATATATACATATATATGTGTGTGTGTATATATATATATCCATACATTCATATATACACATAATAAACATATGCATTAAGGAGATTTATTACAATTTCGAGGCTGGTGTCTCCGCTGGTCTTCAGTTCATCCTGGACTCCTGAATAAGTAGGCTCCAATGCCTATGAAGCCATAATGCTAGCAAGGTGAGGGCAAGCAGGCAAAGAGCAAAAGCTTCCTTCTTCCGTGTCCTTATATAGGCTTCCAGCAGAAGGTGAGGCCCCGATTGAGGGTGTGTCTTCCTGCTTCAGGATCTGAATTAAAGGTGCCCAGTCTTCTCACCTCAAGATCTGGATCGAAGGCATGTGGCTTCCTACCTCAAAGGTGTGGACTAGAAGTGGATTCACCCCCTTCAAACCAAGCAGAAAGTCTCTCCCAGGTGTGCCCTCCCTTTCTGGATTGTAGTTCGCTCCAGATGTAGCTAAGTTGACAACCAAGAATGTCATCATATTGACCATTTGGGTTTCTTTTAAGAACTGTTCATTCATTCCATTGGCCCATTTGTTGATCGGAAGTTTACTTCCTTGATATTTAATTTCTACAGTTCTTTGTATTAGCCTCTTCTTTGAAGTGTAGATGGTAAAACTGTTGTCCCATTCTGTGGGCTCTCTGCTGTCTCTGCTGATGGTTCCTTTCGTTGTGCAGAAACATTTTAATTTCACTTATCCCCTGTGTTGATTCTAGGGATGGACCCTGTGGGATGGAAGTGCTGCTCAGAACGTTCTTGCCCCTCTTGATATCTTGAAGAGCATGCCTGATGTTTTCCTCTAATGGTTTCAGGTTTTAAATTAATGTCTTTGGTCCCCTTTGAGCTGGTTTTGCACAAAGTCAAAGATATGGGTCTGATTTTGTTCTGGTTCAGGGGAATATCCAGTTTAGCCAACACATATGCTGAATGGGCTGCCCTTTACCCTCTGCATTTTGCCTCCTTTGTCAAAAACCAGGTGGCCATAGGATCATAGCCTAGTGTGTATGTGGTGTGTGTGTGTGTGTGTGTGTGTGTGTGTGTGTGTGTGTATGTGTAGTGTATGTGTGTGTATGTGTAGTATATATGTGTGGTATGTATGATGTGTGTGTGTGTGTGGTGTGTGCTCTGTGTGTAGCGTGTGTGTGGTATGATGTGGTAGTGGTGTGTTCGTGTGTGTGTGTATGAATTCATTTTCCTGTGTATTGAAGTAGCAGGGACCAGTTTTGCATCCCAAAAGACTCCAGCGTGTGTCATTCTTTAGAGGCAGTGATTGTGAAGGCAGACTTTCTTTCTTTCCACTGACAGTGCGATAGGAACCGGACAGGACAGATCCCTGAATGTCAGTCATACTGACCCACTTAGGAAAAGTAATGAGGAGTGTAACCTAAAATGCTCCCTTTTATTTCCTTTTGTTTAAAACTACTTCAAATCATTTTAAGATGGTATTATTTATGCAAATTGTATGGCTACACCTGAAAGTGCAGGTTTAATGTTTTTAAAGTAACTTGAGTGCTAACACACTTTTTGAGAAAAATGGAAATTTAGATCAACCCATTGGGTTTGCAGTTAGCATTCTGAATATAATATTAGTTATTGGGAAATATTAAAATATGTCCCATGTTGAAAGTATACTCCCCAACCCTTTCCTGTTTTCAATTTTTTAAAAGAAAATCTATAAAGCTTGCAGATCTCAGACTAGAAGCTGCCCCTCCTGCTTGCCCTTCAGCCTCCTCTCTTGAGAATGGAGTTCTGGGAGTGAGTCCCAGCAGCTCCATTCAGCCCTGGGTACCACTACCTCAGAAAGCAGCCACTGAGTCCATCAATTGACAGCAATTACAGGCCAGAGATACTTCCCTCGGGCACTACACTGTATTAACTTCTGGTTTGTTTTCTGTAAACTACAGGGTGACTCACTTTCAGTTTGGAAGCTATAACTGGCACTCATATAGGAACAATACTTTTCCATCAAAAACAACACCGAGAGCCAAGGATTCTTCAAAGACTTCTGCACTCAGAAAAATGAACGAGCAAGCACTAAATCCAGCTATTAAAACTGGAAGAAGAAAGCATTTTTAAACTAGAAACTTTTGCATTAACGTATGCTTCCGTGTTATTTCGTAGATAAAACCGTGATCTGCTCCTGCTCCATTCAACATATCTGAAGCCAGACACGCACTGTGTCCAGTTGCTGCATCGTCACGTTAGCTAGTTCACTTCAATCCTTCCTTTACTTTCTGGGTACTAACACTTTGATCAAGCTCGCTTCTGGGTAAATTGATTCCTGGAATGGAAGTTCTCTGTTGAAACTAAATTTGGGCTGGAGGTGGGGCGGGGTGGGGGAGTTGCATTTCTGCAGTGAATAAACACAGAGCTGATTATCAAGTTCTCTGTGTCTCTTCTGTCTGGCACAGCGAGCTAACAGTCTGTACTCCATGATCACAGGGAGATCAGATGAATTGTTTGAGGGTATGTAAAGCAAGCTCGCAGGCAAGTAGAGCTTTCAATTCTAATTGCCTATGTAAATTATGTGGAGTTGTTGGGAAATTGTCAAAATGAATGATGTGAATATTACCAAGGCTGTGGGAGAGCTGGGACCATTAATGTTCTATCCACATTGAGCTACTTCACAGTGACCAGAGAACCCATCAGTGGCTCCTGACATCCCCAAGGACCCCCCCCTCCCCAGTCTCTAACTGAAAATGCACTGTGTTGTTTGCCCTCTGGTCTTCAGTCACTCTGGTCCCGAATAACCTCTTGGCTCTCTGAAACAATCGGACTGCATTTCAGGTCACAGAAAGAAAGAAGGAGTTTGAGAGATTGTCTCTAGGCTGCTGTTCTGAATGTCCTAGCCGGAACCCTGAGCCACTGGCCCCAGGACAGAATAGGGTGGGCTCCTTTATAGCGTCGTGCTTCAGGCAGAACGCGCACTGTACAACCCCAGTGTCAGCCACATCCCAACAAGCACCGCCCCTCCCCAGTCCCTTCCGCTCCCTCTTTTCTTTTCCACTCTCAATTCAGGTGGTCCTCATCTGTGAGACAAAAGTCCTTTTAGTGTCACCCTGAAGGGTCTTCTTCAAAAGACGATCCACATACAAAATCTAACGTACAAAAATAATGAGGTTTTTTTTTTCCTTTATTTTGGAGACTTTCATGTATGTATGAAATATGATCATAGCTCTCCATTATCTCTGATCTCTGCCCTCCAATTCTTCACATATTTCTTTCAACACACCCCTTCCCAACGTTACCCCTTTCCCTTCCCCTCCCCCATAACCTACTAAGTCCAGATAGTGCTGCCCATATGAGCAGGCTGTGGGGGCACCCACTGGAGCCTGGGAAACCTACCTGTGGCTACATCGTCAAAAGCTAACGGTTCTCCTTTCCCTTTTACCTAGCAACTACCAGTAAGCCGTGGTGTCTGGCAATCATCTACCTGTGCTGGATGGCTTGACATTGTGCAGGTGCCATGAGTTCATGAGGATGAAAGCCACACCATGTCAAGAAGACAGCACCTTGCAGCACTCCTCCCATCCTCGGCTCTTAGATTCTTTCTGCCTCCTCTTCCACTGCTCCCTGAGCCTTGGTGGGGGGACTTAATGTCGATGTCTCATTTAGGGCTGAGCACTCAGTTTCTTACTCTCAGTGTTTTGCCCTGTTATGTGTCTCTCCATCAACTATTGCCCACTGCAAACGAAGCTTCTAGAAAGGCAATAAGCTAAATTGAATTTTGCATGTAACAGTAAACATCTGGACAGAGCCAATCCATTCACAGAGTGAGATAGACAAACAATGTGACACAAAGCAGTATGCACATAATAAAATTAAATTGCACCTGTGTGTGTATTTGTGCATAGAGAAGATGTACGAATATGTGCACATATAAAGAGACAGAAAAATCTTCATTTTGCCGAGCTGCTGGGCAGCTCATTCGGTTTAAGCACTGAAGTTATGATGAATCTTGAAATCTACTCCTGAATTGTAAGGAACTCTAAAGGTTAACTTTGCCTCTTGAAGCTGGACGTGAGTGTTAGAAATCAGTCTAGAAAGGAGAGTAAGACAGGATGAATCAAATTCCATGGAACAAAAATAACCCCTAAAATTGATAAAATAAAGTCATGAATTAACACATTGTCTGAATTGGTACAAGTGAAATACACAAGCAACAGACTCCATGACATAAATGCCCAAGGCCACCAAAACTCAGCATTCAGGTTCCTACATGCACAAGATCCTAGGTTCAATCCCCAGCACTGGGTGGACTCGATCTCTCGGCATAGCCTGTCATCCCAGCACTCTGGAGGCAGAGGCAGGAGGATTAGGAGTTCAAGGTCACCCTTAACTATATAGAGCTTGAGGTCATCTTGAGAAAACATGAGACCCTGTTTCACAAAATAAAAGGGAATCCGTGAAGTGGTTTGGTGAGTAAAAGCACTTGCCGTGGAAGACTGACAACTTCAGTTTCTTCCCCAGAACCTATGATGGAGAGGAGAACTGACTCCCCAAAAGTGGTCCTTGGAACTCCGTACGTGCACTGTGGCGTGCATGCGTCCACAGTCAAACATACTCATCACACACGAAATAACACAAAACTCATCACACTCTCTCATCCAGCTAGGGTTAGTGAACGCCTACCTTGCATCAGCACTGTTACAAAAACTAAGAATGTTACCAACGTGGCTGCTGGAGCAACATGAGCTACACAAAGGTGCAGTTCAGATATCTGGGAAATGCTAGAGCTAAGCTAAATGGTCTCTTACGTTAGCTTACTTTAGGATGAAGAGAACCTCTAGTCCAAGGGATTGTCTGCTTTCCTAGATAATACGGTATTCTAGAAGAGCGATATTAACCACAGAGTGTGTTAATAACAGCCTTCACAAGAGCTCTCTGCGCATCAGACAGGGAGCTGAGCTGTTTATAGTCACATCACTTAATGTGCAGAGCATTCATTTGAGGGGGGTAAAATTGTTATTTCAATTTTATACACAAAATGTTTTAAAATTTAAATATCTGTTGTGCAAGAATTGATAAAATAATATAATAGATTATTTGCAAAAATGGCCACAATTTTCCCTAAAGCCATACTTTTGCAATGGGATAGTGTAAGTCCTCTGATCCAGAGACAGTGTCTAGTTCTTTATTGCATGAATATTATTGGCCTGTATTTTATACCTTGCATATAAGATGTCAGTGCCTTCGGAGGTCTTTTTGCATTTCATTTTTGTCTTTTGGATCAGAGATTGACATGTAGGCAAGCCGGGGCCAGCAGACTACAGAGCAATTCTTCATAGACAAGAGTCCAAGGGAATCCATCCTAGACTAGGGACTAGAAACCAATATGCTAATAGCAAACAGAAGCTGAGGGGGCTGCCTGATTCTGCTCACACCAGAACAACCAACCAGGAACCTCGTAGACTTCTGTGCAATGACAAACATCCCTTGTTCCTTAGCCATTGCACTGGAAGAAGATGGTCTGTTATTTGGTTAAAACTCAAGACTGTCTGATTGTAGATGCTGTGCATCAAATTGCTGTGTTTTGTCTTATCATGCCAAACATTGCAAATGGCTTCCCCACCTCAGAATTCTGAGCCTTTCCATTTCAGTGGCCAAGGCAACAGTTTCATTCATTCTGCTCTTTCACCGGCCTCCAATCCGAAGAAGTCCATCTTGATTATGTGAACTGATTTTTCCTGTTCTCCAGTTGCTTTTCCTCTCTAAATCCTCATTTCCATCTGCTTTGGGTCAGGGGTAAAGATGGAACCTTCCAGCAAGCCTTTTGGCATTACAGAACTGAGAGCCATCTGTTTGGCTGTAGGCTATTCACCATGGAATCCGCAAGAAACAGGTTTCTGACCAGTGTTTGACAATTTGATAGCTCATCATTACCCAATAAACATGCTAATCACCACCCCTGACGTGGGACTAAAACAGTAATTTGCTTGCAAAACATCTCTAGCATACCCAGAAGTCATGGAGTGGCTGCCATGGGGCTTAACTTCAGAAAGCTTTCATTTGGTTATTTATCTGATCTCATTAGCAGTCACTCTGACTCATCCAGGATCGTGCTCAGGAGATTCAATGCTGTGTCTTGTTCTCATAGACATAAGTAGATATCCCCCCCACTTTCCTTGACGTGGTGTCACTTCACCCCTTTTCCAACTAGCTTCTTAACTGAATGTTCCTTTTCAGTAGCTCTCATAGATTACTCTAGAAATGAGAGAAACGTAAGAGAAGCAGAAGGCTAAGAGGAGTTTCCTCATGCCTACATCTGGCCATTGGAGTCATTTCATCAGTGTCTTCTACTGCGATCGGCCTTATAGACAGCTTCTGGAATCCATTACACCCCCTGGATTGCCTGGATGGTCTTCCTAAGTGAGTGATCAACATGACGTCACCCATCTAACTGGTTTAAACTACCAATTTCCATATCCATCGTTTCATCTTTTACTACTGATAAGGAAAATGGGTGTAAAAACCATTGAAGCATTTGTTCCCGGTCCTATTATGCATTTCCTTTTATTTAAAGGTTGTTATTATAAATATATGAGCAGAGAGTAACAAGTTGGTTCCCACCCATTGGGCACGTTCAACCCATGATTCACAAGCTGTATGGTTGAGGGTAGCTGTAACTGTAATCCAACACAGAAAAGTAAACTTCCGTTAAAGACTGGGGGTGGGCTTTGATTTTGATTTTGTAACTCATTTGCACAGTTCTCTCATTCTGTGATGTAAAAAGGCTGGAGGTTTTTGACTCGTCACCTGTATAAACATTGCCCCTTGGAGTTGATCAGTGTAGAACCGTAGACTGCACGTGACCTTGCCAGGATGGAATATTCTGTGCTGAGACTCTGTTGTGTCCTGCTCTAACATTCCATGATGTTAGAGTAAACTGTTAGTGTAAAATGGTGTTTTTTTTCTGTTTATGTCACGTCCTAAGAGACTCCATATAACAAGCAGGGGTTTTGTTGGGTTTTTTTTTGGGGGGGGGAGGTTGGTGTATTTTGAGGATGGAGAATGATTGCATGCCTTGGCTTATAAGTAAATAGTACCATTTATCTGACATTACCCATGAGACACAGACTAATCAATATTCCTAAAAGTTATCTGGGACCACCCTAGAAACATATCAAAGCAAACTGAAACTGTGAGACCACATGAGCACACGTATATTAAAACAACATCAGAGAAACCAACAGACCATAGAAAGCTGGGCCTCCTACAGTGTAGGGTACCTAACGCAGCCATTTTCAACTCTCCCGCCAACCTCCCCTCTGTTCCCCATATATGTGTACCAAGGTACTGACAGAGAACTCCTAACCACCCCAAGGGTTTCAGTTCAATCTGGCCTCCACTAATGACACAGCCCACTAAAATTCCAATCCATCTGTCTCCATTTGGACCTAGTCCTGCCCTTTGCTTCTCTGCCAGGACAATCCCACGTGACTTCGGCAGCTTAACTCTGATCATAGAGCTTGACTCTGCTGAGGTGTCTCTGGCAGACTTCCAACAGTGTTGGCTATCTGACTCCCTGCAGAGGTTCTCCTTGCATTCCTACCAGATTCCTGCCTCTGCCTCTACATTAGAACTCTCTTTCACTCCCTGAATTCTACTGCAACCTATGTGGTCATTGTGTAATCTAGATAGATAGATGATAGATAGATAGATAGATAGATAGATAGATAGATAGATAGATGATAGATAGATAGATAGATGATAGATAGATAGATAGATAGATAGATGATTGATAGATAGATAGATAGATAGATAGATGATAGATAGATAGATAGATGATAGATAGATAGATAGATTGATGATTGATAGATAGATAGATGATAGATAGATGATAGATAGATGATAGATGATAGATAGATGATAGATGATAGATAGATAGATGATAGATGATAGATAGATGATAGATGATAGATAGATAGATGATAGATAGATAGATGATAGATAGATGATAGATAGATAGATAGATAGATGATAGATAGATAGATAGATAGATGATAGATAGATGATAGATAGATGATAGATAGATAGATAGATGATAGATAGATAGATGATAGATGATAGATAGATAGATAGATAGATGATTGATAGATAGATAGATGATAGATAGATAGATGATAGATAGATATATAGATGATGGATAGATAGATAAAAAGGTAGATTATGATAATGATGATAGTTAGGTAACAATTGACATACATGATAGATTACTAAGTGATATGTGACATCACATACTCCTCATCAAAGCGTCTTCTTTTTGTAGCAGATGGAGGCCATTACAGAGACCCGATACCAGATGAAATTCAGAGAACAAGTGGCCATGGGGTGTCCAGCCCCAATTGTTCCATTTGCAGTGCAACCCCACACCCAAGGATCAAAGAAAACCACAGAAAAGAGGTAGGGAGATTGTAAGAGCCAGAATGATAGTGTCTTCTAGACAGGACACAGAGCCATACCTATGAACCTCAAAAACATGTTCACCTAAACAAGACCTGCTTAATGACCACACCAATCCTCATGCCAATATGGATGGGGGCAATTTCTCAAAGTTCCTTCCATAGATAAAGAGCTACAGACAAACAATAACTACTGAGAGAGGGAGAATCGGTATTCTCCAGGAATGAGGCCCCTGGTAGGTTATCCAATCCCAAGTGGTCAGTTCTAAATATATGTACATATAAGAAACAGTAAGTGGACTCAGCAGATGTGTGTGTGTGTGTGTGAGAAAGACAGAGAGAGAGATGTGCTATAGTAATAATTATAAAAGAAGTCATGAGTTAGAGGTGGCATGGGAAGGGACATAGAGGAAATTGAATGTGGCGAGTGTAGCTGTACATTGACGTGTGGGCCTACCATGGGTGACAAGGAGACATTTTTCATAGGTGCAAACTCTGCCAGACCTCAGCAGAAGCAACCACCATCATTGTCAGAGCTGTACTGGTCAGTGGAACCCCGGGTGTCTGAGCTCAGGTGTTTTTATTGATTCAGAACCCCTCAGATATTCTACTGATAACATATGCAGATCATTACCAACCAACATAAACCCCCACATAAACCCAACACCTGCAGAAAATACAAAACTGAAGACCTAAGCAGTCACTCACCCAACAGTGCACAAAATCATTTCAAACATAACTAAAAATCAACTTCTGCAGCAGGAAGAGAGGATGGAAATGACGTAAATACCATACTCATGAGTGAAATTCTCCAACATTAAAAATTTAAATTTAAATAAAAAGTTCTAATAAAATATCCTGTTTGCTTCTGACAGCTATCAAGGGAGTCAAAACTCTTTGGCAAATTACTGCTAACGAAATCAACATATCTTGTGACTTTGCCATTATTCAGTAAATTCTAATATTGAGGAAAGACAAAAATGTCTTCATTACGTTCCAACATACTATTCCCATAACAGTAACAACTACACAAATTATTTTGTTCTGAGGTAGAGACCTTTTATAATCTAAGTTATCTTGATTCTGAATGAGAATATCAGTAAGTTTTGTGCACACAATATGCACTAAACATTGGGCACATGTTATCTGCTTACGTCATGCTATGCAGGGATTCGAGAATGGGGAGTTGTCAAATTTCTTCCCTAAGTGTCTTGAGAGATGGCCTGGGGGCTGTGCTGGCTAATTTTCTGTCATCTTGTCTGGCTAGAGTTACCTGAAAGGAGGGAACTCAATTGAGAAAAATGCCTCCATAAGATCCAGCTGTAGGGCATTGTCTTAATTAGTAATTGATGGGGGAGGGCCCCGCCCATTGTGGGTGGTGCCACCCCTGGGCTGGTGGTCCTGGGATCTATAGGAAAGCAGACTGAGCAAGTCACGAGAAGCAAGCCAGTAAGAGGCCTCCATGGCCTCTGCATCAGCTCCTGCCTCCAGGTTCCTGCCCTGTTGGAGTTCCTGTCCCGACTCCCTCTGATGATTAATACTGATATGGAAATGTGAACCAAATAAACCCTTTCCTCTTCAACTTGTTTTTGGTCATGTTTTGTAACAGCCATGATAACCTAACTAAGGCAGGGGCTGTCACGCAACCTGGAGGACAGTACTTTCTGCTTCGGGAAGTAGGAAGCAGAAATAAGAAGCCCGAGGGAAACAGAGAATGAAGTGGGCATTTCTTGACAGAAACAGTGCGGAGATGAAGAGGGCAGTCCCCACAGTAGACACTGGAGCTTCAGCCATGGGTCTCCCCCCAAACAACACTGCTCCGACTCTCTGCAGTAGAAAGACCAGGCTCCTGCAACCACAGACCATCACAAACCAAGACTTCTTTTATTTCAGAATACTACTGTATTGTGACCTCTTCCTCTGGGCGTGATGTGACTAACCCATCATCATCTTGGAATAAAGATAACTTTGGCCTGGTAGCCATGACGATGAGACAGCAGAACATTCCAATGATAGCTGGGTTATGAATAATAGCAAAAGGGCTTAAAATATTTTATAGAAGAAAAGGAGGAAGTCAAAGACTCTAACCTGGGTCTCTGGCTATTACCCCTTCCTGCTTGTTCCCTGTGATTGCTAGGGCTATTGAGGAGCTACTGAGTATATCGGAACAAAGTTTATGGAAGTTGATACTTCGTGATGCAGCTTCTATGAGGCAGAATTCTATTGGGCAGAATCTTACTCAACAGTCTCTGTTCTGGGAGCCCTGTCTGGGAATGAATGGCATCTATTCATATCTCTCCAGGGAAAGTAACACAACAGATACAATAAAAAGTTACTACCAAGCAAAACGAGAGTTCTGATTTTTAACTATTATATAAAATATAAAAATTAGTTTAAGAAGTGGCTATATGATTTTCTGAATACTAATCGCTTATCTGTTGGGAAGTGGTAGAATGTAGGGGCCCAGCTCACGACCCAGGATCCCATTTAAGATGGACACTTCTACAGGATCTATGCTATTAGTCACTCTCAAAACTTCAGCTAGCATAGCGGAACTGGCTCCCAAGATCTGCCCCTCTACACCTAAAGGCTCAGAGTTGTCAGGACTTTGGGAGGCTACAGATCACAAGGAAGACAGTGAGTGAGATGCACCCGAGTGGGGAGGGCACTCCGAGCTCATGATGGAATGGGAATATTTCTAGCATGGTCTTAAGGAATTCAACTTTTCAGATTCACGCAGACACAAATGAAAGCTGCCGTCACTGAACATCAACGGCTTTTAATAAAACGTAACTCATCAATTACACCCTTTTCCTTTGCAGGCTTTCAAGTGTCCCTGCATTGTAAAAATGGTTCGAGAAATTTCCGGCTCAACCTCTTAGACAACTACTTCCTCTACTGCCCCCCCACCTCTTACCCAACTTTCCTGCTTAGTGACGGTAACCTCGGTAAAGGCGTTTTTCATACGTGTAGGCTCTGACTGTGGTCCTCCTTCACTGTGCCTGAGCAGCCACCTGTGTGGGGGAAGGAATATGTGTGTCAAATATCCTTACAAATCAAAGACGAGGTTAGGAGGGTGAAATATGGGTTAGGCTTGCCATGAAAAGAGAAGACCTTCTCAAGTAGGTTGGGGTTGCTAGTTGGACTTCAGCAACATTAAACAAAGAAATAACCACTGGCAAATCTCCAGAGAATCCACAATTCTTAGAAGGACCTGCAGGACCAAAAAGAAAAGAAGTCTTTAAATGAAAACAGAAACCTCCTGCAAAAGGCATCACCCGCAGTCCTCAGCTCCCAGGGGCAAGGCTGAGTAGGCCCTTCCTCCTGCTCACTCCCCAGGATATGAAGAGAAGTGTAGATGAGGCAGGAGGAGGTATCTGAGGTACCTGTGGATGCTGCAGACTTCCCCACCAGGCTTACAGACGTCTCTGAAAAGTCCTGCACTTGCTGTCTCTCTTTCCCCTGCTTCCTCTTGCTTTTTCGTAATGTTTTACCTCAACACCCTTCAAGTCTACAGGAAGGCTGCACAAATAGTCCCTAATGTATTAGAAAGAATTCAAGGAACTCCTCTCCTAGACTGCATACCCTCCCTTGCTTTCTTGGTGCATCTGTATATACAAACACAACGCGCATACAAAGCAGGCACACATACATACATACAGGCATACATACAGTCATTTTGCTGAACACCTTGCTCCTCCTTCCCCATTAACACCTGTCTCTTCAGAGTGGTGCATCCTTTTACATAACCCACATGAGCTACTGAATTCAGGAATCCATCAGCACTCTGACTTTGTTATGCACACACACATCCCCCATATGTTCAAATTTCACTACACACCACAGTCATATACTCTGCCCCGTGTCTGGGTTGGTCAGGCTCCAATCCAAGGTCACGCATTGTATTTCATTGGCTATTCCCGTTGATGTCTGCAATTTTCCCAGGCTCCTCTCATGCCATCCACAAGTTTTGAAGGGATCAGGACTGCTGTCAAGTGGACTGATTTCTCAACTTGGGTCTATCCGGTTGCTTCCTTGTGGTTCTATAGCTTGCACGTAGAGCTCTACAAGTTCCATTGTCTTTCCCAGAACCACAAGAGGCTGCGGTACTTTGTCCTGTAAGTGATGCCAGCTTTGATCCTGTAGGTAGGGAGGATCTAGAGACTTATCTTCTCTACCATTAAGGGCATTGGGGGAGGGTCACAAAAATAACCTATGTGGCTGGAGAAATTCCTCACCAATTAAACGTGTGCTGCCCCGGCAGAGGACCCAAGTTCAGTTCCTGGCATCCACATCAGGTGGCTACAGCCACCTGTAACCACAGCTCCAGGGGCTCTGATGCCCTTTTCTGGATTCCACCAGCACCCACACTCACGTGGTCATTCCCCCCCCACACACACACATACATGAATAATTAAAAACATGGTTCCCAATCCCTAGGGATACACCTACAACACTGCGTCTAAAACTCAGGGATTACTGAAGAAGGGACAGAAAGATTGTAAGAGTCGGGTGACAGACGTCTGCTGTGAGGTAGTGTCTCCGAAGTAAGGACTGCTGAGAGCAGAGATTAGTCATCCCCAGGGATGAGCCCCTTGGTTATTATCCAATACAAAGTGGTCAGCGCTGAAATCACATACACGAGAAACACTAGGTAGACTCAGCAGCTTGTATTTAAGTGTGGTGTGGTGTGTGTGTGTGTGTGTGTGTGTGTGTGTGTGTGTAAAGCGATACTAAGGAAGAGGCCATGAATTTGAGATGCAGCACATGGAGGGACATGAAAGGGGTAGAGAGAGGAGATTTGGGAGGGCTTGGAAGGAGGAAATGATTCAATCATATTTTATTAAAATAATTTCTAGAGTAAACTGGGGAGGTTGTTGGTCATGTACAAAGGTATCCGGGGGTTTTAACACAAAGCCCTCTTATTTCTGTTTGTAATTACGGTTAATTAAACACTTCCTCTGAGCAGCTCTGGGATTTAATGCCTGTTCAGCCATGACCTGGAAAGTCCCGTAGCCTACTGCACACTGCTCTGAATTCTGACGCCTTTTGCTTTCAACTCTACTGTGGGAGATCGTGAGGAAAAACCAATACGCATGTGCACCACGACAGCACAGGAAGTCACTAGCATTTTGCTGTATCACCTCATTCCTTATAAAAAATGTTACAATTTTAAGAATACCGTACATGTTTAGAATATATTTTTCATGTCCATCCTTATTGTCCACTCGCTCTGCCCCGAAGCCCCCTGCAGCCACAACCCACTTCGACGGCCTGCCCTCGTTTACAACCTGCCCTCCTGGATAGCATCTTGGTCAGTTTGACAGCTGCTAGAGTCATCTGGAAAAGGGAACCTCGATTGAGAAAACGCCTCTATCAAATCATTTCTTTTTAATTGGTGTGAGAGGGCCAAGCCCACTGTGGGGTGGTGCCAAGAAAGCAGACAGAGTGAGCCACGAGGAGCAAGCCAGTAAGCAGTGTCCTGCCGTGGCCTCTGCCTCGGTTCCTGACTCTAGGTTCCTGTCTTGAGTTGCCTCAGCGGCAGACCGTGACCTGAGAGTAACAAGCTGAAATCAACCCTTTCCTCTCCAAGTTGCTTTAGGTCATGGTGTTTTATCACAGCACTAAAAACCCTACCTTAGACGCCTGCTGAGTCCGGCCACTGCTGCTCCATGCACGTGGATGTAGGGTCCTGCACCGGACGTTGGGTCCATTCCTGGAGAAAACGGACTCTCCTTACCCCATCAGTCAATGGCCAGTGGCTCCTGAACTAGAGGTGGGACTTTGAAGCCCCGTTCCCACAATGATGGAATGCTGACTGGCTTGATCTTGAGCAGGTCATAGGCCATCAGCAACCGTTGCTGTGAGCTCATGCAGTGACCCTGTTGTGTCCAGAAGACCTTGTTTCACAGCAGACCTCTCTGACCTTTGACTCTTAAGATATTAGTATTAATTCTTTGAGAATTTCACATATGCATTCAATGTATTTACCATATTCCCCCTTCCCCTTCCTGTAACACCTATCAGTTCCACACCCACCTCCCCACACTCTACCAGCTTCATGTCAGTTTTGAATGGTACTGAGTCCTCTCAGTACCATCCACTGGTGTGAGCAACCTACTGGCAACCACACCCTTAAAAACCGACTCTCGTTCCCCAGAAATCATCGGCCTAGTAACTCCTCAGCTATGGACAGGGTTTCAGGACCCTCATGTGTAATTAGTACAGTAATTCTGCCCTCTCTCCCTAAGCAGAGGGAGGGGGGTTGTAGGAGGGCTAACTAATTCTGAGTTTGTTTGAAAAAGCAGCATGGAAACCTACTATTTTTAAAAGCTTCCAGAGAGAGACAGGGACAGGGACAGAGACAGAGACACAGAGACAGAGAGAGTGTTTAAGTGGGGTTGCCCCGTATGGGCTGATAATGCTTCTCCCAGACACCTTAGCTTGTCAAACAAAAGGCCCTGGTGTGAGACATAACCTCTTTGTATGTCACTCCACAAATATTAAGAATTGTTATCCAGCCTGGAGTCTTTCTATATGAAATGATGATTGCCTTAAAAAGGCTGCGCAAACAAGGCTAGAAAAAAATGTCTCCTAAATTCAAAACCCAAATCAAGTCCCAGCCAATCTGGGAAGCAAACTGCCCACTCAGTCTGCAAGCCACAGCAGGGCATCCTGCTGACTCCTGAGCGGAATTAATTGCCAGAGCCTGGCAGGTCTCCAAACAATCTTCATCCTTTCCTTCATTATCAAAAACCTCTGCTGTCACCTCTTAATCAACACTTCCTTTGTAATTCTACGGACTGCATTCTGGGTTTTTTGTTTTTTTTTTTTTTTTTGCATTTATATGGGGATTGGTGCAAATGCCATTTTTATTCAGCAATTATTTTCCTGGAAGATAGAAGTTGGAGCCCACAGCTTGGCAAGATTTGGAAGTTTCAGAAACAGATAGAAGTGAAAATCCTCAGGGCTCTCTGGGAAACAGACTCCTAACAACACCAGGTAGACACTGGCAACTATCTTTCAAGGTCATGACGCTTCTTTCTGTAGTAAATGTTGATTCACATGGAAACCCATGACCGCTCGAGGTTCAGAGAATAAGGGGCTGCAGAATTCCAACCCGAAAAGAGGCATTTATATCAGACTCATCTTTCCAAGACTCGGAGATCGCTGTTCGAGAGTGGGCAGAGAGGCTGTAGATGCCGACACAGACACGGTGTGCTCTGGACAGGAGACGGCAGTTGCACGTTTGAGTTTGCAGCAGTTGTAACAGCCGTGTGAACAAGATCTGTGCAAATTCGAGCCATACAAAACCCCAGCGTGAAGAAGGGGTGTGGTCACAAAGCCTCATTCCCAACTGGAGAGATACTGTCATCAGACAGCTGCACAGAGAGGGAGGGTTAGTTTTTCTCTAAGGATGTGACCCCTGGTAGGTCAAACACTCTCCAGCAGATGGTCTTAGTGCGTGCCTAAGAGTATATAGCCAGAACTAACTGGATTGGATGGAATAGTGGTTTGAATGAGTATGCCCCCAAATAGGCTCATATAATTAATTAAATTCCCGCTTTCTCTCTCCCTCTCTCTCTCTCTCTCCCTCTCTCTCTCTCTCTCTCTCTGCTTAATCTGTTGAGGATGTAAGCTCTCAGCTACTGATCCAGCACCATTCCTACCTGCCTGCAACCACATGCCCCACCATGATGATCACGGGCTAACCCTCTGAAACTGTAAGCAAGTTCCCAATGAAATGTCTTCCTTCCTTGGTCATGGTGTCTCTTCATATGAATGAAGCAGTAACTAAGAGATGGGTTGAAAAGGGAAATAGGATAGAAGCTGTCAGACATGAAATGGGAGGTACATCTGGGAGGAGCTGAGGGAGGAGATCAGCAATCTAACTGCAATGCACGGAGCTCTCAAGCGACTAACAGAAACATTGATAGAAAGGAAACTTGGCCACGGAAGGGCAATTTTGAGGTGTCTAAGGGTGCTGTAGGAAAAGCCCAAGGCACATCGGTGGATGTCAGGTGGGTGCCGGGTTTGAGAACGGCATGAGAAGGCTGAGGAGATAATCGAAAAATGCTTTCCATGCACGAGGACCACGGTGTGAGCCCCAAGCCCACGCACAGGAGCCGGATGTGGCGGTAAAGTCTGAATGCCAGTGTTGGTATGGTAAAATAGACTGGTCCCTGGGTCTCACTGACAAGCCAGCCGGGCCCAACAGTGAGATCCAGGCCAGTGAGACATCCTTGAAATGAAAAAATAAAACGTGATCATCACCTGAGGAACGGTGTCTGAGGTTGTTCTCTGGCCTCCACATGCACATATGCACACACACACACACACACACACACACCTATATGGATATACACACACACACCTATATGCACACACACACACACACATCTATATGTATACACACATACCTCTATATGTGTACACACACACTTGTATGCACACACACACCTATATGCACACACACACACCTATATGTATACACACACATACCTCTATATGTACACACACACACACCTATATGCACACACATACACACATACCTGTATGCACATATACAGAGACCTATACATACACACACCTATCTGCACACATACACACCTGTATGCACACACACACACAATAAGGGCACAGAGAAGCCACTATAGATAAGCAATACTCAGCATTCAAGGCTCTTTCTTTTTCTTCTTAGAAAATCGTCACAGCTCTCTCTCTCTGTTACCTGGAGAGGTCACACAGCCTAAGCCTCAGCATTCAAGCAGAGCTGTCAGTGGTCCAAATCTGTTGTCTTAGAAATTCTTCTGGGATAGTCATCCTCTAACCTCTCTTGGAAAGAATGAAATTAAAGTAGCTCTGACTTCCAGAAGGAGTCAGCAGGTCACCCTCTGTTTATACAAAGGGACACAGTCGGTTCAGTTAGTATTTACTGAGCATGTATGTGGGCTGTGTTGGCAAAAGGGATTCGGAAGGGACCCAGACACCTGGACCCTGTTAATCTATTTGGCCAGTGTCACCTCTAAGGCTTAAAATTCTCCGATGGTTTCTTTCTCTTTGCAGTTAGGATAAGTTCATAGAACGGCCCCAGCTTCTGCTCCTAGCAGCCTCTTCCCTCACCCGCTCTCCCCTTCAGCCCCGTGGGATTTCTCTGTGCTCAGGGATGTGATAACAGGACCGTCTTGGGAACTTGTGCCTTTTCTGTTCCCGCAGTCCAGTAGCAAGGTGCCGCATGCCTGGCCATCAGGCCTCAGTTCAGAAAACCTTTCCTGAGTAGATGTTCTCTCCCTAGGAACCTAGTCTCTTTAGATCAGAGCTAAGCACCTGCAAGTCTATTTTCTCCTGTCTCTCAATAGTATATTTGGGGGGGGGGGGTTGGTTTACTGCAGTGTTCAAAGCAGAACTCAGCAACTGTACCAATACAATGAAAGACTGAACGCAGAACTCTACTAAATACGGAGATCAGGTCGCATAGACAACAGGACTCTGCTCAGTCCCTTCCATGCTCTGCCTTGTGCTTTAAGAGTTCAGGGTCAACTTCAGCGTCCTCTAATGGACCAAGAGCTCCTTAGGAGTAAGGATGCTGCCTCATCTGTCTCTCTGTAGTACTCACTGCTCAGGAAAAATTACTGAATTACGGCAAGGCATAAAGGGAGGGAGGAAGGGAAGGTTAGAGAGGGAGGGGATGGGAGGGAGGGAGAAGGAATAGGAGGGAGGGGGAGGGAGGGAGGGAATTTATCACCAAATAGACAGCAACTTTGCCTGAAACAGTCAAGAAAACTGTTGGGGTCATAGCAATAAGGACTCCATCCTAGGTATTAATTCAGGGCAGCTACGCTGTCAAGCGTTAAGAGAGTATGGGAAGGGTCCTGGAGAATTCTCCACAGGGCAGTTCCTAAACTGCAGGAGCCTGAGCTGAGCAAGTGAGAGACAGGCCTTCCCAGGAGCTCAGGGCAGAGATCCTTTAAATCAAGGAGCCAGATGGCCTGCCTTATTAAAGGGTGCATCTCCAAGGCAGGTTCGCCTTTTTTTCTTTTTTAATTCTAATACTCACCTTGGCGAAAGGTGAACTACTTTTGAATAAGTCTCTCTAAGGTCTCTGTCTGCAGCCTCAGCCTCATTTGAAGCAGGATGTTCAGCCCTCTGCCTGCCTAGTGTTTACAACGTGGGAGCTGAGCATTCCCCAGCAGCCTAAGGGCAGACACTATTTTGTCCATAAGAGGAAAGACACAAATCAGAGATGCTGCACGAACCCCATTCTCATCAGAAGTGTGGCTGTAGGAGCCGGCACCTAAACGGCCCCATTTACCCACTGAACATCTGCTGCGTTCCCACAGTGCCAGTGTTCTACCAGGATGCTTCTGGAAAACTCCCCAGAATGGCTCTCTTTTGCCCATTCAGCAAAGACTGCGTGAGGCAGAGGAGGGGAAGAACTCTGAGTGCCGTCACTGTAAGGAATACAATAACAGTCCGTTTTCCCAAACTTGCCTCCAGCCAGCTTAGTTAGGTATGAATAGAAAACACCAGACCCAGTCAGCACCAGCTCATCTGCCACCTCGCACCCGGTCTGCCTTAGTCTTAACTGCCCCTCTAAACTAGAAATTTAGGGTAGAAAATTACCAATAGCCAAGTTTGCTTAACAACCTGGAGACATGACAAGGTCGTGCATCTGACCTGGAAAGCTTTAAAATAAAAAGGGCACAGTACGGGACAGAGACACTGATGAGGAAAGAGTGAATCCCGTGGCAGAGGAGGAAAGGGAAAGGGGGCTTGCGTCAGGGTTCTGAAAACTGTCCCCCAGCTCAAGCAGCACGCCTGCATTCTGGGCCGACCCTCCGGGCTTTGCAAAGTTGTACGAGAAACTGCCTCGCTTCACTGGGAGGCTCCGGTGCCCTTAGGGTGAAGTGGGTGTCGTCATTTCTCAGAACACAAAGTAGCTTGAGAAAGACCTATCGCCTTTGTGGGTCTGCTTCTTATATTGGACCAGATGATTTGGAGTTACTGGAGAAAAGAGGTAAAAGGAGTTAAAACGACACGGTGTCCATTCTGAGCTCAACGGGAGTCTAAAACTCAGGTCTAAATGACGTGAGAGACTGTTGTTTGGATTCTGGTTTGTTTGACTTGTTTTGATCCCACTCAGCGGCCCTCCGGGTGCTTGTCCTAGCGCGGCAGCAGCCATGTCTCCTGGGAGCCGCTGCATATGAAAATGAGAAGCCCCTCTGGAAGCCTCCTGTATCAGAAACCCAGAGAGAAGACCCAGAAAGCTTCATTTTGTCAAGTCTTGGGCTACGTGACCAGGGTCCAAGGCCGTGCTGTGGATACTTGCGTAGGTCCGTTCCTCCTGACATCCCTCATTGTCATCTCCTGTGCCAGAGTTCCAAAGACTCCAGAGTCACCCATCACTGGGGACAGAAGGCAAGACATGGCTCCAGTTACAGGTGCGTTCCCGTCCTCTGGCTGTAGCAGCTGCATGGTGGCCTTTTGGATGAGAGTTTCAGGATTTCGTTGGAAAATGAGACACCTCTAATAAGAAAGTAGTTTGTGAACATTACTTTAGGGATCCCATAGGGACTTGAGCTTATGATGGGGCAGACACCAGGGAAAGAAGATAGAAAATAGAAGAAAAGCATACTTGGTGACACTGTGAGCATGAGAAGACCAGCGCCCCCTAGCGGTGGGCTACACTGACCTCCCTCTCGGCTTCCAGTAAAATCCTCGCTTTCCCAGAAGCCCCTTGCTTCCCTCTCAAGATATGACAGCCAATCCATATGCTGACCAATCAGAAGGATCCCATAGGCACCACCCCTTTGGTTTAAATGGCCTTCGTCGCCAGCTTTTGAGGTCACCATGTTTTTCTAATGGGTGTACCCTGCTGTTAGTATGTGTTCTGCGGAAAATAAACTGCTTTGTATGACCATACATTCCTCTCAGCGTCTACTTGAGCTATTAACACGAACCCAACAAGCACAGGACCAAGCATTGGCTGATGTCAGTTCTACTGTGGCCTATCCCAAAGTAGAAGCCAGTGGATTGCATTATTCCTCGAGCCTGGATGGAAATGGGTCTGTCAGCTGCACTCTTCAGCCCACAGAGTGTAAGAAGCCAGATCCCCTTTCCCTGTTCTTGAAAGATGATGGAGAAAAGAGTTTCCCAGGAGAATAACCCAGAGCTATTCTCCGGATAGGACTAAGGACATGCATATGGTATGTGTGTTGGGGGAAGCAAAAAGACTGGAAAGACAGGAGACGTTGGATAGGACAAGAAGAGAGAAGTTTACAACCAGAGCTGGATGTATGTGGACAGAACGTAGCCATTAAGAAGTAGCCCCCCAGTGGAGACGATTGACCTCCCTCAGGAAGGTGGTACCCTCTGCAGAGGTCTGGCAGGGTTTATGCATGCGAGAACACCTCTTTGTCTCCTGTGCTGAGTCACCCTGTAGGCGTATAACTACTACAGAGATCTACCTGGCTCTGTCTCCTGAGTGCTGGAACTAAAGGTATGCACCATAAGCTCAAGCTAAGAGTCTTTCCTGGCCGTAAAATCTTCCCCAACCTGGTGCTCCACACACAGCCTGGTTTCACGCAGCTTAGAGACCTGTGAGAAAAGGGCTACGTATCGGCTTGGGGTGCAGGTGGGTGCTCTGAGCCTTCGCAGACAGAGATCCGGGTAGCACCACAGAGTGGGTCAGGAGTGACGTGGACGGAGAAGTCCTTTCCCGTGTGGAAAGAGGCTCTGCTGCAAAAGCGAAAGTGGAAACAAGAAAAAGAGGGGAACAAAGAAAGGGTTTGCTCAGAAAGCTTCCCCTGGCTCTAAAGGTATCAGGACAGTCACTTTCTCCCTTTGACATAGAAGGGTCTCTATACTAACCACCACAGACCATGTGACAGGGCAAGCTGCTGTGGAAAGACCCAGAATGCTCACAAGGATGCTTTCGCTGCCTCTTTAGAAGGCCGTGGAAATTCTAATTTGCTCACAGTGTTCACAGACTGGGAGGGAGCAGGGGACCTGGATGTAGCTTCTCTCAAGCACTGGGAAGGTCTAAGACACGGGGTGAGTATCTGCAGGAGGGAAGAGCCACTGGGAATATTTCAGGGATGGTCCCTCTAAAAGGACTCCAAGTCCCTACCCCTGCTACAGTCCAATTTTACCCCATTCACTTGCCTGTTTGTTGACAACACCAGAATTTTGTCCTCTGTCTTATTCAGGACTTTAGCTCAATCCCAGGGCACCCCACCATCATTCCCTCAGGTCAAATCCATTCTCTCCCCTATCGTTTCCAAACTTGTCCATGAATTTATCTAATCCAGGAGCTAATCTGAACCCATCTTATTAAAAAAAAAAAAAAAAACGTTTATGGGTAGAATTATTTACAAGACCTTAGTAGAACAGATAAGAATACTGAGAAGTCCTAGCAGACTCTAAAGCTGAAATATAAATATATCTCTAGATGAACAAATATATATTAAGGTCCCTAGGAGCGCCCATGAGGTTCAGTGGGGTCTGCTCATCTTTCTGAGGCTTGACTTTCTTTTTCTGTTTCCTTCTTTGTTGTGTGGCCAGGACCCAAGCGTGCTTTACCTGATGCGTTGGCTTTCTTACTCTTTCTCTAAAGCTCTTGCCATGTAGCTGCTTGTCTGCCACGTGTCTGACCCCTGGCTGACTCAAACACCATGTTTTCCTTTTTATTTCTTTCCTGCATTTTCTTCCTCTTGGCAGTTTTCTGCCCTGAGGTGTTTTTCTTTTAAATTCTAATCATATTGTACTCAGAACTATATAAAAATTTGTATCACCACCTCCACAAATGTAGCTGATTACATAGAGGCACCTGTGTATCTCAACACAACTAGATAAGAAGAAAATCACAATTAAATATTAAAAAGCAGTTATCAGAGCATAGTATACAAGTAATATTTTATATATATATGATATATATATATATAACATATATTACTAATATGTAATATATATATATATTAGTAATATATGTTAATTTTAATTTCATCTTACACATTGTTCATAGATACTTCCATTTTGTTTTTAAAGAGCCATGAGACATTTAAAATGTGTTGCTACAGAGAATCTACATTTATCTCTCGAACATTTAGTGCCTGGCTGACAAGTGAACCTCGTCTGAGCAGTGAGTATATTTACCCTACTCTGAAACACAAGTGAAGACTGTCCATGAAACTGAATGGTCTTGTGTGGTCTCCCCACCTTTCCATATATGACCCCTCACCCCATAACCTCAACACACTGCGACTCTCAGGTCAGATAGCCAGTTACTATGGGTGTGTTGCACGAACCCGTAATAACTTGGAATGTTTGCTGGTCCCTAATCAGTTCAATGAAACTGCAGAAGGCTAAGGTAACCAAAGTCAATGGAGAAGGACCACACCGGGAAGCATGTAATTCACAGGCTCTATCATCTGAACTTCCGCCAAAGACAATCAAATGTTGAGATATAAAAGGTATAGCTTTTAATTAAAGTGTGATTTTCCTTCAGGATGTGTGTGACCTCTGGCAAACATTTGTCAACACTAGTCCCAAACCATGATTCTTAGTGCAGCCAGCTGATATGTTATCCCATTCTCCAAACATCCAAAAAATGAATTAAATTAGGAATATGACAACAATAAATTAAGCTTACTATAATATTTTTAAAACAAAAAAAAAATCTATCTCCAGAGATTTATTGGATATTTAAATATTCGGGTTTTGAGAGATTTCTTTGTTTCTAGGCTCATCCCTGCATAAGCTCCTTTGAATGTCAAGGACAAATATTCTCTAGTGCTTTTAACTATTTGATTTGAGGAACCAGGGAAGGAATGCCAGCTTCTATTTTTAATAGTGTTTTATAAATATGAAAATCAGAGTAAGACAGAAATAAATCTCCGGAAGTCACCCCTGCCTTCTACATGCGTGGCTAGCCTCCAGCGAAAGGGTTTGGGACCCCTTATCTCCAGCCAACCAGGAAGAAGACACTGCTCCAAATTCTTCCATCAACACTGATATCCCAGCTGCCCCGTCCCACCTTTCTTCCCTCACAATGGCATGCCATTTGTGCCCCTCAGTTGGCTCAGTTTCTGCCTGATGTTGGCAAATCTCCACTGAGTCCCCTATGGATGCAGTGTTAGTATTCTGCTCGTGTGTGGTAGGCTGTGTCTGTGTCAGCTTTATCATGTCTTCCTGTTCTCTCCCCTCCACAAACCACGCATTGTTGCCATTCAGTTGTATGACTGGAGAACCCAGCAGGGCAATCCTACAATGTGTTGGGAGGCCATGCACCCAGGGCACCACTTAAAAGGGTGTGGAGTCAGACAGAACAAGTTCAAATGCACGCCGCATCTCTCATTAGCAGTGAGCTTGGTGTGATGGCTGTGTTCTCTGACTTTATTCCTTTCTCGGTGATAAGGAGAGCGGGGATGCTACACTCAAGGGAACGTTGTGGAGACTCGTGAGTAAGAGGTAATGCGTGCACGAAAAGCTAATCACAGTGTCTGTGCACAGTGAACACTCTGGGACACGAAGCTTTCCTTACCTCCTGCACATGTTCAGGACAAGTGGAATACTTGAACAGACATCTGCTTATCTGATATAGTTACTGTCACTACTGCACCAATCTCAGGATTCTCTCATCTGACTTAGGACCTGACACACACATGGTCAAACACAGACACACACACACACACACACACACACACATACACACACATACACACATACACACACATACACACATACACACACACACACATACATACATACATACACAGATACACACAAATATACACACACATATACACACACACATATAAACACACATACTCACACATACACACACATGTACACACACATTTTAGTTTCCCCAAAATTTCCTCACAGGAGACTCCTGAATACATGCAAATATATTAACCAGGAAGAATAGCACAGTAAGCCATTTTCACTCATTAGCAGCCATTAGTTTCTCGAATCAGTTATCCCAGTCAGCAGTTAGATTCCTGATGCAATTCCACAAACCCAGGCTGAACTTCTGCTCAAGGGGCCGCGGACAACACTGAGGAGAAAGCAAAGCTGAACAAGTTGGCCCCAGGTGAGGAGCTCACAGACGGACACAGTGACAGACAGTTTGCAGATTGATGGTTAGACAGATGTGCACCCCAAAACACACACTACAACATGGCACTGTCACACATGCTTTCATGATACAAAATACGTTCTATGAATCCGCTCAGTGTCCTCAGGTAAGTTAACTTCTGAGTCTTCATCCTCGCACTGTAAACAACCCTTGTCATTAACACAGGTCATAAACTGGGGAGAATGTATTTCACCAATCTAAAATGCATCCTTTGATCAGGTGAGATGACTCAGCGGGTGAAGATGCTTATTGTCAAGTCCACGGACCTGAGTCCCAACCTTAGCACCCACAGAAGTAGAAGGAGAGAACTAAGGCCTGCAGGCTGTCCTGTGGCCTGCTTGCTCTTGAGTATGCACACACACACACACACACACAAACACACACACATACACACACACATACATATACACACACATACACACAAACACAATACACACACATACACACAAACATATACATACACACATATACACACACATACACACCACACATACACATATACACACACAAACACTCATACACACAACACACACATACATACACATACACACTCACATATACACACATACATATACACACACATACACACAAACACACATATACACGCACAAACACATATACACACAATACACACACATATACACAAACATATACATACACACATACACACATACATATACACACACATACACACAAACACACATATACACACACAAACACATATACACACAATACACACACATATACACAAACATATACATACACACATACACACCACACATACACACATACATGCACATAACACACATACACACAAACATATATATACACACACATACACACACTACATAATATATAAATAAATGTCTAAATACAAAAAATAAATCAATAAATGTACATGCCCCTCTTCTGCAGCAGGTGTATGCCATACAATTCATGCTCCTAAGGTCATCTGGTCCTGGGCGTTATTTGATACAATCACACAACTGTTAGCTGTTTCTTTGCTGGCTGTGGGAAGCAGCACTCTAAGAGTGACTTCCAGGGACACGCTCTTGTATAGCCCCTTCCTCTACCGTAGCTGGATCCGCCTCTCCTGTGAAGACGGATCTGTCCCGCCGTCACAAGCAAGGGACAGGCCAATGGGCCAGACATAAGCAGGGGATTTGGGGGCTTTTGTTTTTCTGTTTTGATTTATTTTGGTTTTGTTTGTTTATTTTTCAAGGCAGGGTTTCTCTGTTGTAACTCCTGCTGTCCTGGAACTCACTCTGTAGACCAGGCTGGCCTCGAACTCAGAGATCCACCTGCCTCTGACTCCCAAGTATTGGGATTAAAGGCATGCTCTACCGTTGCCTGGCATTTTAAAGCATGCTATTTTCTCTAGATGTGGAGCAGAAGGAGTTAAGAGGATCCAAAGCAGATTGGAGTCTCCAAGAGCCCAGCCCCTGGCAAAAGTAGCCTTAAGAAACAGGGATTTAATGTTTGAGACCATGTGCTGGGAACTGGTTCTGTCTGGACTTTTGTACCTTAAGCCTGGGACACCCTCACTCTTAGATTTTTCTCACTTTGCTACCCCCTGACACCTCATGTTCTTGGAAACAGTCAAGAGCGAAGGAAATGAGCCTTCCTAGTGAGTCTAACCTTTGTTTGAGGGGAAAGACTTAATCCTGGAACTCTTTCTGCTCGTAGCTCCAGATCCCCCTTCTCACACACGCTCACCTCAGGTACAAGACAGTCAAGAGTTTGCCCTTGGGTCTTTTAGGGCCAAACTTGGAGACTAAGGGTGTTAAACAGACAGCGGTGGTGTCTGTCTCATGGACACAGGGAGAGCAGGGCTCTGACCATTTCATCTCATTCTTCCTGTTTTGTGTTTGTTCTGTCTTTTGAGACATGGTCTTACTATGTGGCCTAACTGGCCTCAGATTCATAATTCTCCTGCCTCAGCTTCCTACAGGGGCACCCTACCACACCCAGCTTCATCATTCATTCTTGTCTCCCAGCATATTTTTGATGTATGTCTTTGAAATGGCCGTTCTTAATAGTTGCTTTAGAGTCAAGCATTCCCGGGAAAGGGTGGGGGGCACCCTAAGAGCCCTTAGAACCTTCAAGCTGCAGTTGTTCACTGGGAACTTACAACTTGTTCCCTTATTTTTAATGACAAGAACGATGATTTCTCCTCCTTTGACTGTTTTCTTTCTGTGGGTACCCAAAAGTTCTCAGAAATAGCCTGGTACAAATAGCTCTTCAAATTCTCTAGTACCACCCTTGAAAGCCCTCAGGCGGCTCTTCCAAGAAATGCTGAGAAATAAGGAGATGCCATCTCTGGGTCACAAAGCCTCTCAGTTCCCACAGAAGCCTTTGGAATTTCTGTCAGCTTATGCAAGTTATTCAGATAACTCCAATGAGTATCTGAAGGAGGGGAAGCGTTAGTGGATTTTTTTCTTGTACTTCTCAGTAAACAAAGAGAGTATTCCATGCGCCTGTGAGGAAGGATATTTCGCTACACTCCCCACCAAAACCTCAGTAGAAAACTTTCAAAGAGCATGGCTTTCATTTAGTTTTGTAAATCAAGAAAAATCACTAGGCATTGGCAGGTTGAGGTGGCTCGCCTGCTACGCACTTTTGCTCCTTCTACCTGCTGGACCATTGCTTTTAAAAAGGTGACTAGGGTTGGAGTTGTTTCTCCGCTTAGTTCAAAGGAATGAAGCAGGAATCAGGTGGATGGATGAGAAAGGCAGGTTTGCAGACCGACGGGCTGAGTGCAGCAGTCCACAGGGGACTGCATAGACAGAGCAGACACCAGCTCACAACTGCAGACTGGATGACGGGTGTGTGTGTGTGTGTGTGTGTGTGTGTGTGTGGTGTGTGTGTGTGTGTTTGTGGTATGTGTGTGTGTGTGTGTATAGCTCACACTACTCCAGGGAGGGGCAGCAGGGTCGGAAGCCTCATGGTCACACTGCCAACAGGACATCATATAAAACTCTATATGTGTATCTCAAACAGTATTCAGAGTCCATTTCCACTAACATATGATTCATTGTTTGTCAGACATTACAGTTTATCTAGGTGCTCTGTCTTTTGATTGGTTCAACCTATTAACCCCAAACCAGAAGAATGCAGAAGCAGAAATGGGAGGTCTCTGGTTCTAGTCAGCCAAGAGCCAGGTGCCAGCAGGAGAAAATAGCTCACCTCACGAAAAGAAACGTCAGCTCCAGATGAGTCTCTGATTCCACAGAAGATGGGGAGAATGCTAAAGAATGATTCATTTTGGTCGGAGAGATACTTCAGTTAGGGAGTCCCTCCCACACACGCGTGGGGAGCTGAGTTCGGATCCCTGGCACGCATATAAATGCTGTGCCAGCGGCTGCGTCTGTAACACCAGCACAGGGGAGGCAGAGACGGGCGCATCTCTGGAGCTCACTGGCAGCTCGTCTTGCAGAATGGATGACTCCAGGTTCACCAAGAGGCCTTGTCTCAAAAACTAAGGTGGAAGCTGATTGAGAAGGAGCACACATGTGCACACACAGTACACATACACACGTATGAGCACACCTGTGCAGGTACAACAGCACACACACACACACACACACACACACACACACACACACACGGGAGGGGATGTCTAGTTCATGGCTTTAAAGATCTTTACACAACTCTTTATTGTACATAACTAGAAGTGGCTGGTACAAAGTGTGTGACCCAGTGCTCTGTTACCAAGCAGGAAATTCAAATGTGAAGAAGCTTCAGCTTTGTCTTCCTTTAAATGTCAGGTGTATGTTAATATAAGGAAGCAGACGTGTATCAGTAAGGTTCCACGGTTGCAAGCAACAAACCATCACTAGTGAGTTAGGAGAAGAAGAGTCTATAAACAGGTCACTGAGAAACTCAGTGATCCCTCAAGATGGTTGCTGACACCCAGGGTTAGTGATAGTCAGAATCCCAGAGCTGAAACCATGTGTATTACTTATTTTGGTGTTACCCCAACCAAATACCTGAGAGAAACACCTTTAGCGGGGAGGGCTTATTTGGGCTCTCGGTTTGAAGGGATACAGTCTACCAAAGCAGGAGTGATAACAGGGAACGAGGTGGTGGCTGGTCACATTGTGTCCTCAGTCAGAAAACAGAGAGATGAAAGTGGGTGGTCAGCTCACTTTCCTATTTTTTCCTTTTTCACTCAGCCCAGGACTCCCACTCCTGGGGACCATGCTGCTGATGTTAATGGCAGGTGATTCCACCTCAGTCCAACGTCTCTAGAAACGTCCTTAGCAACACAACCAGAGTGTGTCCTGGCTGATCCCAAACCCAATCAGGCTGACAATAAAGGACAATTATCAGAAACTCCCCTCTTGTCAACCTCACACCCATACATACTCCTTTTAAACCACAATAGTGCACCCATTTCATGAGTTTGCCTATGAACCCTGAGGTCAAAGGTGACCTGTCCGATAAATGGCAACAGTAGGTGCCCCCACGGGGGCCACCGTTACTGAAAAACGCCTCATGGTCATGGAGCAGCCATTGCTCCAGCTGCTGGTGACATCAGCCTTGCATCTTCCTGAGCCTCTCAGAAGATCTTTCTCCTCTCACATCTCCCAGGGCAAACCATTAAGCTTCTGTCTGAATCAGCTGGGGGAGGGGTCCCCCACATCCAGCTAGGAAGGTGACGAGAGAAACCAAATTTTGGCAATTAAGGTTTCAAAGGAAGAGATTGAACATTTAAATTAGAGACAGAAAAGCATCCTTTTCCCAGGAACCAAAACATATCTAAAGATTAGCAGTTTTCCTGCTGGTCAACAATTTGGTGAAATATTTTCATCTTTAAACTTTTCTGCGATTTCTAAATTGTCTATAATAAATATTTATTATAATTAGACGGCTGGTTTTTTTTTTAAAGGTTATAAAAAAAGACTTCCAATGTCTCTTACAGACCTAATGATAATTATTCCCACTCATTTGGTGTTTTATATCCCTTTGCTGGTAATGAAACATTGTTCACGGTTTTATTTTTCATCCGGATGTTGGAATATTTTTCCGGCTCATAAATTCATTCGAATGTGCCGATGCAAATTCCCCCAAGAAGAGGCTTGCAAGCGGAGCTCCACATATTAGAAAATATCACTCTTTTCTTTCAGACAAGTTCCCTAAGAAGAAATGACTGAGAGCACTCCCGTACTGTAACGGCACTGGGTACAGTGAGGGGTGAGGCTGGCACGCAGAGGCAGCTTCTATTACCGTCTCCCCAGCCCATGCACCTGAGTGGAAGGAGCCATCAGCATAAAATGTGGCATGCCGTCCACGTAAATCAACTGAGCGCATACAGACTCAGGAGAGTATGTTTCTGCTGGAGTGTACTCCATACCTCTCCCCGCACCTTATATGGGTTTGTTTACACAGCCACAGGTATTTATTCCTTGTGTAGGGCAATATCTTATCCTATCTATCGTTAAGAAGGCAGCATTAGCTCAAGCACAAAGGAAGCCTGTTTGCATTTCATTATAAAAGACACTCGCCTGCGAGAGAAAAGAGAAATCCCGGTCCTTTGGAAGTCAGCGCCCTTCAGCGTCAGTGGACTGAGATGTCTGAGTGTGCAGAGAAGCCACTCTGGAGCTGGGAGGTGGACAGGGAGTCGAGGGTGAGGCTAGTTCCATTTATCCTGACTGGTCTCACAATATAACCCCATCGTAACTCTCTGCCCTGGTCCTGTCTGTTTCCATTTGCAGACAAGCAGAAGTGGCTCTCACCTTATATTCATTACCAGTCACCAGCAATAACCTCAGCTCATCTGCCCTTGCTTAGAAAGCTCCGTATCACAAAAGCTGTGTGTTCTGATTACTGGCTACTCTTGATACTTGGCACCAGCAAGCCAAGTACCAACCTACCTCAGCAGGTAGGTGTTCCTGTCTGCTCTTCATCCACTGGCTGCTATGCCATGGCCCGCAGGGAGGAGGCACAAGTTACGGGTACAGACCCTGGAGCCAGAACACCCAGCCTAAGGTCACACAAACTCACCATGGGGTAGCCTGTCGTGAGTCCTGGCATTCCTCTAGCATCAGCTACACACTTTCAGTAATGGAAACAGTAAGCATACTCATCTCAGATGACTGACCCTAGAAATTCACTTTTAAGCACATGGCATGACTATATAAGCAATACGGATGAGTTCATGTATAGCTACATCCTATGACTTGGAAAATGTGTTTTGTTTTAATGACATGCATTTTTATACTTTACAGAGAACATTTCCTCCAAGTACGGTGAAAATCTTTCAGCAAAACTTGGGTACTAAAGCCCTGTTCAATCACAAAATCTTTTGAGAAACCCTCTGGACAAAGATAACAACATCTCTTCGGAACACGGAACTAGTTGGGTCCTCTTCCCGAGGAGCTGGACCGTTGTTTCACTGTCTGAGCACAGACTGATGGCAGGTGTGAGAAGAGCAGAGAGGCGAGCACCTCTGAAAGATGTAGGGACGGCAGATGCAGGGCTCCCATCTCTTCAAGCAGACAGTAGATCCAAAAATTATAGCTTTCTTGGTGTCTCCTTGAGGTGTAAATTGTAATTGGCTGGACACAGGGTTACTGATATAAGTTGCATTAGCAGAAAGATGCGAAAAGGTGCTTTGATGTAGTGGTTCCTCGGGATGTATGCTCGCCGTGCTTCGTCTTGAGATCACTTTCAGATCTGTCCCTTGAGCACGGAAAGCCCTGGATTGGGCCTCTCTAACATGAGCGTGTACCCAGCCGACTGTAAAGCTTACTTAAAATGCAGATTCCTGGGTCTCACTACTAAGGACATATCCAGGACCCATTGGGTTGACCCCTGGACAAGATTCAAGAGATGAGAGACTACTAGAAGTCACAGTCCTAGAGTACACTCAGAGTACAACTCAGCCTAGTCCAGCTCATGTGCCTGACAAACTGCAGAGAATGAGCCCTTGCTGAACTCAGCAGCAACTGCATCGAACCAGACAGATACCCACATAACCACTGGGGACAGCAACTGTGATGGTCCAGCAAGACACCAACTAATAAATTTGCCAACTTATAATTGCCCTGTCCAATAAAATCCCAGATGCCAAATCTTTAATTGTCAACATGAATGTTCCGGTAGTTAGCATTTCAACACTTAGAAGTTGGAAAAATAGCAATATTCCCTACATGCAAACACACAAGGCCATACACAAATCACAGCTCTTCTGTTTTTCTTTCTGACCAGGATAAGGCCAAAAATAAAGACTACATTTATTAATTCCAGACAAAGAGTCCAACATGAAACGATTTCTTAAATAGAACATAAAAACTGGATATGGCACGGTCTCCTGGATGACATCCAAGCTTGGGGGAAAGAGAACAATGGAGAAACTCTTGGAAATGAAGTAAGAAGGAAGCTGGGTGAACTGCAAACCGTCCATGTTTATGCCTTGGTTTCCCCAAGTGAGCCATGGCGGTGGGCCATGTCATGGCGGAGACGAGGGGACAGGCATGCAGGGATTCTCCATGCATTCTCTGCAAACTTCCTATTCATACAAAGTTAGTGCAAAATCAAGATCCCATTCCCAAAGCACAGTTGGCACTGTGTGAGGACAAGGGGGCAACTGAGTCACGGGGAAGAGCTCCAATTGACTGAAGTTGGGCCCCTGCACCATGACTGCAGGTGGCTCAGCTGCCTTGGGCTCTATAGTTCTAACAGGTTCCTCATCTGCCCAGGAAGTAATAATATTAACTGTCTTGTAAGATTGCTGAGAAGGAGCAAAAAGTGAAAACACACTCAGAGTTGAAACCTGTGTGGCCCCTAGCCACAAACCATGAAAACATGTCGACACCTCTTACTACAGTCAGTAAGCCATCTCTGGTGCTTCTGGTCCAAAGTGGGGACAAGAGTAGCACAAAGTCACAAAAGGGCAACGGTGATGTCTCAGTCACTTTTGTATTGCTGGGAAGAGACACCACGAACCAGGCAACTCTTATGACAGGAAGCATCTGATGGGGGTTTGCTTACAGTTTCAGAGGTTTAGCCCGTCGTTACCGCGCAGGGATCACGACCCCACGGATGGCACTGGAGCAGGAGCAGAAAGCAACAACTAGATCCACAGCATGTAAGAGCAACACTGGGCCCGGTGTGGGCTTTTGAAACCTGAGTCCACTCGCAGTGACGCACTTCCTCCAACAAGGCCACACCTCCTAGTTCTTCCAATCCTTCTCAAATAATGCCATTCCTTGATGGTTAAGCATCCGAATACGTGAGCCTATGGGGCCGGTCTTATTCAAACCATGGCAACGGTAATGAAACGAATCAGGGAAGCCTTTCATAGTCCTTGCCCATGCAGCGCTTTAAATAGAATATTGCACGGGCTTAACACCCCATATGCTTTTGCTGTTGCTGCCATGTCCTTAGTAAACCTGACAAGTGACCTGCCCCAGGAGTTCTGGCCTCAATATTACAAGGGTTTCACATTGACTGTGACTCCTCACCCTTAAGTTTGATGCACACATTTAAGAACAAGTAGATGAGCCATCAATGGGGCTTTATAATCTGGTGTTTTCCATCTCTTGATGAGCAAGAAGCCTCCCTATTTCGTGGCTCTGGTTACCATAGAGTAAAGCACAATCAGAAGGATAAGAGTTATCAAGCACCAGGGAAGACAGCCACTAAGTCCCACGACTCTCCATCCTTGGCCTATGTTCTCCTGTAGGTAAGTGTGATTCATTCTCTGTTGTTGTTTTTTTTCTTGGTGATAAAGTAAACCTGCCAGAAACGCTAAGAGGCAAATTTCCAATGATCCAAATCCAGAAGGAAGGACAGTATCTTCCCTGTGAAGTTACAACTCAGATCCAGAGCCCAGTCTCAAGGTCAAGGGTCACAACTATCCCAGACCAACCACCAAAGTGGGCAGGAGACTCAGTTGACGTGATTCAATATACCTGCCCGTGCCAGGTATGGGTGGCGCCATTCACATTACATTCCCTGAGAATGCAGAGTGTTTCCCTTCAAAAACTGTATGTGAATACAGTCTCCACAGAAAGGTAACGGATGCTCTGACTTGAAACCAGCATATGTTCACTGTAATCGTGTGGGTTTTTAAATTGATGATCACAGTTGGTTGAGCAGATGTAGAAGCTTCAGGAAGAGAGAAGTCAGACATCCTGCTCGCCTTCCTCTTCAAACTTGGCTTTTGAGTCCAGCTGCCTGGGGAGTCAGCCATTTACACAGACATACTCCATGCCCCCTGGTCAATACGCAGGCCTGACTCCATCAATACGTGGGTTTTAAGTACTTATTTTATGACAGGCATTGCACAAGGTCACCTATCATAATTTGCACTTTATAAAAACAAGCAACAGAATCCAGGCGGATTTCTTCCTTATTTGTAATTATATACATGGATGTGCAAGTGAGCACATCCACAGTACACAGCTGGAGGTCAGAGGGAAACTCTCCGGAGTTGGTTCTCTCCTTCTTCCCTGGACTCTCGGGACTGAACACGTGTTGGGACAGAAAGCATTTTTCTATCCGCTGAGCCATCCTGCCTGCCCAAATTCTGACATTTTAAAAACAGCTGTATTGTCTGTACAAGAAAGAAAGGGGCAGACAAGGACACAGCCCTAAACAAGACATTTATACCATCAGCACCAAGGCTCGGGGAACACTGCAGAAGAGGGGAAGAACCAGGAGACGGGAAGAAAGGCTTCAAGATCCCATACCTTAGGAAAAACACAGCTCTTGGAGTCATGAACTCATGGCAGCCACGGATGGTTCCAATGGGTCTGTACAAGGATGGGCCCTTCAAAAACTAGGATGTAGGTAGGGCCCAGAGGCCCTATCCTCGAACTGCTAAATCATTTTCTTACGGATAGATTCAGGGAAAGGTGGGATCATGGATTTCAAGTGTGTCTCTGCTGCCCCTCCCACCCTCAAGTCTCCAATGGATAGTTTTAGTTCAATGGTCACACTAATAGCCTTGGTTAAACTAAGTGGGTTGCAAAACAAAGCTAAGTCGTGTATCTGGGAAAGGGATGGGTAGGGAAAGCTGTGGAGTTGATAAGGATGAGAGGGAGATACAGTGGACAGGAAGAGCAGAGTATGTCCGTCGTTTCACTGAATAGCCCCTAAAATTATTCCAAACCAGTTTCAATAACCGATTACAAAGACTTCAGCTTCCATCTCGTTGTGTGGGTCGAGTCATGGCGTTGGACCAGCTCAAGCAGGATAGCTTGTGTCTTTGGAATAAACTAACCCTACACCTCCAAGGCTTGCAACAGCCTCATGGATATTGTGGACTGACATCAGCTCAGACTCATGCCATAAGCACGTCCACACCTGTTGGGGCTTGAACAAAAATGGCCCCCACAGGCTCACAGGGAGTGGCACCGTTAGGAGGCGTGGCCTTGTTGGAGGAAGTACGTCACTAGGGGTGGGCTGCTTGGAGCACAGAAGAAAGAAACCGTCAACAGCGTGGCAGGAAGAATAAAGCCATGTGCCCCAAGATGGATCAGTAGGATATATTTGACACAAGAGACTAAAGACCGTGATTATCATGCTGGTCGGTATCCATGTAACACTGGACATTTGATGAATTGTGTGTCTTTACAAGTAAGACATTCACCAGGAAACAATAGACTGGTCTCACATCAGCCCAGTGGCAGGATCGAGAAAAAAATGTATTTATTCTTGGATCATATTTAAGCTTAAAATGTCTTGGGGGCAATACCTTATTTAAACAATATTAATTATTTTAATTATAATTATATTATAATATATAATATATTAATTAAATCATTTTCCCCTCTTTCTTTTTCTGATAATAACTATTCCCTAAATGTAAATTCTCAGACTATCAGGCTCATTATCAAAGGATGTATTCAGATACTGACAGAGTTGATCAGTCAAAAATACGGGAAACCCATTCTCTGGGTTGTTCCTCTGAATTCCTTATTTTAAACTGTGGTCCTACAGACTGAACTCAGGACCAGGCAAGCTCTCTGCGACTGAGTCGCACCCCAGTCACCCAGGAGCACTTTGCTATTTGTCTCCTTGGCCCTTTAATCTGGGGCCTGCGTCTTTGCAGCCTCCTTTTGCACATTCTTTACCAGGCTTTTGTACCTTTCCGCTCAGCACCTGTGGACTCACATACGGGAGCCCCATCAGCCTCCAAGGCATCCTTGCCAGGACTCCAGGGAGTCATCTCCTCCCAAATTCCTGCCTGAGATCATCTCTGAAGCAGCTGGAATACACTCTCACCTTACAGATTCCGAGTCAGATCACTCTCCCAGAGGGGAGAAGGAATAGTTTCCAAGAGAGAACACTGTGCACCCTTACAGGGTGGGGGTGTTAAGAGTTGGTTCCTGTCAAGGCAATCAATGTGTGTCCACACGCTCTTGCTGTTTGAGGACCCTGACTCTCTGTCATGATTTTAAACCACTATAATACCATTCTGGAAACATTTATCTTTGTGGCCCGAAACTCCTCCATGTGTCAAAGAAGCTAGTATCTCCTCAGGATGAAAATATAAAAGATGATTATGGAAGATTATTGTTCTTAAACATCAGGGGTGTAGAGCTTCATCAAGATTATAACTACTCCACGAATTTCTAAACAATCCCCTTTAAATCCTGTCAAATCCAATGTGAGATCCCCAAACTGGGAAACTATTTTACAAGATAATTATTTCACTAAGACATCAACACTTGACATGGGCATATGTAATGACTCAGACTCTTCGCCTTCAAAGAGCATTCAGGGATCAGAGTCCAACCGTCTCTGACATAGAAAGCATGTATCTGAGTGTTCTTTGGAGCCCTGTACATGAAGTTACTCAAAGCAAGGTCATTAGGCTCCAATTTATATTTCTGTTTTTACGTTCTTGCCTGTGAAACTAATTCTGCCTAATCCATCTCCCGTTCAGAAGATAAATAGTTCGTGGCTTCCAATGTAGCCAGAGGAGAAGGCGATTTCAATTAATCTCGCTAAATATCACCGTGAGTGTGCAATGATTTATTTCCCTCATTCCAAAGGGAGGCTTTTTTTACACGCCACTGTAAGCTGCCGTTTGGTATTGTGGCTAGCCCCCACTGACAAACAATGTTTACAAGAAATGAAAACTGTTACCTCCAGAGCTAATGGCTATTTTCAGTGCAATCTCGGGTTTGCCCAGCCTTCTTGGAAAGCAGGTTTTCTCTGAATCACACTTGAAAAGATGGTATTAGAGATCTTAAATTAGTGTCTGTTGTCTGTTTGATGCCCAAGGCTGGGCAAACATAAGCACTCTTGATTTGTACGTGTATTTTAGGTGAGTAGAGGGCAAAGCGGGAATCGTGGTAAGCCTCAGTGCCCGGAAAGTGTTTGAACTCAACCATATACATAGTTAAAGATTTCAGTAAAATAAATAGCATCCATTTCTTCCTATTTAAAGCATGCACGAGACACCGACTCCCCTAATATCTGACTCAGGCAATGGGAGAAATAAATGGCACGCTACTGAAGATAGTGTCTCCTCTCTGCCGAGACAAGGAACAAATTGAACAGAGTACAGAGGTCAGAGAGCTTTTCCGGGTTTTTAAATTTCCCCCAAGCACCGTGCAGATGGCAAGCCCTGGCTAATTACTATCTGCCTCCAACACCCCAGTGCTTCTCAATGCTGTGACTCGACACCAGGGGGTCCGATTCCAAGCTCATCAGCCAGGGCAGACATCAGGACCTGCGCATAAGTAATTCAGGCTACTGAGTCGTGAGGGTGAATTCATGAAATGAATTTGTGTGAGCATCAGGAGGAAATATGAGCACACAGGTGGATAATATATGAGTGGGAGTTTAGCAGATGTTTTCAGAACCCTCTAAGGCAGATGCCTGTCAGGGGATTGAAGTCCACTGACTGAGTTCTTATACGATGCTGATCTCCTATCTTGAAGGTCTGAGCCATTCTATCCTTCTAATCTTTTCCCTCCGCTGCGGCCACATTGAAGGATGGCGATCTCTGATGATAATTCGCAAAGGAATTACCTTTGTTTCTCTACCATACCCCCACTCTCAAGAAAAGGGTACCCATCCCCAGCCCACTATCCCGGGGAAACTGTTTACCTTACATAGCCATATGGACATATGGACATAGTCATGGACAGTCCCCCCAACAACAACAACAACCTTCCCCCCAGCTATAGAGGTCTCATGTCCGAAGTGAGCCAAGGAGAGCTTCCCGTTCCTCCAAGACTTCTAACTCAGAAGGAAAGGGTGGTGATGGACAATAATGAGTATCTTTTGGTCAGGACCCGCCTGCCTGCCTCCACTGAAAGATGCAACAGCAAGAAACAATCTCCAGAAAGCAATTCATCCTTTGGCAAATGGAACAGTTGCCAGGTCTGGCATGGCACTACTATAATGCCAATTATTCGGGACGCCGAGGCAGAAGGATTGCACGCTCAGGGAGGGCCTAAGCTACAGAATGATTTGAGAGTAAATTCAAGGCCAGCTTGGGCAACTGAGACTGTCTCAGAAGGCACTTGAGTCACATCGAGGACGAAACTCAGTGGTGCCAAATGCCGAGTGCTCCTAACATCTGTGCAAGGCCCGAAATCAAATCTCCAGCACTACCAAAAAAAAAAAAAGCACTTACTGACTGAATTCAAGTATTAGATTCTATAGCATGTCATCTGGGGTGGTATGGACATTCTAAAAATACTGATGCCTTCAACATATGGACACCAGCTGCCTTTCTACTCGTTGGTTTGTCTTGATTTCATTTCTTCAGTGTTGTGTAATTTATAGTGTTCAAGCCTTTCCTCTCCCCAGGGTCAGCACTGGTAGCTATTCACTGCAAATGGGATTATTTTCTCCTTCCCTTCTAGATTGTTCACAGTTGATACATAGAAATGTAACCAGTTCTTTAGGTTGACTTTGTTTCCTGAAGCCTTACTGAATTAATTACTTTTGAAGTAACCGTGTGGAGTGTGCTTTTGTGGGGCTTTACACACATAAAATTACATTACTCACAGCCAGACTTGAGACTGTCTCTTCCATGTAACGATCTGCACGTCCTTTACTACTCATTCCTGCCTAATTTCTGTGGCTAAGATTTCCACTACCAAGCTCCACAGAAGTGTCGAAAGTGCTCATCTCCAGCTCCTTGTTGCTATTACAGGAAAGGTTTTCGGTTTTTCAGCGGAGTATAAAACGTTTGTTTCTACGGTGTCTCACAACCCGTACCTCTAACCTTACAATACGGGAGAGCCATGATGAGTGTCAGGGGGTTGATGCTGAGTTCAGCCTGCTGCCTCTCAAACATGATCTCCACTAGAAAGCTCTAATTTTCTTCTCCAAGAGTGTTTCCTTATCTGAAAAGGGTCAAGAGGAATGACAATGTCTAATTAAATCAGTCAAGAAAAGAATTAGAAAAACAGAAACTATAACAGATATTCCCACTACAGCCATTCATTCTGGGGACATTTCTTGTAGGGAGCTGGTGACACCCAGGGTCCACCCGGTTCTGTTGATGATAATACAAGACCTCGACATCCAAAAGTCTGAGCTATAAGTACAAAAGAGTTTACAAGGTTGTTCCTTGAAACTGAGGGTTGTTTTGTCTTGTTCTGTAGGTGAATGTCAAAGGCGAAATGTTAGAAAAATAAGGAAAGGGAAACAAGATGAATTCAAAGAAAAGTCAACGATTTGAAAAAGGAAGTTGAGTTAAAAGTAGAAATCAGTTGATCCACTCACCCCTTCTTTACCCCTAAAGGAACACAGCGAGTCTTCCTACTAAAGACTGAAGAAACCGTATAGCCCGTTTATGCTCTCAGCCGCCGACATTGTCTCAGGCTCCTGGCCCCTGGCAAGCATGTGGTGTTTTTATTAGGGGAGTTCATCACTGGTGCTTACTCAATAATTAGGTCATCCCTGTGGGCATGTTTGTAATCATTCCTAGGAAAGATCCCTTATTCTGTCTCCACACATGTCAATAGCTTTCATAAACCGTAAATCAGACAGTATTGCTTCCATCAGTTTTAAGCCACAGTTTTAATCAATATGAAAACGGAAAGATTGATATCCTTGGGTTTCTCCCTTCCCTATGGATAATGAAGATACTGCAACTCTATGTGGAAATGATCATCATCTTCTGAGGTTTGTCCTTAAGACAGCTACTATTGGCAGCTACTTGTAAATCATTGTCATAACTATCACCACCCCATCACCATCATCTTCATCACTACCCCATCACCATCACCACCATCATCTTCATCACCACCATCATCTTCATCACCATCATCTTCATCACCATCATCTTCATCACCACCATCACCACCATCATCTTCATCACCATCATCTTCATCACCACCATCGTCTTCATCACCACCATCACCACCATCACCATCACCACCACCGCTGACACCATCATCATCATCATCATCATCATCACTGCTTAGTTTCTACAAACCTAACTTTTTGTAGCACCGTAGATGCATTGGAGCATGTCTGATTTTAGAGTTGGTGAGTCTTAGAGAATGCCATGCTAAAAATGTCTCAAGAGAGATTGATTTGAGTGGCTCCAAAGGACCCTTTAAGATGGTAGATACATACACACACACATATATGTATATATACACACACACAAACATATATGTATGTATATATAAACACACACATATGTATATACACACATATATGTATATATAGACACACACATATATATATGCACACATATATATACATATGTATATATACACATACATATGTATATATCCGCATATATATATACATATATGCATACATGTGGATACATAAATACATATATATACATAAATACATATATATATTTTATATATATGTGTGTGTGTGTGTGTGTATATATATATATATATATATATATATATATATATATATATATATATATATATATATATATAGTTTTTTCAAGACAGTTTCCTCTGGCTGCCTTGGAACTCACTCTGTAGATCAGGCTGACCTCAAACTCACAGAGATTTGCCTGCCTCTGCCTCCTGATTGCTGGGATTAGAGGCATGTGCCACCACTTCCCAGTTGTTGGCTATATTTTGAGGCACATTATTTAACATCACCATGATGCATGCTCCTTTTAATGGAAGACACAAGAATATAGAGAGAAGCCCTAGGCAGCTCCCCACACCCAGGGTAGTAGTCTAAGCCATGGTAGTGAGGAAGTCAGTATTATCTGCTACTGATGCTGATGGTTAGCAGATAGCAATAACCCTTTACATCCTCCTAGAGTGAGCATAACAGGTTTCCTAAGCATCTCCTCAGCCCTTCTCCCTTCCTGACTTGACTCTTCCCTTACTACCGGCATGCTGCGGAAGAAGACCACAGTATTCATAGCTTACACAGTGGATGTAGTAGTTTAAAAATGATCATCTTAGGAGCTTTCATGTGACTCATATCTTGCCAATAGTATATGAGATTCTGGAATGGAGAGATGATTCAGTGATCCTAGTACCTAGTGACTCACAACCTCCTGTAACTCAAGCTCCTGGAGATCTAACACCCTCTACTGGCCCCCATGAGTACCTGCACTCATGTGCATACCACACACAGAGGCACTCACCCATACAAATAATTAAATATAAAACCACCTTTAAAATAATATAAAACACCATTCTTCAGATATTATGTGAATGGTTTTCTTGTACCTTAGAAGAGGGAAAAGAGGTACTACCCTCTTTCATCATGATTCTTTTCAGTGAATAGCAGCTCCCATAGACTTCTTGACATCAGCACGGAAAGAAACTCCGGATAGAAGATGGATATAAAGCGAAAGGAGGTATGAGCGACTAACCCCGTGAAGCCACTCTGAAGTGAGAGGCCAGAGACGGGCCATGGGTGACTAATCCTCAGAGGCCACAAAGAGCAGAAAGGACATAAAGGTAAGCTTGACTCCCTGTGAAGCTACCCAGAAGCCACAAGTCAGAAGATGTCAGCGGCTAAGCGTCTGAAGCCACTGTGAGATGAATGGACATGTCTCTTCGTTGTCTGACTATTCTGAGGCAAAGTTTTTAATCACTGCAGCCAAAGTGCCTTCAGTCATAATCTAAAGCTACTGGATTGTCACTTTATTAAGGAGCACCTCGCCCTGCTGTGTCTCTCACATATTCCGTTCAGCCTTCTTCTGTGAGAACACACCTCATTTAGTCAACAGCGACTATTAAACCCAATTCAAACGTCATCTCCTCCTTGAAGCTTCCTTCAAGCCTTCACAAATGCCTGGCTCCCTTCGTCAGTGTTTTCTCTTTGTATAGCATCTACATCGAGCACAGAATGCACCGGGCTGTGTGCCTATCAGTATCACCTGCAGGAGTTTATCCCCCACCTTTCAATACCACCTGGCTTCATGGAGATTAATGCCAGGAGTTGTCACCTCCGCTCCCTTAAGTCTTTGAGATATCCTCGTGATATTCGTCAATAGAAAGAGAGCCAATAATTATTCACGAATGAGTTGTTGAATGAGGAAACACGTAAGCACACCGCCACAAGCAAGTATCCATAGACTCCACATTTTTCTTCACCGGGCTCTTCCTACATTTACCTCCCATATATCAAAATGTTCCTAATAATGCTTCCCTTCTGTCATTTGAAATACAAGGTCCAGGCTGGAGAGGTGGCTCAGCCATTAAGATATCCCCCCCTTGCTCTCGCAGAGGATTGGAGTTTGGTTTCCAGCACCCATCTAAGTTGCACACAACTGCCTGTCTATCAGAAATACATCTTAAAATTATTTTAGACTCTACTGGGCCTTTCTGGTCTCCCAAAACTAACAGAGTACTTAACTGAACCTTTTCAGACCACTACAGAAGACAGTGAGTTGAGCTAGTGCCGGTGGCCCCCATTAATCTCCTGGCTATGTCATACTATGGTTCTATTACCACTGCTAACATTTAGTTTTTAATATGTATTTTTTTTAGGAAGAGATGCAAATTAGCATGATACAGACCTCCTATCATATGCAAATAAAGAAGGATTTAGGAGCCTGACTCTGGTCATAAATTCTCAAGGACAAATGACGAGTCTGATCACTCTTGCTGGAAAGAAATTCAAAGTAAGTAGAAAATTTTGCTAGTAATGATAACTATGAAAGTGTGTGTGTGTGTGTGGTGTCTAATTGTCAGTTGAAGACATTAAATGTTTTGATGTTTATGAAGTGTTAGAGCAGAGGACAGTGGTCCTGAATGCTGATGTCCGAAATTGCATGCATTCACCCGAAATTGAGATCATAAAATTAATTTATTAAGCAGAATACAGATGGAATGGCAGTTTTCCATCATGAACTGATACTCTGATCTTGTTCGAAGCGTTCAGCGTGAGGAAAGTCTCATACAAACACAGCATGCTTCAAACAAAACACAGTTCTGAGCGCACCTGGACCATAGCAGTTCCCATCTAGATCTCATGCTCATTTATTGATAATAAGATGTACATACTGTGACCTGACCTCTGTGTGTGCAATACTCCATTTAATATTCATAACACATAGAAGAAGATGGGACCTGGGTTGCGGAAAGAGTCCAGTTGGTAAAGAACTTGCTTTGCAAGCATGAAGGTCTGAGTTTGGAATTTAGAACCCATGTTCAAAAGTTGGACATCATGGCCTGCAATTCCACTCTCAGCCCTGTGAGACAAAAACCAGGTAGATCCCTGGGGCCCAGTGGACCATCAGCCTAGCTTACTTGGAGAGTTTCAGGACAGTGAGAAACTCTGCCTCAAAAATTAAGATGAAGAGCGTCTGAAGAGGGACACCTCTGATCATTCTCTGGAGTCCACATAGAACACATGCAGATGTATGTACCTGAACATACACACAAGATCAAGGGTCTTAGCAATATGGAAATACAGATGATGAGAGATCAGTAGTTGGATCATTGACTGGTTTGATGGACCTAATGCTTTCTTGTCTTGTTCAAGATCCCAAACCCCTAACCATTATATCCTCCATTCCTAGTTACCACTGGCAGGCTGTAACTCCTATTGTTAAGGCCAAATCCAAGACTCTGGTTCATATTTTATTTCCCTTTTTGTTACCATAATCAGATATTTTCAGTGGAATAGTCTCTTCAATCATCGGCTACTACTGAATTGCTGTACTTCTTGCAAACTCTTCACCCAATGTCTATCAGCCTGGATTTCTTCATTTGTCCATTTCTCATCCCCTGAGTGCTTATGTGAGTACAGTACGAAGGAAAGCAGATAAAGCATTGCTCCAAACCACTAGAGATAGTGGATAATTGGAAAACTCATTATCAAAGCATTGCCTAAAATGTCAGGACATGGACCACGGGGACGGTGGGAGGGGCCTACCCACATGGACCACAGTACGGTAGAAGGGGCCTACCCACGTGGACCACGGGATGGTGGAAGAGGCTTACCCCATTATACAGATCTACAGGATGAGATCCTTCTGCCTGAGCTGAGGTTTGAAGAGCAGTGAGGATTAGCTGGGTAATGGGGTTGAAGCTGGGCTTGGGAATGCAGCTTGTAGATGGAAGAAACAGTGCACAAAGCCTAAACTACTAGTATGAATTCTGTCCATTGTAAATAGTTAAGTATCTGTACAGGCTGTGTCCGCGGAACCTGGGAATCTTGAAAGTGCTGGTTTCCATCCATAAAGCACCTTCAGCAAAGTCCTGGGATGTTGCTGGGTAGGTCACTCAGGTTTTTCTGCTCACTCGCTCTCTCTCTCTCTCTCTCTCACTCTCATCCTCCCTTCTGCTCTCCACAGCCTCCTCCAGCACTGCCTCTCATCCTTTCTTGGGTAAAGCAGGCAGGGCAAACAGACTATGAGCATTACAGCAACAGAATATATGAGCAACGCGGTACATTGTGGACAGCAGAGCCGTAAAAGACATCTCTAGTGACCCATTCAAAATCTCTCTAATCTCTCTACCTCAAATTATCTTTGATTTCTTAATTTTAAATTCCAACCAAAGGTCAGCGATAAGCTGGTTCCTCATCATTCTAAAAAGATAAGTAATTAGAGGCTGGATGTTAGTATATGCCATAAAGCTAGCACAAAATGGTAAAGCCCCATCCAGATCGCCTGGTTCGCACAGGCTTGGGGATATGCAGGACACATCAGTGTGCTCTGACTCCTTCCCATAGAGAGGCCTGCATCCTGGGTCTGTGAGGAATGGACAGACCGTTAGGCAACTCACCCTCCACAGAGCTCTGCACTGACTCAACATGTAGAATCATCCGGGGTCTGTGACACTCTGTCTAGCTGTAGTCTACAGACTCCTTCTATAGATCAGTCACCACATCACCTGATGCAAGAACAGGCAGAACCCAAGACATTCGACATGAAGGCTGCTTGCTGCTCTTCCTACACAAGCCTTTGGGAGACTCTGATGGTTAGCATTGACAACTGGGATCTAGACTCACCTAGGAGACAAGCCTCAGGCACATCTGGAATGGATTATGGAGCATCTGGGCATACCTGTGAGGGATTAGGGGACAGAGAAGATGTGTGCTCTAAATGTAGGTGATGTCATTCCCCGGGCTGGGATCCTGGCCTGGATATAAAAGAGAAAGCTAACTAACTAAGCGCCTGCATTTATCTTTCCCAGCTTCCTGATTGCAGATCCAGTGTGACTAGTTTCCTCAAACTCCTGACTTCTCTACTCTAGTATACTGTACCTTGAATTGTAAGCCATCCTAAAATCTTCCTTACTTGAGTCCCTTATGTCAGGGTATTTTATCGCAGCAGTGGGGAAGTTAGCTTTCATTAAAATAAACCCTTTTATTCACAGGGCGGAGAAGTAACAGATATCAATACACCTGCCAGCATGGTTAGAGAAAGGTCAGAATAGGTGGGATGGGAAAGGGGGAAGAAAGGCATCAGAAATCAACTGTCACGCATGTCCATAGAGACTCTTCTGGGTGTGGGTCCTTAGGAGAATCTCAGCAGACTCAGTACCCTCCGAAAGGTTACGAGAACCCCTTATTAAGATGTATCGTCAGTGACGGGAGGAAAATCTGTTCCCGTGGAAGAAAGTAGATATGCACATGCCGTCTCCCTTCAGCTGAGTTTGATGCTAGTTGCTCATTCAGGTGTGAATCCCCTCCATCTGACACCACAAAAGTTGCTTTTCTGATGTACCTGCAGCTTTCGTGATTTTACTACCCCTGCAAAGTGGTGCTTGCTGCCTCCAGCAAAAGACAGGAGCTATTTACTGCCTGGCTGTACAGATGCTGCTGGTGGGAACACCGAACAGCACAACTATCACAGAATTATCTTTTTTTTTTGGGGGGGGGCACAAGCTGCCAAGCACAGCTCCCAACCGCGGTCTGAGAGAGCACTTTGCAAACCTGGAGTTAGTGATTTTGCACACATTCCAGGCTTAATGAGACTGGGCTGAAATAATAGAAGCTTTGCCGCACCCTCTTGTCAATGTCTAAACAGGAATGTTTCTCTCCTGGCTGATGGCTTATTTCTCAGTGTGTACAATTGCAGTGTTTTATTACGGGTAACAAACCTCAACATCTCCTCCCACAATGTGCAAAAACGCAGCCAGCGGTTCTTCTCAGGATGGAGATGATGTTCCCCAAAGTAAACGGCACCGATTTTGTCCTACATGTTCGTCTTGCATTCCCTGGGGACAAACAGATGCACACCCATACTGACTACTCTGAGTCTTTGATTTGTGCTGAGTTAATTCTAGACATACCTGAAAGTTTTCAGGTTTACAAGGAGCCGTCTCTCACACACATGTAGAGGGGTAAATAGCACGTGAAAGATTACTCTGGGATCTGGTTCCTGAGAAACCCTAGCAGCAGCCCCTTTACCTTTCTACGCTGCATTTTTTTAAATCTTTAAATTCGAGTAAAATCTGAGCTGCATATGTTGGCTCAAACCTGTCACTCCAGCCTTGCGCAGAAAGGGCAGGAAGATTGCCCTGTGCTGGAACTACAAGTTCCAACTACACTAGCGAGTTCCAGAACAGTGAAGGCCATGAAGTGAGATTCTGTCTCATAAAGAAAGTTGGAGACCAGTTGGGCATCCCTGGCTGTTCTGTGTGGCTAAAAGGTGATCTGGAATAGCCGTGGGTTTGCTTCTTTGTTTGTTTGTTTGGAATGAGGGAGTTTATTAAGTAAATAGCAAGCAGAAAGTAAAAGAATGAATAGCAAGTAGCAGATAGAAACAGCAGTCGAACAAGTCAAGTCAGGAACGACCAGCACTGGGGCGGCCTGACTGGGGGAGGCGATGAAGGAAACGTCACCAAACTGGGGCTTACGACATTCGGCGGAAATTGGTGTCAGTTGGGACAGCCAGCTGAGTTCCTGGCTGGGAGCTTTCCATCCGTGGCTGAGCTCCCCGTAGCTGAACATCCTGATCTCCAAGCCTACTCTGGGCATTTTAGTGGCGTGGGATAGATAGTAACATCTTCCGGAAATGATTTACCTTCCAGCTCCTTTCCTCCTTGCCGCAGAGCGAGAGGTCCAGCTCAGCTCTGATGGTGGGCTTCGGAGGATATTTTCAGTTTCTTTTCATGTGTTCATCTTGTTCGTCTGTTTTTTCTTCTTTGTTTTTGTTTTGTTTGTTTGTCTGTTTGGTTTTGGGACAGGGTTTCTCTGTTGCAACTCTGGCTGTCCTGAAACTCGCTCTGTAGACCAGGCTGGCCTCGAACTCACAGAGATCCACTGAGTGCCGGGATTAAAGGCACGTACCACCACCACTCAACGCCCCCCCACGCACACACACACCTTTTTTTTTGTTTTCCTTTTTTGTGGAGGACATTTTTAGACAAACATTCTTGGATCTGAAAACAGAGGTCAAGTCTGTTTCCAGATTCAGCTTCTCAGAGAGCCAAAACATAAACTGAGAATCTACCAGTATATCCAGAGGAAATGGACTTGAGCCTCATGCCGGTGTGCACTGACGCAACACTCATAATAGCTAAGATGTCGGATCCACCGAGCAATCCCTCGACAGATGGATAAAGAAAATGTGGTACAGATGCACAATGGAATACTCACCGGCCAAAAACAAAACAAAACCAAAAACAATGAGGTCCTGTGATTAGCAGCATTCAAGATGGAGGGGGGACATTATATTCAGTGAAGCCAGGCAGAGAAAGACAAATATTGTGTTTGTGCTTATATAAGTTTAAAAATGTTGATGTCACAAGAAAGCAGAATGGGGCTCACTAGAAGACCGTAAGGGTGGAGCGACAAAAGGGAAATTGGCCAATGAGAACGAAAACGTAGTTAGACAGGAGAGCTAAGCCCTGCAGTTGTAAAGCACTATGAAGGGACTGCAGTTCATGACATACATCACACAGCTCCAGAGCGGAGGAGTGGATTCTTCACCTGAAGAAATTCTTGAAGAGAAGGAAGTACTGGCTGCCCTGATCTGGTCACTAATACACATGCAAGCATTAAAATATCATACATCACCCCGTGCCCACACAGTCACTGTGGATTTTAGAAATACACACTTTGGGGCTGGCTCTGTTGGTAAAGTTCTTGCCACACAAGCAAGAGGGGACCCAAGTTTGCACTCCCAGAGTAAACATAAGGCTGGGCATGGTATTGTGTGTTTTTAATCCCTGTGTTCCTACAGAGAGATGGGGAGAATCCCCTGAAGCTTGCAGGTGAGTTTGCTTGGCATACAGAGCAGACAACCAACCAGGAGATCCTGTCTCAAACAAGGTGGAGGGCAAGGACTGACCCTTGAGGTTGTCCTCAGAACTCCACACATATGTGTGGGTGCACTGTGGTATGGTGGACATGTGTGTGTGTGTGTGTGTGTGTACGTGCACATGTGCACACACATGCACGCACAATATGTACACAAAATATTTTTAAAATAAAAATACATATTTTTAAATAAAAAATGACTATGGATAAGTAAGATCAAATTATAACTATTTCAGACCCTTGTTATTCCATATGAAGATTAAGTCAGCTATGCACAGGTGTAGTCTTTAGACCAGAACATTCCACTGTACAGATGTTCAGGGGTAGAGTCATCATTACTAAAAAATGAGCAGAAATAGTGTTTACACAGCAGAACAGCCAGTAAGTCAGAGTGGGAGCACAGCCTACATTCAAAAGTCCACACCCAGCTCTTGCTGAAGCGTTCCCTGGGGGCACAACTAAAAGATTTATGCTGTTGCAGGCCTGTTGGGAAAGAGACCTGGCTCACAGGGTAAGAGCATTTATTGAGCAAACGTGCCACTCTGAATTCAAATTCCCAGAACCTGTATAAAAGCTGGAGATGTTACACAACCTCCATGCAGCACAAGTGTCTGTGATCCTGGTGCTTCTACATGGAGATAGAAACCAAGAAAGGAGAGACTGTGGAGACGAGAAACAGAGACAGCGGAGCCCAGGGAGAAGGGAGATGGAGCCAGGAGGACCCAGAAAGATGGAGAAAAGAGAACCCAGGGAGATGGAGACAGGGGAACCTGGGGAGAAGGGAGATGGAGACAGGAGGGCCCAGTGACATGGAGACAGGAGAACCCAGGGAGAGGGAGATATAGACAGAAGAGAGACAGGAGAATCACTTGCCTGGTATATACAGCAGGAAAGTGACAAAGGGTCATTGTTTCAAACAAGGTGGAAGGAGACGACCAACACCTGTGGTGTTCCTCTGACCCGCACACATGTGCTATGGAGTGCACATCCCTGCCCTCTCACACACACACATATGTGCACACATATGCACACCTTGAAGACACATCACATACACACATGTGCCTGTGGTGTGCACACACACACATACTCACATGCGTGTGCACCCCTCACCCCCCCACACACACACACTCAAAAAGGCAACAGTCTTAATTATGTACACTGTGCATCGGTACCCTCAATATCAATTTTGTGGGCGCATGTGTTCTTGACCCTTTATTGACAGGACAAACTGTTGCACTGGATGAAGAGGGGAGGGGTGGGAATTAGCCCGACTAAGGAGAAGATCGACAGAAGAGGCGTTTCCTGAGCTAGTTTGTGAGTGAGTGATTGATTAGTAAGGTGCCTTTTTCTTTCTTCGTGTTCTTCCTTCGGGGAACTCTCTGTCCCTGCAGGCTCAAATACGCTGTGTCCAATTGCTATAACCAAGCTTAATAAAGAGATAGAGATTCTCTTTTTATTATTTTTGGCCAAGGATACTCCAGTTTAAACTAATTACCAGGAGGCCCAAGGTGCTCGTTCAGTCTGTTTTATATGTAACGATAACACTTCTGCTTTCAGTTGGGCTGAAATTTAAAGTGGGTTTGGGGGAAAAGGGCTAGACTCTTGTCTTCTCCTGAGCTCATGACAGAGACTAAGGATAACACTGATAGTGACGAGAGCGATGCCATGCAATGTCTCCTGGGACCCTGTCTCCTTGAGCAACAGGCAGGGTTTCTCAGGACCCCAACATCACTCACACCCCCGGGAAGCCCAGGGAAGCCGTGATCCCCAAACGTGACAAGCTCATGAGATTGTCCTCCCAAATACATACATGAAACCTTGGTGACTCCAGTGAACCTAACGATGTAGACCTCAGGATTCACCCTTCATCTCCTGTCTCAGACACTCTCATTTTTCCCATCCAGTGCTAAGTGGTATTGGCCCCTTCTAGGATGGTTTTTATGGCCACCATCCGGTGCTCTATGAACAGCTACAGCGAAGAGGATGGAGTCTTTGTGTTCCTCTAAGCCATCTCATTTAAATGACACCGTGCACTAGGTATAATAATTATCTTCCCCTCCGGCCCCAATGCTGGTAGTTCTCTAAGGACGATCTCCCCCTCACCTACTCTCAAGATTTCTGCTCCAGGTCTTGTCCCAGGAAGAGGGTTCTCCTGCTGTGTTTCCTAACCAGGAAAAATATGGGTGGAATGGTAGACATTTCCACCGAGACCGAAGAGGTACTCCCCACGAGGCAGGAGGGAGGACAGGCGGCCATAGTGCCCTACAGTCTAATGCACTGCTCCTTGTGTTTCTAGTCACCAGACGCTCTGTCTGCCCCTGAGATACTGCAATACTGACAGTCACATGTAACGGGTATCTTCAAGGAAGAAGAGAGCTCACTCCTGGTGAGGCCAGAGAATTAATTCTTCAGGAGACATTAGTCATTCCTGAATCACTGTGACCAAGATAAGACAGAAACAAGAAGAAACTCCCTTTGGCTCCTGGTTTGAGAGAGATTTCAATCCACCATGGCAGAGGAGGCACGAGAGTGTGAAGGAATGACAGAGATCACTCGCCCCGAAGAGAACCAGGAAGCAGGCATGGCTCTGGCCATAAACAAGAACCAAGCTATAACATTCAAAAGTCACCACCAGTGACTTCCCTAACCCGGTGTGGCCCCGCCTCCTAAAAGTGCCATGCCTCCCAAAGTACTGCCAACTGAGGATAAGCATTCAGTGTGGGCCTGTGTGAGACATTTCATAATCAAACCACAAACACAATTCTTTAAAACCTGTGAGTTATTCTTGATCACTGGGATCTATTTTAGCCCCTTAGTATGCTACCTTGGTCACACTAACAGACTTATACTGTGGTTCTCCACCATTTTTTAAATTATTTTCTAAGCTTGTCATAGGCTCAAGGATTTAATTTTTTAAATTATTTTATGTGATGATCCTTTACCTGCACACGTGCACACGCACGTGTGCGTGTGTGTGTGTGTGTGTGTGTGTGTGTGTGTATGCGCCCACATGAGTGTTTAGTGTCTGAGAAGACCAGAAGTGGATTGAGAGGATGCCCAGGAGCGGCAGTTACAGACTGTCGCAAGACAAAATGTGGGTGCTGGGAACTGAACGCCAGTCCTCTGCAAATGCAGCCAGTGCTCTTAACCACTGAGCCACCTCTCCAGCCCCTGGTAATGGATTTAAAGTGAACAAGACAAATACGTTTGCCAACCCCACACCGTTTACACTGTTAGCCAAAGTCACAACAGTAAGAGAAGAAAGCCAATTACAACATGTCACCCTATGTTTACACTTCTAAAAGATTGCCAACTCGCATTTTTAGAAGGCTTAGTGAGTTAGGACCGACATTAACTGAATCACGTTGTGTATATGATGTGCACAATAGGATGGGTTTGGAGGTTTGTGAACATCTGCGAAGCCATTATCATCGAGCAGTCAGTGGACACATCCAGCCCCAGCAACGGTTCCTGGTGTCCTTTCCTGTCTTACAAGAACCGCTGACGAGGCATCCACCTGCCATCCTGCGGTTCCCAATGCTGTGTTGTCGGCTCCCCGCTATCCAGCGGGCAGCCAGAACTTCTCAGCATGGCTGAACCTCGACCTATTGCAGCTTCTCCTATTCTGCAACCTCTTAATGAGTGCTGCCCACACCTGCCGTTTGACACTATGCTGGGGTTTGTCTCTAGATTTCTGCTTGGCTCTTTGAATAACTGATGAATAATTCAGTAGGGACTGGGTCTCCCCAACTCTGACAAAGCACAGCAACAACCCATAGGAAAGCAGAACCACTTGCTCAAAGTGACCTTTCCTTTGCTTTACCAATCTACCCTGTGTAGTTTCTCTCTCCCTCTTTCTTTCTCTCTCTCTCTCTCTGTCTCTCCCTCTCCTTCTCCCTCTCCCACTACCGCTCCCCCTCCATCCCTTTCTCTCTTCCTGTCTTTCTCCCTCCCCCCTATATATTATTCAGGTGCATGCGCATGTATGTGGGCATCAGTGTGGAGGCCGAGGGTGACATTTGCTGTCTTCCTTGATTGCTCTCTACCTTTATCTTTTGAAACGGGGTTTCTCACTGAACCTGAAGATCCTTCATTTGCTAGACTTGTTGGCCAATGAGCTTCAGGGATCTGTTGTCAGTGCCCTAGCACTGACATTACAGGCAAACGCTGTACCAGGTTTGAATGTGAGCACTGGGGGATCAGAACTCATGACCCACGCTTCCACAGTCCCAGTTTTGATCGTCCCAGTCCCAGTTTTTTTTTATTCCTTAACGAAAGCCTAACATTTTAATTTTTAAAAAATGGACACAGCTGTTCTCACAGATAGCTGTCAATCAAACTTGTGACACCTGTAGACTTTTGATAGGCCAGTAGGAGCTAGCTACGTTCTTGAAGAGTGGAAACATCCCCAAACTGAAGACATAGATTTCCTTCACGACTGAGCAATACAGCCATGCCAGGATAAAAGCATAGAGCCTCAGAAAGCTTTCCTGAGAGCGAGTGAGTCTCAGACCATCCCAGGCTACTGAAAATGTTGAATAAGCACCATGGGCAAAGTAAGCGCCTATTTTCTCCTGCTAGAGAGCTTGCAGGTAAGCCAAGCCTTATATTGCATCGTCTGCTTTCCAACTAGGTCTTACTTTTTATTAATGCCACTTGATCATGACCTATGGTAATTAACTTACCCTTTGGATCAGACTTAATTTTAATTAAACAGCCCTCTACCTCTCGCCAGGGTAAATGTTTGTTTCTTCCCCAATCCTTATCGCAAGGCTATTCTGCAGCACTGTATAGATTTTCTGAGGAATTGCTTTATCAATTTTCCCCCTGCAGTCGTACTTTTATCTCTAGCTGTTGCTTTAAGTTAATTTTCTATTTTTTTCCGCTTCTTTCTCTTTGACTAGTTAATCCAGACATTAAACGTCTTCACCTTCTGATTAACCATGAGCTACAGTTCTGGATGGTTCCATGGTTATAAAATTGGCCTCACTGGGTTTCATATTTGTCTTAACTTAGTGATCAAATTCGTTTGGTGTAAGACTTCTTTTTCTCTAAACACCAGATCTCCATATTTGACCTGGGATCTAAAGCTCAGGCTATGCTCCTTTTGTGCCGTACATCACCAGTAATAAAGATTTTACTGTCAGAACGTGGCTGACAAATTTACAGGCTCTTTATTACTAGCGATGATGGACCGTAAGATGCAGGAAAAGCACAGCTTGGCTTTCGTTCACAGCTTGAATTTTCAAGGCTGGCATTTAGAAAAATTATCTGGTGACTTCATAAACCAAGATAATTTGTGGATAAAAGTCAGAGGATTCCTGCAAGGCTTCCTCCTTATCTCCTTCCTAAATGACTCTTGGTAACATCGCATGGCGTGAACCGGGGTCAAGTTCACCCCAACAGGATTAATACATATACAGTGCGTGTGAGTCCTCTGAGATCGATTATCTACATAATTCATGTTAGAGGAATCGGAAGGGCGGATGGAGTGCCTTCTTCTGTGAAAAAAATTTATTTTTTGTTATGTTCTAGGAGTGCACTTTCAATTGTGTAATAGGAGCCAGGAAGATGACGCAGTGGTAGACGTCCACAAGTGAGAGGCTCAGGAGCTGGGACTCCCACAGCGTCTACAAACATCAGGAGGGTGTGGCAGGACTCCCTGCAGTTCCAAGGATGAAAATGGGATCCCTGGAGCACGTTGGCCAGTAAGACTAGCCCTATAGGCGAGCTCTACGTTTGGTTGAGAGACCTTGCTCTCAATGAGGCAGTGAGAACTCAGGGAAGACCATCTGATGGTCTCCACAAGCACATGCACACAAGGGCACATAGCTCTGCACATACACATGCGCTGATACAGGTGATCATGTGCGTACATATAGATCACATACATTGCATATAAAAAACGGTAAATGAAATAAAAATGTGTAATAAAACACATGTGATATTTAAGTGGAACATAAAAACACTGACATGGAATGGGTTAGACAGGGATGGAGGACAGGGAGATGAGAAGAGGGAACGGGGGAGAAGCAACCATATCCAAGCACGAAGGAGCCACAAGGAAACCTGTGATTTTGTCATTTCCTTTAAAAATGTGTTTAATTGTACTCCAGTGCAATCCTGCATGTTTCCTAGATGACAGGGTTTTCTATTCTGTGAAGCTATTTGAGAATTTGAAATAAAGCAGATAACAGACAGAATCATTCTTGCCCATAGACACTCCAATTCTGTCCTTCTGGGAGTTCAACAGGCTTCTGCCCACGCTGTGGGAGGGTCAGGCCTCTGCTCATGCTGTGGGAGGGTCAGGCGTTATCTCATTGGTCTTCTGTGTCAACATTCTTTCTTTAAGACATCAGGTAAGATCCACCTGCTTTCTCCTCAACTGAGCTACAGTTTTCAACATACCTGCATTGCACCTGTCTGAGAACCACACTTCTGCTTTCTTTGGAAATTAGATTTTGAAAATGAAGGGCTGGGGATTCAGCTCAGTGGTCTAGAGCATATACTTCTCTATCAGAGGACTGAAGTTCGTATACCGGTGTCCACATCCCACAAATGCCCATAACGATAGCCTCGGGGGATCCAAAGTTCCCTTCCAATCTCCGTGGGTACCCATACACACAGAGGCATGTATGCACATGCATAAGATAAGCTAAATATTTAAAACAAAGAAAATATCACTGTAGATAAGTTCTTAAATAATAGGACAGTAAAACAAGAAAGAGGTAGGGTGAACCACCGCTGGGAAGCCAAAGTCAGATCCAGGGTCACTAACACATAGCTCCTAATTCCAGACACGCTCCTTGCCACCCGGTGATTTCTTGGGCGGATTACTTAAAAGCCTGAAGTCTCATCTCTTCGTATGTAAAATGTAATAAGACCTCCCTTGCAGGCTTTGCTGTGAAAATTATGTAAAACAACACAAATTGTTGTATATTTGGTTCATTGGTTTTAGTGCTCGTTATTATGTTCATAATATTAATTGTTCCTTATAAGATTTAAAATATATTGATGGGTTATGTAGATGTAATTAGGACGGTCTTGTTACTTGTCTACAAATTTCCAAGTGCAATTTGAGGCCTCACTAGAGCTCCTACTTCCGTGCCCCCGTCATTATAAAATATGCCCAGAAGCGCTGTTCCTGAGCCAACACCATGTTAACAGGAGATTTTACCTTCCGTGAAATGCTAGTGATTTACTGACACTGAAGATGCAAACATACAGGCACATAAGTCCACACACGTCTGAAATTGTACAGTCAGATCAAGTTCTCATTTTGTCTCTGAGGAAGAAACGATTCCAACTGTGTTTTGTCAGCAAACTGGGATCTTCACAGGTGGGACAGATGCAGAGGAAGCTCACTGTGGGGACACTGATGCAGTCTCTGCCTGGAGTGACACTTCCTCATGATGCAGTAAAATCCACACCGGAAAGGAAAAGTGGGTCCCAATGCCTGAGCCACAGGGTGGACATTGTGACCTTCTGGGGCCAGGAATTAAAAGCCTCAAGGTCATTTGTGAAACCTTTGCAGCTGGTGACACAATTCCAGGAAAAGACCCTGAAGAAAAGCAGATCTGGAGGTACCAGAGTGTTTACCCCCAAGTCCCTTTGAGTAAGATATTAGGGACAAGCCTTCAAAATACGCTACCCAGATATCACAAAGCCATTTTGCAAGAATGTGTCCTAGTGAGCTTCTCAGTTGCCGTGATGAAACACGGACCAAAAGCAGCTAGGGGAAGAGAAGGTTTATTTTATCTTGTACTTCCAGGTCAAAAACTCATTACTGAGGGAAGCAGGGGGAGGAAATCAAGGCAGAAACTGAAACAAAGGCCAGGGAGACACACTGCTTACTGGCTTGCTCCCCATGGCTTGCTCATCTTGGTCTCTTACACAAGCTAGGACCACCTTCCCAGAGATGCCCTTATCCAAGTGGGTGGGGCCTTTCTACACCAACCACCAACCAAGAAAATGCCTCACAGGCCAATCTCATGGAGGCAACTCGTCAAATGAAGTTCCCTCTTCCTTGATGACTAGTTGGCATCAAGTTGACAAAAGCTAACAGCACAGACTATAAAGGTAGAAAGAGTTCACATGCAAAAATGTGAAGAGAGAATGTGAAACCTTCCCTGCTCCGTGCTATCAATTTTGTGGCATTTTTTGCAGACAGAAACCAGGGGTAGCACACAGGTACCAAAGTGCACATAATAAAAGACAAAACAGTGACAATTGTTGAACAACTATAATTAGTGAATAATTAACTGTCTCTAAGTGATGAGACTGTGAATTATATTTTCATTTAGTTAGTACGAATTTCCCACGTTTTCTGGCCCTATTCTGACTCCGCAGGCACCTGGACACAGGAGGTACACACCCAGATACGCACATACACATAAAATCAAAATTAAATAAATAAATCTCTTTGAAAAAGCAAGACAGGTGAAGCCACAGATGGAGTCAGCTCTCGGAAGTGAAACCTATACACGTGACCACCAGTAGCTGGGGCTTTGGCCCAGAAGATCAAGGAAGAGACAATGAGGACCAAAACTGCAAAGAAAGCTCCAATCTGGCATCTCTCTGAGCCCCACCCCCAACACACACACGGAGGATACTTCACCTCTTGACTTCCTTTGGCCAGGGCCCAGTGCCAACTAGAAAGTCAGAGATAGGTAGAAAAGCATTTTGACACGCCGCTGTGTTTGCTCACATGGTCAGCATTCTGCATCTCTTCCCACCGAGACCTGATTGTTTTTCTACCTCAAAGTGACTTTGAAGAGTCACCTCTCTTCAGAAAGAGGTTCCGTGGCCATGAAAAACAGCAAACACTGACCAGCAAACACTACTGAATGGCTTCATGTTTCTGTCTGGTATTTATTCCTGAGTTTTGACAACTCTAATGTTGACAGCTTTTGGTTTCCTGTCTTTGGTTTCCTCTGTCACTACATTACACTTGAACGAAAGAATGCCGTCGATTTGACATTCCCGCTAAACGACCTGACTGCTAACGTAAATAATTTGATGACTGCGCAAGATCATTTTAATTAGGAGGGTCATGTTTTCTCTATAGTAACAGGAATCATTTCGAAGTGCAGAATTCCCTAGACCAGTCACCGGTACCAACAGAAGCTGTTAAGAGCTCAGACACCAGAAGACCCGGCACTTGCTCACAATAGATGGATCTTATTCAGGCAGCTTTTTATTAGGCAATGTATTGAGCAAATGAAGACCCTTAAGGGTGTAACTGCAATGAAAGACTTCCTCCCCAGCCTTCAGAGTCACAGCAGCTTTCTCTCACATCCCACCCAGTGGTCCATCCCATTGACACACCTAGTTGAAACTGACATTTCAACATATCATACATGAAAACGTTCATTGCAACAGCTCCCCCACCCCCATCGCCTTGTTCTGAAGCGAAGAGTTTACTGAGAGAAGCTATGAGTGGCGTGCCTTCTGCGGACCAGTTGCCATTTCCCCTCCTTGTAAACTCTACTTAGTGTTACGAAAACGATCCGAAGGCAGATTGCAGGTGCCAGGCTTTTCCTTTGACCTTTAAATCACATTTAGCATTTCACAGGGTAGCACACCGTCCAGCAAAACCCTCTAGCTTAATAAAGTAAAGATTTTCTGCGGTAAATTACTACTATTGGCCAAGAAAGGTAAGCTTACTTACTGTTCAATGGTTCTTAACAAGGACTTACGGTGCTGGCGTGAAATAAAACCAAGCATAGTTAGACGCAAGAACAGCAGCAAGTGACCAGAGCGGGCAGCTGGATGGTGCAAATATAATGAGAGGAAGAGGAACACACCAGGAAAGCAGAAACGGGGGAGGGGACACAGGTGACAGGGATACAGAGAGGCAAGTCCAAGACATGAACCAAGGAGACGAAAGAGGAGACGCTCAAAAAAGGCATTACCTTTTGTCTGGCTCTACCAGGAAACTCAGAATCCTTAAATGCCCAGGCCTTCCTGCTGAGGTATCCATGGCATCCACTGTGGGGGGTCAAGAGCTGTGACTGCACCCTCATCTCTGCTGGGTCTCTGTGTGTGCTGGTGACAGCGCAGACTAGCCTGGTGCCGGCTCCACTTCCCAAACAAGGGGATGCTGAGCAAGCTGAGCAAATTCAACACACACATGCATCCCTGCATTTTTCTCTGTTGGAGACAGGGACTCATGTAGCCCAAGCTGGCTTCAAATTTTCTAGGTAGCCAGAGGTGCTCTTAAACTTCTGGTCCTCCTGCCTCTGCCTCCCAGGTGCTGGGATTACAAGTGTGTCCTGCTATGCCCAGGCCTGTTCATAAGGAATTTGGGGGAGGGGGTGCTTTCTGTGTGCCAGGAAAGCACTCAACCAACTGAAATCCATCTGCAGCCCCTCCTTTTTGATTTCTATTTAGGGAAAACTCCAGTGAATCCCGTTAAGACAACCATTTTTTTTTTTTTCCAAGAGACACACATTTGCACCTTCTCACAAAGGGGCTTGTAACAATCCGAGTAAGAAAAGCTAACAGAAACACGATGGGACAACTGTCGCTCTCCCACAATTAAAGCAAAATGTGCCCATTCAGAGATCTCTTTTATGCCTGCCATGTGTGTTATGTAGCCTGCCAACATTTTTTTTTTTTTAAATTCTGAACTAGTTATCCATGCACATATAAAATCAGAGAAATTCATGTTTTGGTTTTTGTTTTTTTTTTTTTATCAAGATTTCTGTCTTCTTGGAACAGCAGAACTTTCACTGGCATTTCTACACTCCAGTTTTGATCTGAGACCCTTGAGAGCTCTCTGCCTTTGCAGCTATGTGACTCGCTTGAGTGAGTTGCTTGACCCTGCTTGCGGTGAAATCTGCAGCTCAAAGCGCTAACACCGTAGCACTTAACCGCCACAACGGCCAATCATGAACACGGGGACTGAACACCACATCGGTGTACTACCCTCAGAGTAGGGTGCCGCTGTTACCAGCCTCCCAAAGACTGAAATCACAGATTACAATATGCAGCTATGGAGGATCCAGGCCAACCTGGGCTGCAGACTTGAAACCCTTTCTCAAAATACACACACACACACACACACACACACACACACACGCACGCACGCACGCACGTGCGCCCGCATGTTATATGACTCTGTGGGCCAGAGACTCACATTGAGTATGATGAGCTAAAATCAAGGTGCTGGTTGGAGTAAATGCTTCCTGGAGACAGGGAGGAGAGAACCCAATTTCTTGCCTTTTCCAGCTCACGGAGTCCTTCTGTGGTTTTGGTTTGTGGCTTGTTCCTCAATCTTAATTGCTAATGGACCGTCTTCCAAAGTTCTCTCTAATACCCCTGACTCCCTCTTATAAAAACTCTTTGATTTACATGGAATTTCCCTGTGTACTAGATAAGTCAGCTCTCCTTCTCTCCCTCATTTCTCCCCCCCACCCCGCCACTTTCTCTCTTTCCACTCTGTCTCTTCATTATACATTCCCAAGTCCTAAAGATTAGAACATGGATATTTTGGGAGCCATTAGCCAGCTTGCTACAAGATCCACCTTCAAAAACCAGCAAAGAATCTTCAAGCCTAGGTATGTTGGGCAAGTTTATTTTCAGTTATGTTTGAAATTGTCTTATGCACGATTGGGTGAGGGGCTGCCTAGGTTCTTGGAATTTCATATTGTCTCCAGGTGTTGGATTTCTGTGGGGAATATTTGATTGATTCTGATCTGCACCTGAGGAGTTCTGAATCAATAAAAACACCTAAGCTCAGACACTTGGGGTTCCATGATTGATGGAGTATGGCACTGGCCAGGATGGTGATTCCCTCTGCTAAGTTCTAGCAGAGATTGCACCCGTGAAAATGCCTCCTTGTCCCTCTTGGTGACCCACACAGTAGGTGTATAACTACAAGTGGCACCTGCAGCGTGGGGCCAGACATCATGCCCACTAACATCCAAAGTGGAGACAAGGAAGAAGAGAATGATACTCCAAACCTCAGAAAGTCTGGTAAAATATGCTCAGGGCAGCTCCTAGAGGACAGAAATTATATATTTGCAAAGGTAAGGAGTCTCCTGAATGAAGAGGAGAGTGAGAAAGGAACAGCTCTATAAAAGAGAGTTGTAAGTGAAGCAAAAGGCTCCGAGGTGAGAGCCACAGAATGGAAGCCCTTAGAGAAACAGAGTTCAGCTGGGAGCAGGAAAGAAGCAAGGTTTCAACAGCTTTTCCTGATCATGGAAAAGGGTATCCAGAGTGTACTGTTCTATAAACTGAGTTTGTTGATGGCTTTTTGTGTGCATGAAGCACAAGTGGGTCTTGTGTTTAAGGTCTATGAAGAAGGATGTATGTTTTCCCTTAGTGGCGGTGAAAAAGGATGCCATATTGCCAAGATTTTGCCAGATATTCTTCCCACAGGCCCAGGACCCCTTGCTGTGGAAGCCATAGCTTGGAGCCATAAAGCAGCTTGGTTAAACTGACCAGTTTTTTTTTCTTTTTTTCCCTGCAAACCTGACTAAGAGAAAGACAAACAGTCCAGACAAAAGTGATGAGAATTCTACCCATGGTGGAACCCTTCCTGCAGACAAGGTGACATCATTTTTCCTGCAAACCAGACTCTATCTTAAAACCTAGAAAGTGTTTCCTCAGGGTCAGCACACAGAAGCTGTCTCCTAGAACTGGCCTAGGTTGTATCTCATGCTGACAGCCAAATTTGGTACTGTAAGAATCACCCAGCTGGTGCTGATTCTGAAGGCATGAAGGGGTCTTTGGACAGCAGCTGAGGCTTGGCACTGTAAGAGGCCAGGAGAAGCCATTTGTGAAGGTACAGCCTCAGTAGTAGTCGAAGGCCCAGATGAAGGGGTCAAGCAGAGAAGCTAAGTCTTGGCAATATGAACACAGCCCAGGAGAGACTAATGGCGAAAGGGTATCCCAGTTGCAGCAAGGGACTCCAGTGTTCTGAAGATGCCAGTACCATGGGATGACCACCAAGAACACCAGCAGCTGTAGAGTAGAGCCAGCCAGAGCCTTGTGTGCTGCAGCAGGCAGAGCCAGAGAAGTGATCCGAGCCCTTTGGAGGAGCCCAGAAGATTGTGAGTGAATTCTAGATAATTGGACATTGATAATGTTTTTCTGCTGTCCAAGGACATTGTGAAAAGCTTGATAGATATTTGATATCATTTGGTCCTGTGCATTAGCAACTCTCAGGATTGTTCTTCTTGTAAATGGTTTTGCTGGTGTAGTATTAAATTTTGTTCTAAAGATAAAAAGCAATTTTTGATTGGCTTACACAGAAAAGGGGAAATGTTGAAGAAGTTTATTTTTAGTTAATTTTGAAATTGTTTTATGCACTGTTGGAAAGAGGGGCTGCCTAGGTTCTTGGCATTTTGTCTTGTCTGCATGTGTTGGCTTTCTGTGGGGGATGTTTAATTGCTCATGATCTGCACCTGAGGAGTTCTGAATCAATAAAAACACCTGAGTTCAGACACTCAGGGTTTCATGGTTGATGGAGTATGGCACTGGCCGGGATGGCGGTTCCCTCTGCTGAGGTCTGGCAGAGATTGCACCCAGGAAAATGTCTCCCTGTCTTCCTTGGTGAGTCACCCCAATAGCAGCCTAACAGCAACATAGGTCTGTGGGAAATGTTTCCTCAAACAATCAGGAAAACCAAGATAAGCAAGGAAGTACACACAGTGTATCTGTTACTTTCCTAATGTCTGTGACAAAATCACGGAAGGATTTGTCTTGACTCCTGGTTAGAGATGGTGCCATCACAGCTGGAGACCACGGCAGAGCTCGTGGAGGCAGATGCATTTGGCTCAGCTCCTCGCATCTGGGCTATCCACAAAGCAGAGCGCAGGGAATTCTGCTCCATTGTTTTTTTATTTGCCAAAGGGCCTCCAGCCCAGGATGTACTGCCATCCACATCCTGGCTGAGTCTTCCTCAGTGAAGCCTCCTTGAAAATGTCCACAGCATACCCAGAGGTGTGTCACCGGCCAAGCTGGCAACAGAGAACCACCACCACGCACACCATCAACACCAACCCAAGACACATCACGAAGAAGAACAGAGGAAGACAGGGTTTATCCTGACACCGAATGTGGCTGATTCCAATTTCCCAAGCCAACTCTTTCTCGAAGCAGGTGGCAATACAACGTGTTCCTGAAACTGGAGCTTTCCCCCACACTGAGGAGACGCTTCCAGACCAACCTGTCAAGCTCCAGGAGGAACATGCATGAAACTATCTTTCTCCCTCTTCCCTCCTCCTTCCACACCTCCACCTGTGTGGAAAATTTCCGTCTAGCCGGACAACGACGGTGGCCTTGGCATTATGCAAAGTGTCAAACACCTGCATCTCATGCAAACTCCAGAGCAGGGAGGGTCCCTTACAGATGAAAGTCAGGCCCAAAGTCAGGCCACCTTGCTAAGTCAGCTCCCCCGATGCCACCAATTTGCAATCCCACAACCTTACAGTCAACTACCCCATCTTCCTATTTGAAAATATTCTAAAGAAATTAAAGAAAATCACCATAGTTCATGTTTCTGTTGCTATGTTTAAACACTGTGACCGAAAGCAACTTAAGGAAGAAAGACTTATTTTACCTTGTAGGATACAGTCCATCGAGGAGAGAAATTGGGGCAGAAACTCAAAGCAGCAGTCTGAAGCAGAAACCACAGAGGCCCTCAGCTCACTGTGCTTCTGGCTCACATCCGGCTACTTTTCTCAAGCAGCCCATACTCACCTTCCCAGAGACAGGCACCGCCCACCATGGGCTGGGCCTTCCTACATCAATTCCCACCAAGAAAATGCCCCACAGATGTCCCTGTGGGTCAGTCTGGTGGAGGCAACTCCTCAGTTAAGGAATTCCTCTTCCCACGTGTGTGTGTGTGTGTCAAGTTAACAACCAAGATTAGCCATCATAAAACTAGACTGGAATTTTTTTTTTAAATTTTTCTCTCTAAAAGTAAACAATGATAGGAATCGTCTCTGGACTTCATTTTGATTAAATGTACGGTGCTGTGTTGGAGAAAGCAAACAACTTAAGTACACTGTGAGCTTTGGAGAAACTGGGGAAGAAATTTATTTTGCTTAAGACAGATCTTTAAGTGAAGCTTTCGAGGGGGTGGAGAACGATGAATTAAGGACTTCCACTGTGGCTTCTTCATCGTGCTAGCTGGTGGCTGGTGGCTGGTGGCTGGTGGCTGGTGGCTGGTGGCTGGTCTGGTCAGAGGACTCCTTGCTATGCTTCTCCTGGTCCCTTGTTGACATTTTCTTTGGCCACATGCTCTCTGGGACTTTGGGTTGGCAGCAGAGCCTCCTGTCTTTGTGTTTTGGGGTGATGCAGCTGTCAAACAGAAATTATTATTCTGGCCCCTGTTTTCCCTAGATAAACAGGGAGCATCTCAAAATTCCAGATCTTGATTCGGAAAATCATTTGGGAAACGATCCTCAGATCGCATCTCGTCTGCATCAGCCATCGCTTCTGGAACCACTCGTCATCTCTCACGGGCTGGGTACCTTCGTCTCCCGACTGAGTGTGCAATGCTCTTCTTGTCCCCAACGAATCTGCTCCCCACATCCACAGGGAAAACAAAACAAAAAACATTGCCTGGGCTTTTCTGGTTAAAACATTCCAGTGGCTCTCCATTGCCATCTGAACATGAGTTCAGAAACATCACCACAAGTGGACCTGTCCCTACTACGCTCTTCGGCCATGCCTGCTGCGTGTTTGGCGACTTCTTGCTTTCTTCCTCCCTAAAGCCTTGTGCCATTCAGTTGCTTCACAGACGCTCCTCACCACCCTACCCAGACTCTGTTACCAGCTAGTGCCCTCTCCCTCCTCCAGGTCTCAGTTCTTAAGCACAAGGGCCAGGAAGAAATTCAGAACACAGAAATCTTCGTCTTGGGCTTTCTACATTGACCTAATATTTAACTTTCGACCATACTCAGTAAACAGACACTTAATTAGACCCGTTTATCCAACTCTAAATCCTAAGCCATCAATCAATACATTTAAGTAAATGAAAGAATCTGAGCCTCGGATGCAGGCTCTTGGGAGAGATTGTTGGAAATAATCAGAGAAGACCTTGCCTAGGGTTTTCTCTCCATGTAATAATATCTTTGTCTGTCTTTGGATCAGGGCAATCCTAGGCTCATGAGTCTAGAAGCAGCGTCTTCTTGAAATTTTGGGAAGTGCTTATAAAAGAACTTTTAACTGTTCTTTTAAAGGTAGAATTCAGCCTGAAGCCATGTGGGCATCTCTTGGTTAGAAGTTTTTATTACTGATTCAGTATCTTTATTATTAGTGCTTTGTTCTAATCTTTATTTCTTCATGGTTAGTCTTGATAATTTGTATATTTCCAGTAATTCAACCATTTATTCTAGGTTGTTTGCTTGGTTGAGATATAATTTCTCATAGCACTCCTTTATAGAATTTTTAAAAATTATTTATTAATGTGTTTAGTCTGGGCGCCCTTGTGGGGTCCTGAGGACAATTTGAAGGACTAGTCCTTCCCTTTTTCCGTGTGGGATCTGAGGATCCAGCTCAGGCAATCACTCTTCCCCACTGAGCAATCCTGCCAGCCTTGCTTTTATTTATTTATTTATTTATTTATTTTATTTCCAGGGAATCAGTTCTCTGTGACTAATGAATAAACATAGAATAGAATCTAATGTCTTCTCATTTCTGGTCTTATTTTCTTGAATTTATTCTTCTCTTCCTTAGGTCCCAAAGTAAGAAAGAGAAGAAAAGAAACTAGCTTCTATTTTTTTAGCTCTCTTCCCCCATTTGATTTATTTCTACTCAAATCTTTGCTTCTCCCCTGCTGACTTTGGGCTTAGTTTCTTTTCTTTCCTTGAAGAACACAGTTAACATATATCTTATCTGAGATCACATTCCTTTTATTTTGAGGTGCTGTTCCTTTAAAAAATAGTTTCACTTTTGTGTGTGATTGGGTCTGAGTCTGGGAGTTGGTATGTGTATCACACGCATACAGGGGCCTGCAGAGGTTAGATGAAGGAGTCAGATTCCCTGGAAATAGTTATAGGCAGTCGTGAACTGAAAATGTATGCGCTGGGAACCAAACTCCAGTTCCTCCACAAGAGCAGCAAGTGCTCTTAACCACTGACCCATCTCTCCAGCCCCAGGTCTTAATCTTTTCTAATGATGACATTTAGTACTAAATGTTTCACTTAGCACCTTTTTTTTTGCTGGCGTTCATGTTGTGCTTTCATCTCAGTATTTGTTAAAATGTACTAGGAATTCTCTTGATTTGTTCGCCAACCCTGGAGTTCAAGATTGGGCTGGTCCTGCTGTGAGTTTCTAGTTTTATTCAGTCGTCGCAAGAAAATATACATGGGATGGTTTCCATTTACTTCCTCTTGTTATTTATGTCCTTACGTGGTAGCAACACTAGATAATCAGCTATTAAATAAACTCAAAAAAAAAAAAAAAGCAAAACACAAGATCAAAGTGCAAAAGTCTGTTGCAGAACCATACATTGACAGCAGACAGTGTAATACAAAACTCAGATGGAGAATCACATTTGCAACATAGACACTTAGAAATGAACTTTAACCCAGGAGGTGAGACCCTTGTTCACTGGAAACTAGACAAAAGTCAGGAAAGCGATTAAAGAAGACAGGTGACTGGAAAGGCTTCCTGCTTTCAGAACTTAATACCATAAAAATGTCCAGAAAATGTCCTACAGCTCAAGACAGTTACCATCAAGGTCCTGTTATCATTTTTGAAGAAACAGAAAAATAAAAAATATTATTAAAAATCAGCCAAAGACCTAGAATCATACATATTGACTAAAATATGTTAAGAACTGAGCTGCAGTAACTGAACAATGCTGTGTGTGTGTGTGTGTGTGTGTGTGTGTGTGTATTTGTGTGCATGTGTGTATGAATAGAGGTCCATATCTATAATTCTAGCACTTGGGAGGATGAGACAGGAGAATCATGGGTCCAAGACCAGCCTGGGGCATATAGGCCTTATTTAGAAAAATAAACAGAAATTCCTAGTTACACAGAAAATAGAACAGGAAAGAGATCTCATAATTAAAGTTGCTCACATATCCATATCCATCAGATCTTCCACCAGGTGTCAAGAAAGAACAGTGAGGCACAGAGAGGCTCTGGGTTCTTCAACAATTTTTTTGGATAATATTGTTATCAAAACTACAGGATAGTAATAGGCCAAAGAGTGAGAGCGCACCTCTGTCTTATAACGCATGCAAGACTTAGTTCAAACAGTATTTTTAAAAACTTTTGGAAACAGATGATAAATGTCAGAGGCCAGGGATGAGGAGGGGAGACGCAGGGCAGTTACACAGAAGGCCTGGTCCTAGACAGCTCTGTGCCTATCGTCAGTGGCTCCATACTGTGCACATAAGTTTTGGTACAAGTGCAAATATTGAAGTATCCTCACCACAGTTAAAAGTTCATTCACTCATTCATTCATTAATCCACTCATCTAGCCAACAGCTCTTTCCCCAGTGTCTTTTCTCCAGATGTTCCAGATGAATCTCCCCTGAAGCCAGAGTTGAGAACAACAGAAAGACTGGAGCCAAGAAGAACTGAGCACACTGCTGCCCTTCAGAGATGCCATTAGTCCGAATTACTTGATAAGGCAAACTCTCAGCAAACTCGAAGTATGTGTTTTGGCTCTACTGGGGTTCGGTTCACATTCTGGGTGCTTTTTCTTATCAAGTGAATATAGAACAGAAGCAGTCAGCACACGTCTCAGCATACACACTTATAAATGCTTCCACACTATAATTACAATTCTTACCGTTATTAGCAAGGTTAACGAAAAAATTCTGCTTAGAGAGAGTAGAGTGTGGGATGAACCAGGCATGGGGTTCAAAACAATGCAAGCCTTACTTATACCCCAGGTGTTCATGGAGGCTGCTGGCACTGCAGATCCAAACAAGTCCCGCTCCCCCAAAAAGTTGGCTCTGAAGTGTTTGAACTAATAGATTTGGGGCAATTCAAGATGGCTGCAGGGCAGCAAGCAGAGTCCACCAGGGCTCCAACAGCTGCCCCTTCACCCCTACTCAAGACTCCTACAGCCCCTCATGGAACAGGAGATGCTACACTGGCACCTGGTCCAGCGAGGAGAACTGTGAAAACTCAGAGCGGTTGGAGAGACACGGTTGCAGTGACAGATCTGCATCGCGGGATGGCCCGCGGCTTGGAAGAGCCAAGTGGGGACAGAGTCTGGTGGAACAGCACCTCCCCAGGGCAGGTTCATGGTGCCCCAACACTGCCTTCAAGGTATGGGGGGAGCACACAGGACACTCCTACTCGGCCCACAGGTCCAGCCTGCAAATTCACCCCACAGCTCAGGGGGCCTGCCTGTGGCATGGAGGAAGGAACCAGGAGGAGAGTCAGGAATGGAGAAGAGAGGCAGAAACCACAACAGAGAGACACTGGAGTGGGCCCGCCGGGTACCTAGATAGCCACCTGACGGGCCAGGGCCCCTACTCAGCCCATGGTAGGTACTACCTGAGATGTGGAGGAGGAAGGTTATGGCAGGGGCAGGAGGAGTCTAGGATGGAGGATCAGAGCCCTGGACAGAACTCAAAATGGCAGCAGCAGTAAGCAAAATCTGACAGGGCTCTGGCCTCTGCCTATCGCCCCTGCTCAGGTCACTCCTGGCTCCTCACGTATTCCTGGATTGGGGGAACTACAATGATGCGTATTCAGGCAGGAGGAACTTTGTGAATTAAGTGGTTGGAAATATGCAGGTCAGTAACATACCTAGAAGTCCAGCTGGCTGTGAGTGGGGAGGAAGGGTAGCAAGGCACAAAGAACCGGGGACCAGGCAGACCAGGGAACAGCAGCAACACTACTGTGAAATACATGGCTGGAGGTGGGTACAGGCATGGGTGCACACCCAGGGCAAAGGATAGTCCTCAGGCTGACACCAGACCACTGCCTAACAGGCCATTTCTGCTGCTTTCGTAACCATGGCTGCCACTCATGTTGCTCTCCCTGATTATGGGGTGGGGGTGAGGTGGGGGAAGCATGCCCTTTGGCACCATCACAGGCTGCAGGCATAAAGACCAGGTGATGAGGGCAGGGTGAGATGCAGCAGTCTGGAGCTGAACCAGGTCCTGCCTGCAAACTAGCTCCCAAAGCACAAGATCACCTTGCTCCTGTCCTCATGAGCAGGACAGCCCAGCTGAAGAGTATCCCATCTCCTGGACTGAGTAACCACACAAGAGACCTGTCCTCTGGTGGCCAAAAAACCCTCCTGGCCTCCTCACTGCCTTCCAGGCCAATTCCGCCACTCCTGTGGACGTGCATGACTGTTCTTCGTATTGCTCTCCCTAATAGGGTAGGGGAGAGCATGAACTATGGCCCCCCAAGGGCTGCAACACAAAAGCCAAGATGGCAAGATGGATGGTGATAAGGGATAAGGGGGCTGTGTGTGCAACAATCAGAGCTCGAGCAAGTAGTGACCCTGATCGCTCTGCCAGACCTCGGGATCACTTCTGAGCAAGATGTCCCAGCTGAAGATTATTCCATGTTAGGAGTTGGATGTCTCCTTTTGAGTGGTATCTTAGAAACCTCAAAACTCTCATGTGGACCAGAACAGTTAGAGATCTGTCTGCATTGCTGACGCCATCAGAGTTCACCAGGTGCTTGAGTCTGGCTCCATGGGGCACTTGTTCTAGTGGGTTGTTTAGTACCTGTGTGAAGTTCAGGTACCTGTCTGGAGTACAGGGACATGCATGAAGTCCAGTGTATACATGACATCTGAGTGCCTGTGAGATGCCCAGGTGCCTGCAGAAGGCCAGATCCCTGTGGGATATCTGGGTCCCTGCAGGAGGGTTAGATGCACGCAGGATGCCTAGGTGACTATAAGAGGACCTGGTGCCTGTGGGATGTCCTAGTGCCTATGGGATGTTCGGGTGCATGTGAAAGGTCCTGGTGACTGCCAGATAACCGGGTACCTGCATGATGTCTGGGTACCTGTGGGATGTCCGGAAGCCTGCTGGATGTCTAGATGGGTGAAGTACCCAGTACTGCATTGACCCAGTACCTGCATGATGTCTGGGCATCTGTAGGAAGCCCTATTGCATGTGGGAGGTCCTGGTGCCTATGGGATGTCTGGTGCCTGTAGGATGACCAGATGCCCATAGGATGCCCTGGTGCTTGTTGTAGGCTCTGCACACTACAGTAGGTAGTTCCCCAGCCCCATCCCATGCCAGGGCCATTAGCCTCTGATCAGCAGCCACAGACCAGGAGTCCCTAGGCTTCTCCAAGGTCCACAGACAACCCTGGGCTTGGCAACACCAGGGTCCACAGAGACCCAGTGCTTGGTGGTGCCAGATATAGCACTGGTAAAAAATCTACTTGACTCAGCCACCTCAGATGCTGCCCCACACTAGTCACCGCCGCTGCCGGTCACCTCATTGCTGGAGATGGTCATCTCAGATCCAGCAGACTTGGGACAATGGCGAGGAACAGATGATCTCCAGAACCCTGAAATTCCAACCTCCTAGAAACGGTGTCCCTTCACTCAGAAAGGAATAAGCACACTGCTCCTTCATAAGTCCTTTAGGTGTACCTAAAGTTAGTAAAGTTCAAAGTTTAAGTTGTTCATTTACCTCAGAATTAGAGTTCATTTTACAAGACCTAAAGTCAGTTCAAGCCACAGGTAGCTGGGTCCCTCTCCTCCCCAGACTATTCAAAACTCACCAACCTCTAAGCTCAAACCCTTTCCACACCCAAAGGAAGAAAAATTGACATTTCAGGGTGAAATATATGGACTCAAACCCACCAATCACCAAGCAATCTCTAAGCCTGAAAACCCACCAATCACAGGCCATATGGTTAGCTCTACCCCCTCCCCAGAAACCTTATATAAAAGGTTGAGCTTTGCTTAATCTTTCACTGCTTCTCCTCTGAGTGGAAGCAATCACTCTCCTGGATTCCTCCCTCCAAGTAAATCTCTTTGGTGAGATTTTCTGCCTGCCGAGACTCTTTCATCAGATTGTAGTGAAGAAGAAAAGAGAAGAGGTGAGGCAAAGCAGAGCTGAACACCTCAGCTGTGCCGGGCTGAGCACTTCATCCCTGTTTGGATATTCTCTCTTCAGGGATGCATCGCATCTACAGGGGAGATTTCTCCCCTTGGTGCTATGTGGTCCCTGAGCTCCTGATTACCAGGGTACCCTTCCATCTCTGTTCCAGTTGGAAAGAACCCTAACACTTGTGGGAGGTCTAGGTGCCTGAGGGATGGCCAGGTGCCTAGGAGAAGACTGGGAACCTGTGTGATGTCCCGGTATCTAACAGATAGCTGAGTACCTGCATGAGGCCTGAGTGTCTATGGGATGTCTTGGTGCCCACGAGAATTCCTGGCACTTGTGGGATGCCCTGGTTCATGCAGGAGGTCCTGGTGCCTGTAGGATTTCTGAGTTTCTGTGGGATATCCAGAGGCCTGTGGAATGTCCAGATACCTGCAGGAGGCCCTGGTGACTGCCAGATGACAAGATGCCTCTGTGATGTCTGTGTATCTGTTCAATGTCTGAGTGCCTGTGTGATATCTGGGTACCTGCTGGATATCCCAGTGCCTGTGAGATGTCCAGGTGTCTTTTGGTTGATCCAGTACCTGCATGACACCCTGGTGTCTGTGGGATTCCCTGGATCCTGGGGATGTTCTAGACCTGCAGGAAATCCTGATACCTGTAGGCAGTCTGGATGCCTATGGGATGCCCTGGTGCCCGTGGAAGGTCTGAGTGCCTGTGGGATATTTAGGTGCCTGCAGAATGTCACAGTATATGCAGAAGGCCCTGGTGACTGCTGGGTGATCGGGTTCCTGTGTGATGTCTAAGTGCCCGAGGGATGGCCAGGTATCTGTGTGATGTCTGTGTGCCTGCAGGATGTCTGGGTGTCTGCAAGTCGGCCCAGTGCCTGTGTGATGTCTCTGAGATTCCCTGGAGCCTGGGGGATGTCCTGGTGCCCACAGGAAATCCTAGTGTCTGTGGGATGTTCAGGAGCCTGTGGAATGCCTGGTACCTACAGGAAACCCTGGAATCTGTGGGATGTCTGGGTGCTTTTGGGATATCCAGGTGTCTGCCAGAGGCCCTGGTCTCTGTGTTAATTCATAGTGCCAGTGGGATATCTAGGCATCTGCAGAATGCTCTGGTGCCTGTAGGAGGTCCAGGTGCCTGCAGGAGGCCCTGGTGACTGCTGAATGACCTGATATTTCTGTGATGTCCAGGTACCTGAGTGAAGTCTGCATGCCTGCAGGATGTCTGGGCACCTACAGGATGCCCAGGAGTCTATGAGATGTCTAGGGGGCCTGAGAGATATCCAGATGTCTGCAGGTTGACCCAGTGCCTTTGGGATGCCCAGGTATCTGTGGGATTTCCTGGAGTATAGAGGATATCCTGATACCCACAGGAAGTCCTGGTGCTTGTGGGATGTCTAGATGCCTATGAGATATCCAGGTTCCTGCCAGAGACACTGGTGCCTGTGGGAAGGTCTTATGCTTGTGGGATGCCCCAGTGTCCATAGGATGTCCTAATAAGGGTTGAAAGATGCATTTATCTATAGATATACCAATAAGTCATAAGTTAGGAGTTTTCCATTTAGTAATAGCAGTAGGTTCTCTCCTAGGGCCTGTGACCTGACTAGCCACAGGTTCTTTGCTCAATAATGCCATATGAATGTTTTGCCAGCATGTGTATATGTATACCATGTGTGAGCAGTGCCAATAGAGGCCAGAAAAGGGCATCAGATACTCCTGGAACCAAAGTTACAAATTGGCTGTGACCCATGATGTGGGTGCTAGGAATCGAACTTGAATCTTCTGCAAGAGCAACAAGCGCTCTTAACCACCGAGCCATCTCTCCAGTCCCAGAATCTAAGCTTTGGATATTACACTTGGGATTTATCATGTGCACAACCTTCGAAGCCTGACAAAGCATCATGTACTCATGCTGTAACTTTTCACCAGTTGCAAGATCCACTGCGCTCCACCTGGCGTAAATGAAACACAGGAGCTATCAAAAGCATCATGACTGGCGTGCCCTCACAGTTACTGTCCTCTTTTGCACTTTAACCTGAGGACGTGGGGTGTGGCTGCAAATCTACCATCTCGGGCCCCTGGGTTGGGGGGGTGAATGCGGTCCTAGTTAGGACTCTCTTCTCACTGTGTCTTCCAGGTCTTTCTGTCGTTGCTGGATAGGCCACTGACAGCTATACCTCGCTCAGACTTGGTTTCTGCTAGTGCAGTCAACAGTACAAATGGAAGCCTTCTTCTGGGCCCCTCGTCTGCCGTCCTTCCTTTCTTTCTTTATCACTGGACACTGAAAGTTTTTGGATGCTCTTTTGTACCATGGTGGTCAGAGGACAACCTTGGGTGTCATTCCTAGCCAAATAGGAACTTGCAAAACAGGCTAGTCTAGCTGGACAGGGTGTCCCAGGGAACTTGTCTCTGTCTCACCAGTGCTGGGATCCCAGTGCCTACCACTGAGCTCAGCACTTCACTGAGCCATCTTCCCGGGTGCGGTCTTTCACTTTGGAGAGAAAAGGGTTACACCTGAAAGGGAAGAGCCAACAAATGAACCCCACCTGGATTGGAGTTGGCTCCTCTATCACACGACATGTCTAATTGCCAGGTCTGTGTTGCCACTGACCTGAGTATCTGTTCTTGGCGGATGACGACACTGTGAAAATTGTTATGGCTTCATATACACTTCAGTCACTAGTAGCAAAGTCTCATTTAACTGTGTTGGTTTCTTCAAAGCTTTAATCAAACTTCTGCATCATTTATTCTTCTTAACGAATATCAGATTTTACTGCTAGCTCCTGGGGAAATAGGAATTCCCCTGAGATTTTGATTGCAATTGTTTTACAGCTGCAAATTAACTTAAGAAGGCTTCCCATCTTTTGAATACTAAAATCTACCATTCAGAAATACGCCTCCCCATGCCCGGGTTTAATATTCCTTGACTTCAGCAAGTTTCACATTATCTTTATTTTTAAACCACACGTTTCTCTTAGATTTGGTAGGGAGGTTTTATCAATGATGAAAGTTTAATAAGTATATTATACAGTCTCTATGTATGGCTGTGATGTACAGCATATTCACTCATGTGCAGTTATGTTCCATAAAATCCTTCTTTTACCAACTGCTTCTATTTCTTTTAATGGGTTTTCAAATGATTATCTTCAGTATTCAAGATAGATAAGTTTGCTGACTGCTGAACACACTTTACACAAGGGGGGGGGGGGGGGGGGGGGGGGGGGGGGGGGGGGGGGGGGGGGGGGGGGGGGGGGGGGGGGGGGGGGGGGGGGGGGGGGGGGGGGGGGGGGGGGGGGGGGGGGGGGGGGGGGGGGGGGGGGGGGGGGGGGGGGGGGGGGGGGGGGGGGGGGGGGGGGGGGGGGGGGGGGGGGGGGGGGGGGGGGGGGGGGGGGGGGGGGGGGGGGGGGGGGGGGGGGGGGGGGGGGGGGGGGGGGGGGGGGGGGGGGGGGGGGGGGGGGGGGGGGGGGGGGGGGGGGGGGGGGGGGGGGGGGGGGGGGGGGGGGGGGGGGGGGGGGGGGGGGGGGGGGGGGGGGGGGGGGGGGGGGGGGGGGGGGGGGGGGGGGGGGGGGGGGGGGGGGGGGGGGGGGGGGGGGGGGGGGGGGGGGGGGGGGGGGGGGGGGGGGGGGGGGGGGGGGGGGGGGGGGGGGGGGGGGGGGGGGGGGGGGGGGGGGGGGGGGGGGGGGGGGGGGGGGGGGGGGGGGGGGGGGGGGGGGGGGGGGGGGGGGGGGGGGGGGGGGGGGGGGGGGGGGGGGGGGGGGGGGGGGGGGGGGGGGGGGGGGGGGGGGGGGGGGGGGGGGGGGGGGGGGGGGGGGGGGGGGGGGGGGGGGGGGGGGGGGGGGGGGGGGGGGGGGGGGGGGGGGGGGGGGGGGGGGGGGGGGGGGGGGGGGGGGGGGGGGGGGGGGGGGGGGGGGGGGGGGGGGGGGGGGGGGGGGGGGGGGGGGGGGGGGGGGGGGGGGGGGGGGGGGGGGGGGGGGGGGGGGGGGGGGGGGGGGGGGGGGGGGGGGGGGGGGGGGGGGGGGGGGGGGGGGGGGGGGGGGGGGGGGGGGGGGGGGGGGGGGGGGGGGGGGGGGGGGGGGGGGGGGGGGGGGGGGGGGGGGGGGGGGGGGGGGGGGGGGGGGGGGGGGGGGGGGGGGGGGGGGGGGGGGGGGGGGGGGGGGGGGGGGGGGGGGGGGGGGGGGGGGGGGGGGGGGGGGGGGGGGGGGGGGGGGGGGGGGGGGGGGGGGGGGGGGGGGGGGGGGGGGGGGGGGGGGGGGGGGGGGGGGGGGGGGGGGGGGGGGGGGGGGGGGGGGGGGGGGGGGGGGGGGGGGGGGGGGGGGGGGGGGGGGGGGGGGGGGGGGGGGGGGGGGGGGGGGGGGGGGGGGGGGGGGGGGGGGGGGGGGGGGGGGGGGGGGGGGGGGGGGGGGGGGGGGGGGGGGGGGGGGGGGGGGGGGGGGGGGGGGGGGGGGGGGGGGGGGGGGGGGGGGGGGGGGGGGGGGGGGGGGGGGGGGGGGGGGGGGGGGGGGGGGGGGGGGGGGGGGGGGGGGGGGGGGGGGGGGGGGGGGGGGGGGGGGGGGGGGGGGGGGGGGGGGGGGGGGGGGGGGGGGGGGGGGGGGGGGGGGGGGGGGGGGGGGGGGGGGGGGGGGGGGGGGGGGGGGGGGGGGGGGGGGGGGGGGGGGGGGGGGGGGGGGGGGGGGGGGGGGGGGGGGGGGGGGGGGGGGGGGGGGGGGGGGGGGGGGGGGGGGGGGGGGGGGGGGGGGGGGGGGGGGGGGGGGGGGGGGGGGGGGGGGGGGGGGGGGGGGGGGGGGGGGGGGGGGGGGGGGGGGGGGGGGGGGGGGGGGGGGGGGGGGGGGGGGGGGGGGGGGGGGGGGGGGGGGGGGGGGGGGGGGGGGGGGGGGGGGGGGGGGGGGGGGGGGGGGGGGGGGGGGGGGGGGGGGGGGGGGGGGGGGGGGGGGGGGGGGGGGGGGGGGGGGGGTAAAAGAGGTGGGCAATAGAGGGCTGTGGAGATGGTTCAGTGGGAAGAGCACTTGCTGTCCACTTAAGTATGAGGACCCGGGTTCAGATCCCCAACACCCACATAAAAAGTTGGGACCAGAGGCACTTGACAGCAATCCCAGTGGTAGTAGATAGGTGAAGATTGACAGATCCTTGGAGCTCAGTGGTCAGGTGAGCTGGACAAATGGGTGAGTTCCAGGCTCAGTGAGAGACCCTACCTCAAAAACTGAGATAAAGGGGGACTGGGGAAAAAAGTCCCATGCTGTCAGCCTCTGACACGTGCACACACCCACCTGATAGCACACATACACTATCTGAGCAGAAGATAGTGAGATCACCTGCTGTAGAGTTAATGTACCACACCTATCAGGCAAAAACCCAAGCATTCTAGAATGTGCTATGCTCATGAAAGAGCCAAAATCTGGTTACTTCAAAAGTTCAGGAGACTTTCCTACACAGAACAGTGTGTCGGTATCTATAGGAGTATGTACAATACTCTTCATCTAGGAACCTAGGGATCTGTGTCAAGAATCATCACAAAAAACATGAAAAGAAGATATTCAAGAAGTTAACTTTAATTTGAATATTTTAACTTGATTAGTCTACTAATTTCTGTTTGTTTTGTGAAACTGGGAAAAATATTTTGGGAAAATTAATTGTTCTCTTGGGATAAAAACAGTTTGTGCTCCCAAGTTTTGGTCTCCTTGTCAATGTCATTTTGCTTAAAGTGTTTGATTTATTTAGGAGATTTCTGTTTAGGTCTGGCAACCTCTTTATATAAAAGTCACCAATCTTGAAAGAGTTTTACACCTTTGAAATTCAAATATGTTCTTATTGACCTAAGCGTTGGTTTCATTGAATTCAAAGTAATTAACTTTTGACCATTTTGATTTTATAAATCATTTTTTATAATTGTTTACCCTAGTGAAGCTTCTCTTACGTATGTATTGATAGATGTCTACAAAGAACAACGTGTATACACACCCGTATCTGACATTGGATTCACCATGCCGGCATTCTCTTCTTCTGTGATTCTAATTGCATGGACTCCCTGGAAATAAACTCCTGTCTAATTTTTTTCACTCTTCATTTTATTTTCCCTTCCTTTGCCTTAGAATTATGGAGGAGGAGTTTCTGATTTGGCTTCACGGCAACAATTCTGTGTTGACCACAGCTTTCTCCTCGTAGTTTAAAATAATTACTCAAGTTTCCAAGATGGGGAAATGGAAACAAAATTGCAAAGGTCGCTGAATAAGGGCCTACAAACTGAATGCATTGTTTGCAATGGAAGTGAGAACTGAATTTAGCTCCAGGACAGAGCAAGTGTGAGCTGGGGAAGTGTCTTGGTGAGCTGCTAACTCACCATCTGTGTTTCCGGTTGTGTTCTGTTTTCCCATTCCCCTTTCCAGCTCTCTGGTTATATTCTCTGGCTCTTTCCAAAGGGATGTCTTCGCTAGGAATTCCACTTCTTGTAGCTACTGGGGGGGTAACTTGGGGGTGTCATGCTTATTTATCAACATCCTGGTTTTGCTTGGCCGTGGGAGATCCTTTTGCGATATACTTCTGTCCATATTATGTTCAGAGACAGCAAAAGATGAATTCATGAAATCCATGGGAAAATGGATTGATCTTGAGCATTATATTAAACAAGGTCACTCAGACCCAGAAATACAAAAACCACTTAGTCTCTGTAATACACGGATTCTAGCTTATAATGTTCACATTATGCACAGGAGTGATGGTACAGAGGTGGGGGGGTGTGGGCTATGGAAGTAGGGGAGACGAGAGAAGGTTAGAGGTACTGAGAAGAAGGGGGCAGTGGGACATGAGAAAAGAGGTAAATAGAGTGAGCAGAAGGGGTCAAGGAGAAGAGGGAGATACACAATCAACAAAGAAAAGAACTTTGTTTAAAAATGACAGAATGAGACCCAATACTGTGAACGCTAATTCCTTTTCAAAATCTCAGTGCTATTGTTAGAAACTGAATTTTTCAACTGTTTGTAAGTATACATTGTGCCAATGCCTTGATGAAGAACGTTTGACAGCCCGTAAGTTTGTTACAGTCATTCATTTATTTAATCAGTAATGTGGCAAGAAAGTCATGCCTGCTACATATCAGGTGACCCACCCAAGGGCAGATCTTCCTCCTGTTCAACTCTGAGAATATGCTATTCAAGTAAATCTTGAAAATGTGATCATTAAAAAAAAAAAAAACAAACAAACAAGAATTTTCCTTCTTTTGTTTTTTCCTACCAGTTATTTCTTAAATCAATGTTTCTTCCAAGTCTTTAGAACTGTTTATTGGTTAAAACTTCAGCAGGGCCTGGAGAGGCAGCTCAGTATTAAGAGCACTTTCTGCCCTTCCAGTAGACCCATTCGCTTCCCAACTCCCATACGGTGGCTTACTGCCTCCTGCAACTCCAGCTCCAGGGGACAATGCCCTCTTCTGACCTCCTCAGACACTTGGCACACACACACGCACACATACACACACACATAAATAAAAAGATCTAGTCTCAGCTGTACTCTTCCTGATTAAAAATATTCAAAACTTCTAACACGTGTCAGGCTCCTTCCAGACAATGCATAAGTTCCACGATTGCTCACATTTTATTCCTAAATGGGTTGGGGGGAATTGTTGGGGTGTTATCTATAAGTGTGCACATTTGTGTGGATGTGCATGGAGGCCAGAGGTTGACATTAGGATGCTCCTGCCCAGGGTTTTCTCACCTGATCTTTGGAGAAAAGTCTGTTATTGACTCTAGAGCTTGCTGGTTAGACGGGGCTGCCTGGCCAGCAAGCCAGGTGGTGGCACTGATCAGAGACACCGTTCCTTGCTAAAAGGAACTATGTCACTGTGTCTCTGGGTAGGCTTTGGGAGCTAATAACTTGGCAACACTTCCAGTTCATTTTGTGATTCATATTTATGGCTGAAGATGTGATCTCTCAGCTTCCTGATCCTCCTGCCGTACCTCCCTCCCTGCCATTATGAACTCTTGTTCCTCTGGAACCATAAGCCAAAGGAAACTATTTCTTACGTTCTTTTAGTCATTGTGTTTTATAACAGCAATGCATTAACTGATATAAACAGATAGATGATGATGATGATGATGATGATGATGATATGTAGATAGATGATAGATGATAGATAGATAGATGATAGATAGATGATAGATAGATAGATAGATAGATAGATGATAGATAGATAGATAGAGATAGATAGATGATAGATAGATAGATAGATGATAAATAGAGGATAGATAGATAGATGATAGATAGAGATGATAGATAGATAGATAGATAGATGATAGATAGATAGATAGATGATAGATAGATGATAGATAGATAGATAGATGATAAATAGAGGATAGATAGATAGATGATAGATAGATGATAGATAGATAGATGATAGACAGATAGATAGATGATAGATAGATGAGAGGTGATGAGTAGAAGTATAAATGGACAAATGGATGGATACATAAATGCTAGGCAGGTAATCAATCAGAAAGTATTGGGTGGGTGAGGAAATGATCTGTAACAGAACACTGATGAATGTAAGAATGCACGGATAGCACAGATGATGAGAGGGGTAATTAGCCACAAGTATACATAAAGTTTTAGGACTGAGTCTGTAAGTTCAATCCTTATATCACTTAGATATATTATATCCCTCCTGAGATTTAACCAGATATGAAAAATCCCATTAATATATCAATAATCTAACAGTGTCAGAAGTCGAACAAGGTACATGTGTGCTCTGCTTTGACTCTGTTCCGTCAATGTTCGTGTACTAAAAACATAGTCCCCAGATACTGTTAATGGTATTTGGAAATGGGTTCGTTGGTAGTTAATTAGGATTTGATGGGGTCCTAGGGATGGCCCCATGGTGACATTAGTAATGTCACAAAGAGAAGAAAGAGTAGCCTCCTAAAGAGAGATCTTGGCTAGGATGCTACTTCTGGCCCAGCGAGCAGTGCTCTCTGGCATGTAGATGAGGTCAAAAGCCCCTCTCTAGAAGGCAGGCAGATCCCAGCACCATGTTCTTAGGCCTGCCAGGCTCCAGGATCATGAGGCAAATTTTATTCTTCATAAAATATCCACCCGGTGGTACTGGACTGCAGCAGAAGATTCTGGGCTTTGTGTAGCGGGGTCTGCGCATGCCTGTGTGCACGCGAGCGCCACTGTGCTAAAAGGCACAGAAAAGGCTGCTCACATCAATCCAGCCCTTGACTCTTCCAATGCATGCCTGTCATCTTTTTATAAGGTCCTGAGTTTATAATGCACATGATTAGAATGAACTAGAGTCCAAATTTGGTTGATCATATTTACGTGTGAGCACCTTAAAAAGAAAGGCAATTTCGTATTTGGGTATGAACACAGCAAACGAGGAAACGGCAGTATCCGCGTAAAACAAGCCTGCTTCCGTCGGATTGGTCCAGCGTTTCCACACGTGGCCACCCACCTGCCTTTCCAGAAAGACACTGCCTCACTCTCATCCTCTCATAGCCCTGGAGGGTTTTTGATTGAAAACACAAAGTCATAGGGGGTTCCCCTTTGTGTTTGTGGGTTCGCTTCTTGTTTTCGTATCTGTGGAGACGGAAAAAGAAACGGGGAGGGACCAGAAAAGATACTTGTGAGGATAAAAGCAAAGGAAAAGGGAGAGAAGGAGAGATCGTGAGTGCTTAAGTCCAACTGTGGGCGTTGTTTTCCCGGCACGCTTGCCTTTAGTTAGCATAGCTGGCGATTCCGCCGCGATCCACAGAGACATCGCCAGACGCTAAGACCTCGTCTGGAATGAAACACCTTGAAGTCTTCATTGGCAGGAGGGGGACAGTTTAACCCTGGGCTTTATCAATAATTAAGACTGTAATTCCAAGCCGGGTAGCGGTGGCGCACGCCTTTAATCCCAGCACTCGGGAGGCAGAGGCGGACAGATCTCTGCGAGTTCGAGGCCAGCCTGGTCTACAGAGGGAGCTCCAGGACAGGACAGCCAGAGTTACAACAGAGAAACCCTGTCTTGAAAAACCAAAAAATAGAATAAAGAGAGAGAGAGAAGAATGTAACTCCTGTCTTAGAACCCAAGCACTTTGTTTGTTTATTTATTTTATTTATAGAGACAAGGTTTCATGTAGCCCAGGCTGGTTAAAATTCACTACGTAGCTGAGGATGACCCTGAGCTCTTTATCAGCCAAAGTACTGAAATTACAGACATGGACCACCATGCCCAATTTATGTGGAGTTAGTGAACTATATCCCCAGTCCTTGGTATTCTGGTCTTAAAATATTTTTTAAAATAAAGACTCCTTACATCAACATCAAGAGGAGCAGGATTTACTTCCTAAGTAAGACGCATATACAAACTTACACACCTATAAACTTGCATTCTATTAAAGTTCTGCCAATGGAAGAATGTGACCCACTTTGAAATGGAATTAGTTTGACGGATCTACTTTTATTCTCTCATAAGGTCTGTAGATTTGGGGCTCGGTTCATGTAAAATGCAATAAACTTGTCCTTCCGTCACAGAGCACAGGTAAAAATTCACACAAAGCATTTTTAGATGTTATTATAAAAATGTCCAGGTGAAAGTGAAATTATTTCATGACATTTGGGAAGAATCTTGACAGCCGGAAGTGCTCCAGGTGTGACCGTACCCACAAAGTTCTTCTTACAAAGCAGCGAAAGCCTCAAATTGTAGCCGCACACTAGAGATATCACATTGGTGTTTGGAAAAAATTCTTTTCCTTCTCTCTTCTGTTATCTTCCAATATCAGGGGGGTGTGAGGCTAAAGATTTTTTTTTCATCTAATACATCCCTAAAACAACAGGGTAACGTAGGCCCAGAATAAAAACTCACAATTTAATTCTGGTTCTGCATTTCCATAGGAAGCAAACTGGCATTGTCTCCTGTCAGCTAATGAAACAGTTGGGAATTATCACAAGATGAAAAATGGACAAATTAGCAGCCTCATCCAGAGACAGAGAAGCCTTTCTCCTCCCTTAATGATGACTTAGCAATTCTTTATTCTGGAAACTGGTTTTGAATACTCAGCGGAGGAACCGTAGAGAACTATGGGTAACTCTATTAAGGGTATTATTATTTATTTATTTGCTTCTTTGTCTATTTTATATCTATACGTATAAGAAATAGATGCCAAAGGCATCTTATCTTGTTCAAGACAACTGTCCCCTTTCTTACTGTTACAAGGTTATTTCTCGGAAATTCTTTGCAACAGCAAAATTAAAAGTTTAAGATTCTACAACTCTGAGAGGGAGCATGAAAATTGGATTCCCAGGAACATGCCAGGCAATTCTATGGATAGTGGCTTGTCTCCAGAGTCAGATATGCGAGTGTAAAAAGGGGAGGTTTTGAGCCACCATAAATAAATTAGAAGATCCAATATAAGACAGCAGAAACCCACCATTAAATGCAGTCATGTGGGTAACGTGACACTGTGTTTGAGACACTGGAGTCACATAAGCCAGGATCCAGACTTGATTTGACCATTTAGGGACTTTGTTCCCTGCATAAACGATTCCGCCAAAAGTAACTGGCTCAGGAAGCTGTTGACCAGGCACCACAGAAGCAGCTCAGTGGAGGTGCTGTGTTTGGAACTCCAGCACCCACATAAAAGGCCAGCATAGCCGAGTGCACCTGTTACCTCCCTGCTGGGGCTCACTGGCTAGTCAGCCTAGCCAGGAAACAGAGAGTCCCAGATTCAGGGAAAGATCTCAAGAGAATAAGGCAGAGAGTGACAGCAAATGCCAGCATCCTCCTCTAGCCTCCACATACATCCGTATGCACACATGTACCCACATACACGTGCGCGCGCGCACACACACACACGCCGTGTGCATACACACGTTTTCTTTAATTTTTAAAAAGTTAACTATTGTCTAAATGAAACATCACATGTCTTAGTCACTGTTCTATTGCTGTGAAGGAACACCATGACCAGGCTTGCTTAATTTCAGAGGGTGAGTCCATAATCATCATGCCGGGGAGCTTGGTGACAGGCAGGAAGGCATGGCACTGGGGCAGTAGTTGAGAGTTCACATTTTGAGAAAACAATGTGGGGGAGAGAGAAGGGAGGGAGATGACAGGGAGAGGGACAGAAGGAGAGGGAAAGAGAGAGAGGAAGAGAGGGAGAGAGAGAGACAGAGGGTGAGGGAGAGAGGAAGAGGGAGAGAGAGGAGGGAGAGGAAGAGACAGGGCACTAACTCAGAATGGTGTGTACTTTTGAAACTTCAAAGCACCCCCCACCCCCGGGACACACCTCTTCTAGCAAAGCCACGCCTCCTAATCCTTTTCACACAGTTTCACGACCTGGCGCCAATCATTCAAATATACGAGCCTTTGGGGGCCATTTTCATCCAAGCCACAGCAATGCACTTAAAATGCTTATCCAATGCTTGCTGAAACTCTTGACTAGATGAACTGGTAAGTACAAATTTAGTAGATACTTGTTTTTATCATGATAATATTTTGCTTGGTGAAATCAGCATGATATTTCTCTGATTTAAAACAATCATTTGGAGAAACACAGATAGACCACAGTTTCATTTATCTGAGCCCCTACGAACACACACACAAAGACACACACACACACACAGACACACACAGACACACACACACAGACACACACACAGACACAGACACACACACACACACACACAGACACACACAGACACACACACACAGACACAGACACACACACACACACAGACACACACACACAGACACACACACACAGACACACACAGACACAGACACACACACACACACAGACACACACACACAGACACACACACACACAGAGACACACACACACAGACACACACACACACACAGACACACACAGACACACACACACACACACAGACACACACACAGACACAGACACACACACACACAGACACACACACACACAGACACACACAGACACACACACACACACAGACACACACACACACACAGACACACACACACACACAGACACACACACACACACACACAGACACACACACTCACACACAGACACACACACACAGACACTCACACACACTCGAAGCTGGCTGGAAGAAGGCTCCCCACCACAGTACTCTCAGCATTTATGACTCTTTACATTGAATTTTTCTCTATATGTCATCTTAGAAAAGCCATTAAGGTGAACGCAAAATCAATACTCACAAGACAGGCTTTGACATTTAGCCACCTAGTAAGCTAAGGTCTTACTAGAGATAGCGATTAGAGAGAAAAGGTAGGGGAAGATCCACAGAGATGTGCAGAAGTCTTTCCCAGGGATACAAGCTTCAAAGGCATGCTCGTCTGCACATTAGCATCCAGGAGGAAGGGTCCTCCTTGTTCCTAGGTTGCCATACCGCTGTGTTCTCGGGAACACCAGGGAGACTTGACATGTCATGAAAACAAGCCTCTTACCCGTGTCAAAAGCCCCCCTAGAGTTCTCCTGCGACCTAACAACTAGGAATGTGCCTCATACAGACAATGGGAAAGCAGTCATTTCTCTTCGGATTCTTGCCAAACTGCACCCTGTTGCCGACCAACTTATTCACAGGGGGAACAAAGAGTGACATGACGTAGAACCCAATATCATGGGACAGTGCCATCCCCTTTGTGGACCGCCATGGTGCTACTTTGCTCGTTAGTGTCCAATGGAGTTATTCATTGCCATCAATGATGAGAAGTCTCCGGACTCCGCCTGCTGCTCTTGAGTCTGTCTAAATGCTTTCTTAACATAGCCAGGAGGGTTTGGGGGAGATCGATGTCCAAGAAGTGTTTCCTGGTCTATCACAGACCCATGATCTTCCTGAAGCTGAGCTGATGGCATTCATCGACAAGAAAGTGTCTGTCCCAGCAGACTCAACTAACTTAAGAGTCCAAGCCCTGAGAACACACCAGGGAAAGCACACGTGGCACGTGTGTGCATGGCTAGAGCGACCATGGAGGAATTCACACAACCTAGCAGCAGAAGTAGCAAGGCAAATGGGATGCCCACTGGCTAGAGCAGTGTTAGCCATGGCTATAACCTCTGAGCTTTTGAAATTAAATATCTAGTTCTTTTTAAAATATAAACTTGTGACATACACGCAAGTTCTATAAATATATTTTCATACACGCTTATCATGAAGTAGCCGCCATTCCTCGTCTTAATCCATGCATGTATTGATGGACACCTAGATTGACTTACATCTTGGCTATCGTGAAGAACATTGTAAACGTAGATGTACAAGTAGCTTTCTCTACACTGATTTTAGAGTCTTTCTGAACACACCAGGAGTGGTTTAGCTAGGAGATATTCTATTTTTAGGTTTTTGAGAACTCCCCATGCTGTTTTCCAACGTGGACAAACCAATTACACCCCCACCAGTCCTGTTTAAGGGTGCCCTTTCTTCCGCATCCTGAAAACCATCTGTTAACTTGTTTTCTTGATGATAGCCATTCTGCCTGAAGTGACTTAGAAGCTCAATGGTGATTTAATTTTTATTACCCTGATGGATAAGAATTATCAAATGTGTTTTTATGTGTAATGGCCATTTGAATTTCATCTTAAGGGCTTTCCATTTCATTTGCACATTTGTTGATTGAATTGTTAGCATTTGGGGTAGTCTTCTGAACTCTTTCTGTGTGGGAGATGTTAGTCCTCCAGTAGTTCTTGCACCCCATCTCTGGGCCGTCTTCTCAGTGAGCGGATTGGCTCTTCACGGTGCAGAGGGATTTTCATTTTATGTAATCTCATTTTTCAGATCTTAGTTTTGTTCCCTGAGCTATCAGTAGGTATTACCCACCCCTATATTGTGCCGTGCTCTTCCTATATTTTCTTCCACCAGTTTCAGATGTCTGGATCCTACAGTAAGATCCCTGATACATTTTTGAGTTCACTTTTGTACAAGACAAAAGACGACGGGGATCTGGTTTCATTGGATATACGTACATCCAGTTTCCCAGTCGCCACTGGCTGAAGAGGCTGTGTTTCCTCCAAGAGGTGTTCTTCGCATCTGTGCCAAGCATCAAGTGGCTAGAGTTGGGTGAGTCTATGACGAGGCTGTCTGTTTTCTCCCTTCAAGCTACACAAATCTGTGTCAGTGCTATGCCGCTCTTGGTTCTCTGCCATGTGTCTTGAAACCAGGTACTTTGAAACCTCCAACATTGTTGTACTCGTTGCAAAATGTGCTGACTCTGCAGGACATTTTGCGCTTCCAGTGAATTTTAGGACTGCTTTTCCAATTTCTGCAAGAAGAATGTTTTTCCCATTGGAATTTTGATAGTACACCAAACCTTTAGATCACACTTGGTAACGTAATCACCTTCCCCAATCCACGAGCATGGGAGAGCTTTCCATCTCCTACCATCTTCTATTTCCTCAGTGTTTTAGATTCTCCACTGTAGAGGCCTTTCACCCCTTGGCTACATTTATCTTTCTTTGACGTTACTATGAATGGAACTCTGCCCGATCTCTTCTTCCACATATCTGTTACCGGTATATATAAATTCCGCTCATTTTTATATGTCGATTCTCTGTCCTTCTAAGAGTTTTCTGGTAGAGTCTGTAGGGTTAGTCTTTATGACATCCATCGCTATGTACAATGAACAAGCACCAGTAAAAATTATACGTGAAAAAAAAATCTCCGTAAAAGAGAATAATGTCATGGAAATGCCATGATGAGCACCTTAAATAGATGCAATGCTGTCACTTTAAAAAACAAAACCAAAATGATGCAAGATGAATTTTAATTAAAATGATGAAGTACCAAGCCGGGGTTTGGCTTCAAAGGCTAACAATAAATTGCTCTTTTAAAATTTATCTTCACTCTTAGGTGTGGGAATCATATCACAGATGGAGAGATAATGAGACGAGCACCGGCTGGTGCGTACGGAGCCTCCAAGCCCAGCTGTGCTCAGCGGGGCCGCACAGCGACTCTCGCAGGTAGGGGGTGCCTGCTCTCCTCGCCGCTGCTGTCTGTATTAAGCAGAAAGGCAGCATATGTGATAAGCAATGGCAGCTGACGTGCTGGACCACATCAGCACTTCTGGAAGCCCAAAATAGAAAGCATGTGAAATGGTCCATTATGCTGTGTGTTCGGGAGTGGGGGACGGCACACATATGTATCACGTAGTGTGTGTGTGGGTGTGGGGGGGTGGGGGGGGTGAGTGTGCATGCACGCTTGCATGTGCGTGAGTGGGTTAATGTGGGTGCACATGTGCCACAGTGCATACATGTGGAGATCAGAGGACGACCCCAGGGATCAGCTCTCACCTTCCACCGTGCTTGGGACAGTGTCTCTTGTTTGCTTCATACGCCAGGTTACCCAACCCATGAGCTTCAGGGGTTCTCCTGCTCTACCTCCCGTCTTGCCACACACACACTGAGATTACAGGCACATGCTACCATACACTGAGATTACAGGCACATGCTACATACACACTGAGATTACAGGCACATGCTACCATACATGCACTGAGATTACAGACACATGCTGCTGCGTTCAGCTTCCATGGGTTCTAAGGATCTGAACTCTGGTCTTCACGCTATTTTTTCAAACCCTTTTCCCATTGAGCCATCTCCCTAGACATTACTAGTTTATTCTTAGAGAATAGATGGAAAGTGTGCTGTATGTAAGCATCAGCTCCTGACTCTCCAAGCTCTTTGATGGAGTCAACAAACCAGTATGTCCAGTGGAAATCACGGAGGAGACAGTGTGCTGGCGGAAGCATGCTGATTGACACAGGATATCTGAGGTCACTGGTCCTCTGGAAATGTCCAAGTCCTGATTCCAAAGTCTAAATGAGCTATGCCGCATCACCAAGGACCCTTGGCATTTGTGATCAAGGTAACGTCTTGAGAGGAAAGGTGGCCCTGGGCTACACAGACTGGGTGAATAGAGTGTAATCACGGGATCCTGGCTGGGGAGGTAGTGCAGAATGAGGACACCGGCTTGTGCTGAGGAATTGGGATTGTGTTGCCTGGAAGGGGTCATGAGTTGCAGAAGGTAAACAAGCCCTGGAAAGTGCTAGAGAGATGGCTCACTCAGTGAAGTGTTTGCTATGCAAGCATGAGGACCTGGGTTCAAATACTCTATAGAACTCACGTTTTTAAAAAGTAAGGATACACACGTGTAATCCCAGAGCTGGGAAGTGAAAGACAGGAAGGTCCTGGGGCTCGATGACTGGCTCAGTCTAGTCAAATTGGTGAGCTCCAGGTTCAGTGAGGGACCTTTCTCAAAAAATGAGATGGAGAGTTATAGAGGAAGATACTCAGTGTTGACCTCTGGCCTCCACACACATGTGCATACATGCATAGACATGTGTACACACACACTCACACACACACACACACATGCACACACAGGCACACGCTCACAGACATGGAAAATGACAATCTTAAGAAACAGAATGAAATGATTCTGCCGAAGAATCCACAATCAAGGCAGACATACCCACACCTTGACGTCAACCAACTGAAGTCACTCTGAATTTGACTTCCGGGACTGTAGGATGATCAATCCGCACTGTGCTGATTTATGACAGTAGTCATAGGCAACCAACACGGTGGTTCAACTGTAGCTGTCACTGAAAAGGTGACACCTAGAGGGGTGATCTAGAAGGAAGAAGGGGAACCAAGGGGGTCCATGGTGAACACTCTGCAGGGAAGAGATGGCAAGCACAGGCTGGGCGGACAGGGAGCCCCACACTCTCTGTCCTCTCCAGCTTCTCTGCCTAGCTCCTGGGTTATAGATGTGTGCTGCCCTGCTCAGCTCTTTACATGGGAGTTTCAGAGCTGCATTCTGAGCCTTATGTTTGTGCAGCAAGCTCTTCAACTACTGGGTGTGGGCGTGCGTGTGCACACAAACATACACACACAGGTTGGGGAAGTTTGTTTTCAGTTGTGTTCAGAATGTTTTTATGCACTGTTGGGTGAAGGGCTGTGTAAGTTTGGGGCCTTTTGTATTGTCTGCAGCTGTTGAATTTGTGTGTGGGATGTTGATTGGTGATGATCTGCATGTGCTATCAGTAGAACACCCGAGGAGTTCTGGATCAATAAAAACACCTGAGCTCAGACACTCAGGGTTCCACTGTCCAGGCTGGCACTTGCCATGGTGGTGGTTCCCTCTGCTGAGGTCTGGCAGGGCTTGCACCCATGAAAATGCCTCTGTGTCTCTCTTGCTAAGCTCCCACAGCAGCATACTGCCACACACACACACACACACAACCCACACACACACACCAACCCACTCTACTTCTAGGCAGTGGTCTTGTTCCATCGCACACTCCCACCATGTTATAACCCCTTACCACAGATCCCAAAATAGCCAGGCCAGTCAACTACAGACTGAAACCTCCAAACAGAAAGGAGAAGCAAACCTTTTTTCTTTCTAAGCTGATCGCTTCAGGTATTTTGTTACTGCAACAGAAAATGGACCAAAACAGGTAATTACTGATGGGCACCACTCAGCTGCTGCTGTCATTCGATTGTCAAGGACTAAAATAAAGAGGCCAGTTAGCAGGCCAGTTTATCGATTGCAGAGTGAAGATGATGTAGGCATTGAGAGAAGAGTCGATGGCTCTCCAGGCACCCTGGGCACAGGCCATTCTAGTTGTGAGGCTGAATAGAGATTGTAGCAATGGGGGGTGGGGAGGAGAAAGGCCAGCAGGGTAGTGGAGAAATTACCCCAATAATTCAGGCAACAAATCAAAAGTTCCTGGACCTCAGATCCAAAAGGAGGTGTTAGACGCTGCAATCTATTTTCTAGGCAGAGCTGATGGAATTTTCTGATGTCTGGGAGAAATGAAAGTTACACAGGGTGAGATACCAACAGCAGCTGCCTTTCCTTGCTCTCTCTCTGTAATCACGAGCTGCAGGCAGCTTAAATCTTCACCCTGAGAGATCTGCCTTCGTGATCCATTTCAACAATTTACTGGATTATTCAGAACCAGAGAAAAAGGCGAAGGTAATTACAATCAAGTCGGGTTCTCAAATAATACCTACACTATGACTCTCAACCTGCTTTTTCCACTGAATCTTTCATCAGAACTATGTAAGAAGGAAGTTTCAAGAGACTGGGGAAGCAGAGCGCTAGGAACTCTAGCATGAAGGCTCCAGGGGCCTCACAGCATCCAGTCCAAGCTTGGGTTCCCAGGCATCTGAGAAGCTTTGGGGTGTTGTGAGATCCTCTCACTATTTCAGTAATCTTTTCAGAAACTGCCTAGAAGCTAAATGTCATGCTGCTGGTGATATCTGGCTTGGGTTATTTTATCGTCCCTGTGTGTGGTCCAAATTATCGTAGTCGGTCAACAATTAATAAAAACAGGAAAATCAATTACCACTTAAGAAATGCAATTTGTTTGAAAAATAATCTTTAAAACCACAAAGGCCATGGAGAGAGGAACAGAGGAAGAGAGCAGAGACCAGGAAAGGAAGACTGGGAGAGGAGGAGGGAGTTTGGGATCAGATGATTCTCCCAGCATCCTACATTGTGTCAATCTGAAGATGATGACCTGACACGGTGAATCCAGGACCCTGCTCCTCATTCCCCTCCAGCACAACAGGCAACTGTGGTTTGCCTGGCCAGTGTTCTCTTCCCCATCTTTGATGATAGTTCCTGGCATTCCTCCAAGAGCCGTATCACACCAATTTTTAGGCCACCAAGTCTAGAGGTTGAGATCAATGTTGTCCCTCGCCAACTACCAATGTGCACCCGTGGCAGTCATCCGATCAGAGAGCCACATTTAGCCACTATGATTGGCTCAAGAGCTGAGTGTGTGACTCCACCCAGAGGAACCCGTGATTCTTTTTCTGGAAGGACCAAGCACCATTGTGAGCTCTAGACTCTGAGATCAGCCACTCTCCCACCGCAGAAAGAACACTCGTATTAAGAGCCAAATAACTGGTTGGAGACTAGACCATGGATCCAGGTCAGGAGCACCGGCTGTTCTTCCAGCGGACCAAGGTTCTGTTTCCAAGACGCACATGGTGGTTCACAATGTCTGAAACTCCAGTCCCAGCGGATCCAATGCCTTCATCTGGCCTCTGCAGGTACCAAGCACTCACGTGGAGCACAGATATACATGCAGGCAAAGCCCCTATACACACAAATGAATAAATAAATAGATAAATAAATAAATAAATGTGAGGATTTCTATTATTTTAACTATCTGTATATGGCTATGTTTAGGTGTGATCACATGAGTGCAGGTGCCAGCCAGTGCAGATTGGAGGAGTCAGGTCCTCTGGGATCTGGAGTTACATGTGGTTGGGTGCTGCCCGATGTGGGTGCTGGGAATTGAACTTGGGTCCTCTGCAAGAGCAGTAAGTACTCTTAACCACTGAGGCCTAACATTTAAAATAATAATAACCGAATGGCCATTTTGGAGTTGTGTTTCTCAAGCTCACCGCCACAGAACGAGCCGCCTAGTTTTGGCGATTACATAAAAAGCTAATTTATGATCAGGGCTGTTGGAGGAAATAATTAATTAAAGTCTCCGAGAGTAATTTGAAATGTAGAACGTGGTGTTAGGAAAAATAAGAGTGAAATGCAGCTGTTTCTGTTGGCTCCTGTCCTTGGTCCACTATCTAATGACGGCAAGCAGGGGAATCATGGGATGGTCGGAGTCAGTGAGGCAGAGCGCATGAATCACTGAGAGCTACTGACGGTATGCAATTACCTCGTCTCGGCACCTTCACGGTGACTCTGTTTGGCAGCCATCCTCGGAGGGGCATATACGTCTGCCACCAGCACCTCTTACTCCAGTATTATCATCAGCCCATAGAAACCTGCAGACTGTGAGTACATGTGTGTTTATCTCTTCTCCATTAAAGTTGAATAGGGCAGGATCATTATGGACTGTCATCCATTATAGGAGCATGTGAGTCTCTTGACATTTGCATATGAATGGCTGAAAGAGATTTATGATTCTATCTCAGAACATTAAAAGGTTTTGTTGCATAAATTACACTAATCTGTCCGAGCCTGTGGCTCTCCCTGCTGCCTGTCTGTTAGATAGGCCTGGACTGTTTCTGTACTCCGTTGGGAATAGTTAAGCAGGTCCAGACTTCTTTTGGGGGGATGGGGGTGGGGGTTGAAGTTCTGAAGTTTTCAAGTGGATGCTGCTGACACTGAACAGGCACAGCTCCCAAGACAGCAGGCACAGGCTCGCCAAGTTCTGTGTAATTTGGCATCTTATAAGTAATAGCTCAACCAAGGATCTCCAACTGTGTGGCCAGTGAGTTTAAACAGAGTGCAAACAAACAGCAACAAAACCCTCTTAGCGCGCCTCTGGGAGAGGACTTTGTGAAGCATGATGCAACCCGAGATAGCTAGGGTGAAGTAGTCCACACATAGCAAGGTTAAGTCTACCGTCTGCACCTTCAGAACCACACCACCACACTGTGTTATAAACTTCAGATCCTGAGGTCCAACCCTTGAAATAATTCTGCCCGCAAGTGTCCATGTTCTTCCTGTACCATCCATTCGCATTTACTGATGCGGCTCTTCAAACACATGGCTGACATCCTAACTACTAGAGGCTCCGGGTGTCCCATCCCTGCCCATATCTACTGAAGGCAAGCAAGGAAGTCAGGCCATGTGCCCCTTATCCCCTCCATTTTTCAAGCTAATGCTTCCGATGACCTGAACTCAACAATGGCTCCATCCATAGATCTTTACGATCTTGACCCAGACCGGAGTCTGATTCTCAGCCATGAAGACCCTTAGCATTTGTTTATCTGGACACTACTCTGAGATAAACATGTTTTAAATGATTAAAATAAATAAATAAACAGATTAATTAATTAATATGGACAAATACTAATACAAAATCGATCTTTGTAAGTTTGCTACATACCTCTCTTTGTAGCAAGAGATGCAAAAGAGCCGTAGGCAGGGAGGAGAATTCCAACCTTGGAAACAGCTTACATGATCATTTTAGTGACTGGTTCTCTAGATGAAGTGACTTTGTCTGAAACAAATGCTAAGTGTCATTTGATATCGGGAATGTCCTGCGCAAACCGATTCTAAGATTAAGAGTCTGTCAAGGACTCACAGTGTTCTGAGAGCTGATTCTAGGATGAATCCCAACCGTGCCAGATTGTAAGCTGGCAACCTCGACCACACTGCTTACCAGCTCTAAGGCTCTGAAGCCCTGCACAGTGAAGTATGGGAAACAAGACAGCATAGGAAGAGCTCTGTGTTTCAGAACCTTCTGTTATCCTCTTTTATTAAACTGGCCCCACCCTCAACCCCCATTGACGAGGATAATAATGATCAAATCCAGGTGCCTACCCTTCACCTGATGCAAATGGAGCAGTGTGCAGTAATATGAAAAGCTGCTTAACTACACAGCCCAGTCCTTACACTTTTGTGGCGAACAACTGCCTTGCCCTGGTGTTATCTCCCAGAGTACTTTGAAATGGAATCCTGTTTTCAACCAACAGGACCATAATAAAACCACGACCATCTGGAGGATGTGTCCCATCTTGTGAAACTCCATCCCGCCATGTTATACAAGGCAGGGTCACAGTGGAATGGGGATTTACATGAATATGCAACATATATTTACATATATTTATGTTAGTATATATGTATATATGTACCACAGATGATGTGATTTCTGTAAATTAATGAGTGCCCATTATGCAAGGACACTTGGTTCAGGAAGCCTACAGGAGGCACAAACTTAGAGAATATCCCAAGTTAAGAACTCAAGTTAAAGATATCTCTAAAATGCGCAATTATTGGCCTAAACTAAAGTGAATACATTTACATAAGTCAATGTAAGTAGTGTTCACAAACTCAGATGCAGCAACATAAGATGTGGAGATTCGGTTTACTGGTGATTCATGAGACCAAAGCTTAAACACGCCCGTGAAGCTCCGAGGAAGGTAGGTGTGTGGCGAAGACACACGCAATCAGGTGCATCCTCTATTGTAGATTCCAGGGAGACGAAACTGCCAGTGAGGAGCACCGCGATGACTGTGGTGCCATCTCACCGGGTACAATGCACCTCTACTGTGACTTCAGTCGGAGTCACACCCCATGAAGAAATCTGTGCAGAAACCAGCCAGGTGGCTCGTCTGACACTGTGTGGACCCGACCCGGGTAACGTTTGCTGCGAGTGGAAATGGGAAAGATAAGCTCTAATGCCCTGCACAAATCAAAAAGGAAATCGCAGGCAAAATACAATATGGATTCTTGATCGCATAAGAAAACACGTGCACGCGCGCGCGGGGCCAGAAACGTTTCACTCAAATCTGGGTGGGAAAGGAGACACGCCCTACAAGCCCTTCTGGGTGCAAGACCCACTTCTGGTGACAAGTGTTAACTTACTCTGCTCGGCAGTGTCACGTGACTACAACATGCGTGACAGATAACTACATGTCTACACAATTCATCATCCGAAGATTCCTTGTCTGAAACAAGTGGCAGATACCAGCTATCCGAGAGACTGTCTCAGGCATGCCAATCAAGTCATAATAACGGAGGCAATTCGATCCCATTGATTGGATCACTGTTTTCTGGTTTTCAAAGTGTGTGGTTCAGAAATATCCGAGTTAGCAAACACCACTGCAGGCACTGCTGCAGGATGCTCAACGGATGCCAGAATTAGTGAACAACAGAACAGGAAACCCAGAGAAAAGAGACCAGTGGTTTCTGAGAGGGAGGGAAGGAGTGACGGCCAGTAACAGCAGTTGGGTTTGAGTTGCTTCTTAGAGTGATAAAAATGTTCTAGACTTAGATCGTGACCGGGGCTGCACAACTTTGTGAATGTCATTCTATGATCATTGCCTTGTACACACGAGGGAGTGGATTTTATGGTACGTGGATCATATTTCAGTGAAAAAGCATCAATAAAACTGAGAGAACACGTGGCAATGAGGAGCAAGATATTTACACGGTCTCTGAACCTCTGCCGCAGAGCCCTCGTGAACCTCAGAGGAAAATGAGGGGTTGCCACAAGAAAGCAGAGCAGCCGTGTCTTCGCCGGGTAACCAGAGTGAACACCACAGGGACAGAACCAGCTGACACACCATGCCTCCTGATTCCAGGCACGAGACCACACTTGTGGTGTTTTCCCAAAAACGTGTCGCCTGCATCCCCAGATGAGGAACTATCAGGCAAACCTGAGAACATCCAGAGTTGACGTTCTGAAACGCAGCTGGCGTGGACCCTCAGAAGCATCAAGGTCACTGAGGAGGGTTGAACTGTGAGTCCTGTCATGGGGAGATCTTATCTGGAATGATGGGTTGTTACTGAACTAAGGATCCCAAGATGAGGTCACGTTGGCCTAGGGTGAGGCTGACACCCAATGCCACATGCTGGTACATGTACGTAATCCCAGCAGCATGGAGGCTGAGTGAGGAAGACTGGACTTAAGACAAGCCTGGCTTTCTAGCAAGACCCTACAGCAAATTAGAAAAAGGAAGAGAAAAAAAAAAGGAAGACAAGAAGGTTCAGAGAGAAGATGAGCATGTAAAGACTGAGGCATTGGTTGCTGCTTGGAACCAAACCAAAGGTTCTTAGCAGCTGCCATGAGATACAAGACAGACATGAAATGGGTTTCCCCACAGCATGTCTGCGAGGAAGCCACCCGATGACACCTGAGTCCTGCGAGTCTGGTGTTCAGAACAGTGACAGTATGAATTGCTGTTGATATGAACTGTCGAATTTGCATGAATTTACAACAACGGGTCTATGAAAGTCAGGCAGTTATGAAGAAGAAAAGGATGCCGGGAAGAGCTGTCGACGAGAAGTTAATGAGGACAGATGCAGCATGAACTGGATCTCACCCAGAGAAAAGCACACTCGGAGGGTAATCTGTCAAAGGTGAACAGAAGCTGGATTAGACAGTAGCATTGTCCCACGATGGCGTGTGTCTCATGAGATGAGTGAGAGTTTGTGAAACACAAGCACGTGCGGAGTTGGATAAAGGGAACACGGCGTTTTTGGCAAACTGTATTTCTAAGTCTGAACTCATTTCAAAGCAAATCTTTTAAACATTGAAAAACAACTTAATTGGACAGCCAACATCAAATGTAAGTGCCACTGATACGGTTCCACACTGAGCAAGTCGTACACACACCACATTCTTAAAAACAGATTCAACACTGCTGAGCGCTGGGCTGATCCAAGGCTTTCTCAGAGGCCCTGATGAAGACAAAGGGAACCTAGTTCTGTGTCCCTGCCCAGGGGAAGACTTGGCAAGGCCGGTCTGGGGTTAGGGCCAGCATGAAGCAGTTAAAGGTTTCAGCACCTGGGAAACGGCATTCCCTTCCATGAAGAGACTGAAGTCATTGGCCCGAAGGCCATGTGTGCTCAGTCTCTGACACCCTTGAGATACCCTGTGTTCCTTTTATGCAGCATTGCTTGATTAACCTCCTGCTGACTCCTTTCCATTGGGTGATAGTTTCTGCTGACTTTTTCCCCACCCCTAACCCCTGGAAATAGTGTATAAGATGCTGTTCCTCTTAATAAGCTTGCTTGGCATAAGAGATAACGTATGCAAGACCTCCAGACCCCAGATATCTTCTTTGTCTTCTCATATCCTGGCCCTCCTAGGTCCCACTTAGGTCCTAGGTCCTGTCACTGAAGATCGACCTGGTAATCCAGATCACTACACAATTGGATTTGGCTGTGATAGCTTAAAATCATATCATACAACTTCTACTTATACATGTAAGTATGTGTATGAACGTGTGTGTGTGTGTGTGTGTGTGTGTGTGTATAGTACTTCTGAATACATTACTTAATCTCTATGTGCCTCAGTGTCCCACATAGAAATGGAGAGTCATCATGTCATCATATCATATCTACCTTAAAGGACCTCTTCAAGGACAGCTCAAGCAATATACAATGGATGATGAGTAATGAGCTTATAATAATGAACTGCCTTTATTACTCTGGCTGGGGAGAGCAGAATCAGTGTAAGAGTGCCCATCCAGAATACAGGCAAATGTAGCTTCTATTGTGAAGAATATTCACCCCTCACATGCATGAGAAGGCCAGAGATCAACTTCAGGTGTCATTCCTCAGAGCCATCTACCCTGTTTTTTGGGATAGGGTCTATCACTGGGACCTGGAGATCACTAATTAGGCTGGCCAGTGAGCCCCAGGTATCTCTTGTCTCTGCCTGCCCAGTGCTGGGATTACAAGTGTGTGCTACTATGCCAGGATTTTCATGTGGGTTTTGGAATTTGAACTCAAATCTCCATGCCTTCATGGTAAGCATGTTACCAACTGAGTTATCTCTTATATGGTCACTTTTTTGTTACTTTAGTAAAACACTACACCAACAGCAACATAAAGAAGACAGAGTTTATTCTGGTTTATGAGATAGACGTTCCTAATGGTTGGTGGCATGGCAGCAGGAAGCTGAGAGGTCACATCTCAGCTGCATACAGGAAGCAGAGAGGGTGAACCGGAAATGGAGTAAGGATATACACTCTCAATGTCTGCGCCCAGTCATGTGCTTCCTCCAGCAGGGCTCTATTTCCTAAAGGTTCCTTAACCTCCCCTAAACAGCACCACCAACTGGGAACAAAGTGTTCAAATGCCCAAGCCTATGGAGGACATTTTTCATTCAAATACCATTAACCCAGTTCCTTGCTCTCCTTTTGCAAGTCCAGTGAAAGAGTAACTGGTGGTAAACAGTGGGCACTAGGAAGGAAATGCTAACTAGCCTATGACTTCTTCCTCCGGAGATAGAGCAACAGCTGGACCTTAAAACACAAAACTTGCTGAGCACCTTGCTGGTTTGATTGAAGCTGGGGACAACCTTGCAAAAGCTTTGCCTCCCTGCACTTTGTTTTGTCAAGCAGGAACTGCCTCACTTCTGGTTCACACCCTGGGAATTTCTGAGGAGAGAGGGTAAGAACACAGGCTGTTGACAACCCAAACGAATGCACATCTCTTCCACTCCCCGGTTTCCCATAACTCATGCCTTTCCTCATCTTTTTCTGTATGGTTTGGAAAGTCATTTTCCTCTTTGAACCTGAAGTAGATGATGTTTGCTGATGACAGTCAGCCTCACGAACCTAACTAACGTGGCCAAGATGGAAGTCTGAAGTTGCTTTTATCTTCCTGCCAACAATGTCTACAGATCGCCATTGTCTCTTTCAAGTGACTTTGGGCTCTGTGGGTGCTGAGCACATTACCCCGTTCCCTGCCAGCTCTGCTGAAGCCGGCACTGTGCCCACTGACAACAGCGCAATTTGCCAGCAAAACATCCAAGCTGGGAAAATGCACACACATCAGAAGATCCGCTAGGAGCTTCAGAAGCCAGACAAGGAACCCATGCAGGATTGTGATTCAACTGTGTGGCCAGTCAAGGCCACCCGGCTCTGTGGGAAGCCTTTGTAGGAACAGCTTTGCTCCTCAGGCCATTCTGGGGTCCCCCTAAAGGACACACAACTGCTAAGAGGTACCTAAGGCACTGCTGTGCTTTAGCACCCAGGGAGAAGGAATGCACTTTATTTGCCCTAGCCCCTGAAGTGTTTCCTTCCTCAATGAGCTCCCCTCAGGGTTTCCTCTCCATAAGCAGCAGTAGGACAATCCTGGCTGTTGACATCTCACCAGGGATGACACACATGATTACGAACTGGGGGAAAATCTGCACTTCAAAGACCTCAGCCTCAAAGGGGTATGACGTGAAACTGATTATTGGCAAATGCTGGGATTGGGCACCAGGAACACTGGTTCCCACAGATGGTTCCCTCTCCCACAGGCATGCCATCTGACCAAGAGGAGCTCACCCAGAGACTAGGGATGCCAAAAAAGGAAGCTGATGGCTAGTTCTTGCCTTCCCCATTCCCAGCATTATGGGGTGGTGACTGAGCTGCTTAAAGGGTTGTTGTGCCTACTTGCTTGCTTGTTTGCTTGTTTTATCTAGTAACTGGCTGGCCTGCAATTGGTGAGGCTTTCTCATTCGTCAGTTTTATAAGTGATTTCTCAATCAATATCATCTTCTATGGACATAAAAGGTAGAACAACTTGGGGCACTGGCTTACCATTCTGGTCATTTTTTTGTGTTTTTGTTTTTGTTTTTAAAATTGGACCCCAGGGCTGGAGCAATGGCTCAGCAGTTAAGAACACTGGCTATGTACCGAAAGATTAAGGTTCAGTTCCCAGCACCCATAGGGTGGCCAACAACCATCTGTAACTCCAGTTCCATGGGGCTTGGCTTCCTCTTTTGACCTCCAAAGATACTATGTACATATGCTGCACAGACATATATGCAGGCAAAACACCCGCACACATAAAATTAAAACTAAACTTTAAGAAATGAAGTTGGAACTGTAAGATTTGGACAATGCGTCAGTACAGTACTGGGATACTTGAGTGACAGTGGGCATTTTCCCCCCTGGTTTACTTTGGGGTAAGATAGGCCAGTATTTGTCCATGTACGCATCTAAACTTTGATAAATACAAATAGATAAAATTATAAAGGATCAAAAGATTCCCAAACAAGGAGGGGCACAGACAGGTGCACATGCAATGGGGGGCAGTGGTCTCAGAGAGCTGACCACATGGTGCTCATTGCTCTCTGTATGTGGTAGGCCTCATCTCTCTTAAGTGTGCCACCACTCCAAAAGGGGGCACATTACCGTTCCCAAATGATAGCTCAGAAAACTACTTCAAGGATGTTCGTTTGTAGCCGGGCAGTGGTGGCGCATGTCTTTTATACCAGCTATCAGGAGACAGAGGCAGGTGGACCTCTGTGAGTTCTAGGCTAGTCTGGTCTACAGAGTGAGTTCCAGGACAGCCAGAGTTACAACAGAGAAACCCTGTCTCGAAAAAGCATTTAAAAAAAGATGGTTTTTTTGTTTGTTTGTTTGTTGTTTGTTTTTCTTTGAGACACGGCTTCAGATACCCCAGAATGTCCTCAAGCTCATTGTCAAGAATGACTTTGAACTTCCAATCTTGCCGGAGATCTAATCCAGGGCTTTGTGCATGCTAGGCAAGCCCTCAACCCAGTGAGCCATACCCCACCCTGCTTTAAAGATACCCTTCAAATATTCCCAAGAGAACATGAAAGCTGTGCAGAAGTGATGCTTACCGGATCGGTACAAGGTGAAGCAAAGGTTAAGTCAAGATCGCAGGGCTTTGCTAATGATGGAAGAGCCGGTTGCACTGACAACTGGGAGATCTGATGTTGAACATTATCCCCATCCTCTCACTCCCAGGTTTGGGTGCCACAGCCCTCCCTTCCCCAGAACCTAGATGTCAACCCACATTTTCATGAAAACATCCCGACTCTTGTTCCCACATGCAGACTGTGAGCTGAAGGCAAAATGCTTACTCTTCTACCCGGGAGAGGATGACCAACGCCCACCTCACAGGACTGGACGGCTGTGCCCTGCAGCATTGTCATCTTCTGACGCAGACTTCTGGAACTGGCCGTTTGGGTCAGTGGGTAAAGATGATTGCTGAACAAGCCTGACAGGATGCGTTAGATTCCCAGGAACCCAGCAGGTAAAGCTAGAAGGAAGAGGGTGCCTCTATGAACATCCACATGGGCAGAGGGGCATGGGGGTACCCTTCTGTCATACGATAACAATAAATGATTTAAATTGAGTCTCCAGTTCCCATTAAATTAGCGACTATGCAGATGACTAGTGAAATAACACATAAGCATAGATATATCTGTATTCCTATTGCTAGTGCACACACACACACACACACACACACACACACACACACCAGCAATAACAACCTCCTGTTTCTAAGAAAGACGGTGTGATTCAAAGGGCAGAGGACATGCAACTGAAGAGATATTAGAATATTTCTCTCTGAACACAAAGATTTTAATTTTACAGAAAATATTATTATATTGCGAAGCAGCTTTAATAACATAAAATAATTTGTGATAATCACTGAAAGAGAGAATAAGAGTTTTTTCTTTCCTAGAGTAAGGTAGTTAAATGTGTTTCAAATTCCTCAGTGGGAAAACTTTTCAATAAACTATGTAGCTTGGTGATAGATTGCTTGCCTAGTAAACACGGGGACCTGAGGTCCATTTCCGGTACCGTACAGAAGGAAGAGGTGGGAGGATGAGAAATAAAGCGAGGGAGGAGGAAGGATCAGAAGGAAGAGAGGAGGGAACAAGAAGGGCCGGAAGAGGAAGGAAAAGGTTAGAGGAGGAGGAAGAGGAGGAGGAGGGAGAGGAGCATGAAGAAGTAACACTACTGTGGTCCAGCAGCCAATGGTCACAATTCTGTACGCAGGTCTCAACCCCGTCTGCTCACTGTGCTGCGGCACTCACTAACCAAGGGTCTCTGTTCCGGTGAAACCGTATTCAGCAACGCAAGGGCCGGCAGAATTTGGCCCTTGGTCTGTAGTTTTCCCACTCTTGATTTAATGAGGTGACTTATGGGTAAATAAACATAAATACTTCACATACAGCTTAATTATAGATGTGCACACCTCTATGCGATTCGATAAATGGCTCCCACAGATTCCTTCTCCGCAGCTGTAGGAACGAGTCAGTCACGTGTTAAGACACGGGAATCCTCCAAGATGTGCTAATCAGATAGGACAGGCGGTGGATGTTTAGGAATGGTAAATCCCTGCTTGGATTTAGCATTATGCAGTTTTAGATAAGGTTCTGAAGATGGTGTAGAAAACGTTGACCTTGGTACTAAAGAGGACAGCAGGGACTCTTGAGGACGACAACAGGGAAACTTTCCTTTCCTTTTACATTGGTGCTGGTTTGAATGAGAATGGCTCCCATAAGCTCATGTATTTGAATGCTTAGCCACCAGGGAGTGGCACTATTTGAAAGGCTTAGGAGGCGTGGCCTTGTAGGGGAAAGTATGTCACTGGGGGTGGGCTTTGAGGTTTCCAAAGCCTATGCCAAGCCCAGTGTCTCCCTCTCTTCCTCCAGATCAGGATGTAACTCTCAACTACAATTCCAGCATTCTGCCTGCCAAGCCTGCCGACATGTCCCCCGCCATGACAGCGATGGATTAAACCTCTGGAACTGTGCAGCAAGCCCCCAGCTGGATGCTGCCTTTTAAAAAGAATCTCAGTCATGGTGTCTCTTCACAGCAATAGAACAGTGACTAAGACAGAATTCTCTTGTACCTTTTCTTACTGTGTATACATAATTTTCGCTCTAAAATGCATACAAAGAAAATGAATAAAATGTATAGTGAAGCCTGGAGACACAGCACTGGGTCAAAAAGAACCACCCCGGATAAGATAAGGGTGGAGATCTGAATTAGTTACTTCTCTCTTAGAGGAAGAGTTTACGTTTGGCTTATGGTCCCAGACAGCTAGATGTTCATGATGGTAGAAAAACATAAAAGCAGGAGCAGCTGAGCGATCACATTTCAACCACAGACAGGGAGCAGAGAGAGCAGGAAATGGGGTGGGGCTACAAACCCTCAAAGCCCACCCCTAGTGATCTTCTTCTGTGAGGCTGCACCCTGGACAGCTTCGTTACCTCCATAAAAGCCACCAGCTGGGCGTCAAGTATTCAGATGCATGATCCTATGGAGGCCAAACCATCCGAGCTCAGTAGTAGGGTACCCACCTCACATGTATAGAGCTCCGAGTTTGACCCCTAACGCCACACAAACCTGGTGCAGTAGCACACGCCTGCCATCCCAGTCTCTGAGAAGTAGTGGCAGGAGGACAGCAAGTTCAGAGTCATCCTCAGCTTCATAGGGATGCCAAAGCAAGCCTGGGCTCAGAGAAACCCCGGCTGAAGAAAAAAATACACCACACGCTCCTCATCGACCTCACCTTTGGAGCCCTACCTCTGGCCACCGCATCCCGGTAGCAGCTCAGCAAGTTTGTCTTGAGCTTCCGTTTAGCTCTCAGTGAAGCACAACCAGCACTGTCTGGCCCTCTGCCACTGGGTCTACCCAGGGAAAAGGAGATAAGATATCTCTGCAGACTAGAAACCTCTTAGCCATAACATAACTAATACCATTTTCCCTCACAGTCTACTAACAAAGACCCCGTGAAGAATTGGTTCAGCCAACACACAATCATTTCTCCTATCCAGGCTTCAAACACCACCTTCCATTCGTATTTCTATTGTTCTGAGAACAACAGTGTTATCTAGAATGTTGAATGTGAGTCTGTTTCCTTTGCTGTCCAGAACTGAAGACAAAAACGTGGCTTACTCTTTTGCATATACTCAGGACCCTGGATTGCGGCCAATACAGATTCAGTATATGTTTGATGAATAAGTGAACAGAAAGGGAGTCAGGGCACAACATAAGAGAGAGCAACAAGAGCAGCCGGACGGTGTGTGAGATGAAGACACACAGCCCCTGAGTAACTCAGGGATGCAGCTTATAAAACAGTCACAGGAAAAAATATAATCAATAAATCACGGTTTGAATCTGTGGGGATAAATACACACACATATACATTTCTCATTGTTATAGGTTTGTGAAGCGCTGTAATCTTGTCAAATTATAATTTGAAGGATATTTAGTAAGCGGCTATCGGAGCTGCACTTTAAAGTTAAGGTACAATATAAGCAAAGTGGTCACTCTGTCTTGGCATTCATAGTCTAGGTGGCAAGTCTGAACGTGATGAAACTGTCACACAAACATGAGGCTTTTTTAATTGTGTGTGTGTGTGCATGTGTGTGTGTGTGTGCATGTGTGTGTGTGCATGTGCGTGTGCGTGCATGTGTGTGTGTGCATGTGCGTGTGTGTGTATGTGTGTGTGTGTGCGTGTGTGTGTATGTGCATGTGTGTGTGTGTGTGCATGTGTGCATGTGCATGTGTGTGTGCGTGTGTGTGTATGTGCATGTGTGTGTGTGTGTGTGTGTGTGCATTGTGCATGTGCATGTGTGTGTGCGTGTGTGTGTGTGCGTGTGTGTGTGTGCATGTGTGTGTGTGTGTGTGTGTGTGTGTGTGCAGTGTTTGCACAGGCCAGAAGAGAGCATCAGATCCCCATGGAGTTCAGGCGGCTGTCAGCTGTCCAACGTGAACGCTGGGAATTAAACTTTGGTCCCTTATGAGCAGAGCGAATGCTCTCCCGTGCCGTTCTCCAGCCCCGTGTGGGGTGTCTAATTGTAGATTTGTGTGGAGGAACTCAGCAGGATGTGTAAGAACATGTAACAAAGAGGAGCCAGGTGGATGGGATGGGTATCAGGGAATGACGAAGACTTCCCTAGGGAAGAGATGCAGGAGCTGAAAGCCAAAGAAAGCAAGAAATAACTAGATTGGGAGAATGAATTCTGTTAGTAAACCCACAAGAAGCAAACACCACATCCTTATGAAAATGACCCTGGACCCTTAAGGACTCGGGGACTCTGCACAGCTGCAGCTCGTGAGAGGAAGCCGAGTCGAGGAAGATACCTGCCCAAAGACTTCGGGCAGCTCCCAAGGGCTCTCCCTTCCTGTCCTGGCAGCACACAGCTGAATGGCATTTCCCAGCTTGCTTTGCAGTTAAAGATTACCACGTGATTGCATTCCATCTAATGGATGGAAGGTGTCCCTGATTATAACGGAGCAACCGTTCTTCCTCTGACACTCTGCCCCAAGGACAGGGAAGTGATAATTGGAAGAGACCCCGGGAAGACCAGTAGAGCCACTGGCCAACATGTCGTGTCTTCTTGGGCTATTTCATGAACAAGATAAACTCCCACTGGCGGACTCATTTTACCTGAATTCCCTGTGTCCCTTCATCCTGGCCCACAAGAACCATCAAGACCGGGGGTAAGGAGTGACATGAAGAAATAAGAGCCCATGGAGGACTTAATGCAGAGTGTTGGACTTCAGTCAAATGCCTGTTGGGGAAAGATGACGGTATTCGCTCTGTGGGAAGTGATAAATGATAAACCGTTGCTTCCTCGCGTTCCTTTGCCGGAGCGGCCTTTTCTTTCATGAGATAAGGAAGTGGGGAAATCACCACGGCCTTCAGAGTCATGAACTGATAAGGAGTGAGTGACCGCAGGTTAGAGACGGACCAGCAGGAAGACACGCAGACAGGCAATGCTAGTGTGATGTCAGAACAGCAAACTCTTAGAGCCTCTCGTAGAACTGAAATGTGAAGCAAGGCCAGGGCATGGTTGCGCATGCCCTTAGTCCCAGCACTCAGGAGGCAGAAGCAGCAGATCCTCGTGAGTTCAAGGCTAGCTTAGTGTACATAGTGAGTTCTAGGCCAGCCAGAGCTATGTGGTGAGACATCTCCCCTCCCTCAGTCTCAGAAAACAAAATGTTGAAGCATCAGCAGCTGTGGTGGCCCCAGAAGAAGGTGTCTAGAGCGTTGGGAAGGATGCACTGGAAGTCAGGCTGCCGGTCCATCACCAACCGTCATTTCAGTCTGGGCACATCACCCAGATCTCTTTGGGCCTTTCATTTCCTCATTTGTGAAACAGGAACAATAGAATTCGTGTTTCAGGATTTCAATGAGGCCTCAAATGTGGTATTAGTGCTAATAACACAAAGCAAACAGAACCACTTTCTCAAAAATACACGTTTGATCTGTGATAGCTCCTTTCACCTGTCAACCTGACACTGTGGAGTCATCTGGGAAAAGAATCTTAATGGGGAATTGTCTAGATCAGGGTGGCCTGAGAAACTGTCTTGATTACACTGAGGTAGGAAGACTAGCCTAGTACCGGTGGCATCATTCCCTAGGTTTGGGTGCAGGACTGTGCAAAATCTAAACAGTAGGCATGTGTGCATTCATTCTCTCTCTGCTCTTGACTGCCATGCCATTAGCTGCTTCATGTCCCTGCCTTGACTTTCCTACAGTGATGGACTGTACCCTGGAACTGTGAGCTGAAATAAACCCTTTCTCCCATGAGTTGGGAACATGATTGAGCAGCTAGTGGCACATGAAACATGAACATGCATGATGTCGCATGTGTTCAGTACTAATTTGAAGCAGTTGTGTATGCTGCATGTGGGTGTGTGTGTGTGTGTGTGTGTATGTGAGCATGTGTGTGTGAATGACCATGTGTATGAGTGAGCTTGTATATGTGCAGGAACATTTATATGAACATGTGTATGCTGTGTGTGTGCATGTGTGTGTGTGTGTGCATGTGTGTGTGAGTGAGCATAGGAACACTTACATGAACGTGTGTATGCTGTGTGTGTGCATGCATGTGTGTGTGTGTGCATGTGTGTGTGAGTGGGCATGTGTGTGTGCAGGAACACTTGCATGGTCATGTGTATGCAGGCTGGAGGTCAACGCTGGGTAACCCTTTATTGCTTCCCATATGTGTTTATACAGTGTCTGCTCACTGATTTTGGGGGACCAGCTGTCTGGTAAACTCAGGGATCCTCTGTCTCTGTCCCCCAGTGCTATGATCACAAGCACTGGCATCGGAGACAATGCTTGCCTTTTTACGTGGGCTATGGGGATTTGAACTCAGGTCTTCATGCATACTCAGCAAGTACTTTAAGATGTGCTTTTATTTTCAACAGAGAAGTAAAAAATAGCCATACCACCCAATGACAGAGCATATGACAGAAGTCACAAAATTATTTTTCAGAGTGGCATCACATCCATCTCAATTTGAGTAAGAATATCTTCACCTAATAACAAAATCACTTAAATGCATTTCTCAGATGTATCCCCCTCATTAAATGGTGCATGCTTGTTCAAGTAATATCTCTCTCTCACCTTCCTTTAAATATTTTAGTGACACTGTGCCCAGAAGACCAGAAACACAGTATTGGGAATGAGAAACTCCATTTTTTTTGAGATAGTGTTCTGCTATGTAGCTCAGACTGGCCTGCACCTCATGGTCCTCCTGTCTCAAGGTGGCAAGTGCTGGGGTCACAAGCACTCGCCACCACTGCGGGTAAACTCTCCTGTGTGATTTCCACAGCAGGAAGGGCACGTCCACCTGATGGCTTCCATATCTCTGGTGAAAAATACCAAAGAATCCCCACAGGGGAGGGATGTCCGCCTCTGGCTTAAGACGTTTTTGGTTGTAACAACTGGGGAGAGACCTGGGGTGCTGTGCAATGTGCAGTGTGTAACTGGGGAGAGGCCTGGGGTGTCATGCAGGGCCATACCGTGTGCAGGTGGCTGCCCGAATGCATGCAGCCACAGCAGGTTTCCAGACTGGGAATGCTAGCACTACTGAGAGTCACAGCCCTGAATCAGAGAATCCATTTCTCAGTGGGATGGCTTCCTTTTGCCTTCTCTCCTGCCATGATTTCCACAGGTCCCCAGTCTTGTTGTTTTTCAAGAAATTTTTATTATATACCTTGATTGTAGCCTTTGATATCCTCATGTTTTCCTGACTCTATCTGGACCTTTGTCATGTGACTTGTGGGGGTAATTACAAGAGCTGACCTGAACACACTGACCCCAGACCAGGAGCTGTATGGTACCTAAGAAGTGTGGAGACAAAGAGGTCCTTATGCAAGACTGGAGATACGAGCTCTCCCAGGTTCCGTTTTGTCTCTGTGATAAGATGCCCTGACCCAAAGCAATTCATGGGAGAAAGGGTTTATTTCAGCTCACAGATCCAGGGTACAGGCCATTACTGTAGGAAAGTCAAGGCAGGGACATGAAGCAGCTAATCACACGGCAGTCAAGAGCAGAGAGACAATGGTCCTGGTCTCTGAAGAATGTATTTCAGACTCTGATGGCTGACTTCTATGTGGCCCAGCTATCTGGCTTTGACACGCCTAAATTTGTTTTAGTGTAACAAATGACCTTCAACTAAGAATACCAGTCTTTTCTTGTCTCACACTTTTATGGGTCTGGAAGTGGCAAGAGTGTGGGTAGATGGTTGGCCTCTGACTTGGGGTGCCCCCCACACTCACAGCAAAGTGTTGGCATGGTTCTAGCCCTGAGCAGAGAGAACATGAGTCCATGTCGACTCCCACACCATTCAGTTCAGTAACAGAACTCCTTGGTCTGTGGTGTAAGCGCTGAGGTCTCCCCTTCCCTTGCTGGCTGTTGCTGGGCTCTTCTCCCAGCTTCCACATGGTAGCTGGTATCCTGTGCTGGTTCACCCCATCTTCAGAACAACACTGCCATCCTGCACTAAGTCCCTCTTGAAGATGTGTGTCTACCTCTAACTCCCTACTACCAACAGCCAGTTAAAAAGAATGTCTTATTATTTTTAGGGCTCACCTGATTGGCCAGACTCTACCAAATATCTTTTTATCGCCATATCTTGGAGTCCTGGTCTGGATAATAAAGGAGAAAGTGAAATGAGGACCAGCATTCGTTTCACTCTGCTTCTGACTGTTGAGATGTGACCGGCTGCCTCTCGCTCCTGCCTCTCGCTCCTTCTCTGCCATGATAGCTTGCACGCTCTAAGTGTGAGCCAAAATAAACCAAGGCAGTGAGAATCGCCATCTGCGAAGCCCCTTCCCGGTGCTGCCTAGATCAGTGTCTGAGCGCAGTGATCACGTGGATTTGAGAAGATGAAGCACCTATACAATGTTGCCTTCAAAGCCTTCCTGTGAAGCTCAGAGCATCACAGGCAGGAGGATCTGAATTCCACGGCTCTGTTACATCCTCTTTTGTCTGAAGATGGGTGCTATTCACCTTGGTGGGGACCTGCCACCCACACAAGGGTCCAGTACTAGGCTGGGTGACAGTGATTTGATTACAGGACTTGTTTGCCCTGGAACCCTGAAAACGCTAAAGGGTGTTGAATGGTGGGAGGAATTCGTTTGTGACAAAATCTCATCATTTCTGTGAAATGATTGAATATTTACTTTGTTTCTTCTTATTGGAGTTTTAATTTAGTTGCAACAGAGAGAAAGATTCTGAGCTCCTCGTCTCATTGTGATGGCCCAGTCATCGCCAGGAGCTGGATTACAGCCTTCAAGAAAGTGAGGGGGCAGAAATATTTTAATTTTGTTTTTAATTATACAATAACAAAAGCTATTATGAACTGGGAAAGAATACCTTAAAATTAATTATCAGGCAGGAGAAGTTTCTGGGCAAGTCCTTTCAAAGCTTAATCAAGATAAAATAAAAAGAACATAAAATTAAATTTGAGAAAGAATTGGAAGGATGAAATAATTCAGAGAAGAACACAAGAAAAAAAATAACTTCTGAGAAATGAACGGCTCCAAGCTAGATACCCCTCTTGAATCTTTGTCAAAGAGACTCTCACTTGAATTATGATCAAAAAGCCATACCAGTCCCCAAGAGTGAGGCAAATGACTAAGTCAAACTTTTCCTTTCAGATAGGACTTCACTCCCATGTTTTATGACAGCTTTAGTGAATAAGATAAGATATTTGGTGTCAACTATGAGCATAAATTGACCCCAGATCCGGTATGAGATCTGGTATATATCCAAGAAGAAGCAAGATTTGGAGGGTCTTCCTTTGAAGAGGTTCATCCCAAGTCAGGCTGCAACACACACGACAGCTCCATCAGCAAGAGTGTCCTTGGAGTATTTACAAGTTAGTGCTGCCCTGCGATGGTTTATATTGACTGTCAACTCGACAGGATCCAGGATAGCCTAGGAGACAAGCCTTTCACATGATTTGGGGGAGTTTCTAGGCTGGGTTCATTAAAGTGGGAAGATCTATCTTAAATGTGGGGGATCCCATCCCATAGGCTGGAGTCCTGAACTATATAGAAAGAGGGAATGAGCTCAGCACCAGTGTTCCTTTCTCTGTTTCTCAACTGTAGGTGCAATGTGAGCAGCTGCCTCCTGTTCCTGCAGCCGTGTCTCCACCATGATGGGCTGAACCCTTGAACTGTGAGTGGGAACAAACCCTTCCTTTCTTAAGCTGCTTTTGTCAGATATTCTGTTGAAGCAACACAAAAAGCAATTATTGGCCCAGGCCATTAGCACAGTTCATTCCTCTTAAATGAAGGGCTCTCTTAAAATGGAGGCTGGCCTTCATCTACATTTATCAAATTACCCAGTTACCCTGGGGTGATATAAAGACTGTCACATTGCTAGCCTGTTTACTAACTTGCCTTCCCGGTGTGCATTTTCTCCCTTTCTTTCTTTTTTTCTTTCTTTCTTTCTTTCTTTCCTTTTTCTTTCTTGTTTTTTCAAGACAGGGTTTCTCTGTTGTAACTCTGGCTGTCCTAGAACTCACTCTGTAGACCAGGCTGGCTTTGAACTCACAGAGATCCGCCTCTGGAGTGCTGAGATTAAAGGCGTGTGCCACCACCACCTGGTCACATTTTCTCTTCTTCTTATAGAATTCTGTTTCCCAGTGGAGAAAATTCCCTCCCTTCTCTAGGTCCATCTGGCTTGGGGAGAAGGCATGAGAAGAGTCAAACAAATCAGAGGATTGGATCACAAAGTATTGGGAAAGGAGAGTCCACCACCACAGATATATAGCTAGTGGGAAGAATCCTAAGTCTGTCCATGCCTGCTGCTGGGTCCAACTTTACCGTAAGCATTTCGCATGTGTGATTTTCATTTACATGATAAGCTAAATTGACTTTCTACACTGAACTAGTTTGAGCTGATTTGAGGGTGTGCGTGAGTGTGTATGTGTGTGTGTGTGTGTTGGTCTACAACATGAAGAGATTAATGACTAAGTCCAGAGAGACTGTCCTGATGGCTTTCTAGTGCTTCTCTCAACATTCAGTGTCCTGTTGCTCTCCGACTGCTATTTGTGCAGATTACCTTCTCTAAGGCTCTGTCCACTCACTTGTGCCAATCAGAAAAACCATCTGAATGCCTCTTCTCTCTCTTTTCTGAAGCCCATACTGATTCCCAAACCCAACAAGACACTTGTATCTAATCAAATCTTATGCCAACACAATGTGTGAGGCTGTTCATAAGCCAATTTATCTGTCTACAGGTTCTGTCCCAAATGCTTCCCTCACTCCCTAGGGTTTCAACTAGATGTTCAGCTCAAGCCCCTAGCCTCCTCTGTGAACTACCTGCTCCATTCCCCCTCTGTGGGTTCATGTGTGTTCACACATGTGCGTAAGTGCATGTGCATGTGTGCAAGTATGCATGAATTGGCCAGACATTGCATTTGGGTGTCTTCCTCAGTTTCTCTCCACCTTATTTTTTGAGGCACAGCCTCTCACCGAGCCTAGAGATCATGTATTTGGCTAGACTGGCCGGCCAGCATGCCCTGGGGACCCTCTTAACTCTTCCAGTGCCGGGATTGCAGGCACACACTGCATGCCCATGGTTCACCTGAACACTGGGGATTAAACTGAGGTTTAAACACTTTACTGACTGAGTCATCTCCCTGGCTCCCTCTGACTCCACTTTCATTTTGAACCCCTTTCTCTCTCCTGATGGATGTGTCTTCTGAAACTCTCTGATATATTTTGAATATTCCACAGGTCACATTAAACTCTTACAAATGCCCTCCTCTGTTCCTAGGGTCTGTTCTTCCCAGATTTCCCCTGGACTCCCTCACCATTTCTGGATTTCTCTCTCTCTAATCCAGACAGACCCAAGATCCCAGCCCCTCCTATCTACCTTCTCCCCCATCCTTCCTCCCAGGACATTGGCCTGAGCCTTTCTTTTTCTTGTGAACTTTCACCTCTTATTTGTCCCTTGTCGTGAATTTCACTGCCTTGAAGAATAGCCTCACTGATAAAATGACCTTTCCTCGTTATGATCACAGTCTCTCCTGGTACATGGCCTTTCTTCCACTAGAGTTCTCAAATATGAATTACAGACACTATTATCAAGGCTTCTGGGGAGTCATTTTGTTAATGCTTCTCTCCTGTTTAACTCGGAGATCCATGAAACTGAGGACTCTCATTGTCTCTTCTCACCCCCTCATCACCAGAGCACAGTAGGCACTGGGCAGCTGAATGAAAGAGTTACATATTAGTGCATGTTGTGTTGCAATTTCCTCCTCCATCAAACATTCCATCTCCCAGGGAGCTGTTAAAACTCAGGAAGTAAACAACACAAAGCTTCAGGAAGTCCCTGAAACTGACCAGATCCACTAGGCTCCGTCCTTCCCCAAGCATATATAAGGACTGCTTAGAGAAAACTCCAACAAGCTGAACCACCTGGAAGAGACAGAGACTTGACTACCTGCCTGGAAGAGTCTCAGATTAGCTGAACAGCCTAGAAGGGCCACTCCCCAACTCATTAAACTACCTGCAGGCTGTGCAGTGTGCATTAGGTTGTCAACTTTTGTGAGCTGTTGCCCATGCTGGGGTGAGCTTCGGTGATGCAGCTTTGAGCCATTTCTATTCCTGTAAGCAACTCCTCACCCATCTTCCTGTAAATAATCCAAGAAAAGCTCATTGGCTCAGCATATGGACTGTGTGGTATACTTATTTTGATCTGTACTGGGTTCCCTACCTGGGGTGAAGAGATGTTCGTTAATACAATGCTAACAATAAATATTGTTCTGTGGCACTGATAATCAAGGTGATGGGGGAAAGAAGGGTGGCTGGATGAGAGACAGGTGGAGGAAGTCACAAGCTGCTGCATTTTTGTGCCCTGATTCTCTTTTGCCCAAATTTAAAAACCTTCAAAACAAATAAACTGTCCGGAAGCAGTCACACACAGGCTTGTCTAGACTAGAAAGATGATTTTCTGGATGGGATGCACAGCACCAGAGTCCTGGCTTGGCCCCAGGGCACTCAGAAAGACAGTAGAGAGCATTAGACGCTGGGTGGCTTTGAGGCTTGGGGAACACATTCTTCTACTGTGAGTGGCAGGCACCAAACATGTTCTTCTGATGCCCAGCACCCTAATCCTGGAATGTAGCCTCTTATTTGCTTTTGGCCAAAACAGAATCTAGATGGAGAGTATTTAGGTCCTTACGGGGGCTTTTTGATATAAATTTCTAAGGCACTAGAGTAATATTTTATTAATATTTTTTTCTCTGTGAGAAAACTCATGGAGTTTCACAGCTTAAAGGCACTAAAAGAACAACCATTTTATTAGACCTTGTCATTACTTGGATAAAGGAAGCTCAGGGGTGGGGAGGTGGAATGAAGAAGTCAGAAAAGATGAAGCTGATTTTGTTCTAATCAGTCCCACATACTGATGGGGTCCTGTATGTGTGTGAAGTGTTCATGGAGGGTAAGTGCTGAGTATGTTTGCCTGTATAAAATGGAGAAAGGCAAAAGGAAAGATGAGCTAGCAGTTAAGGACACCTTCTTTGCAGAAAACAGAGACAGAGACAGAGAGAGATCACCAGATAGCATGTTAATTCTTCCACTTAAGAGTTAAAGAGACTCCTGCCAAAGAAGCAAACCAGTGCATTATTCAGCCATCATCAGAGAGGCTTCCACTTGAGGCAGATGGGAGCAAATACAGAGACCCACAGAGAGCCAGACATGACACACAGAGAGAGAAAGAGAGACAGACAGACAGACAATGACAGACCTTGGAACACACAGCTCTAAATGAGATGTCTCCATAAAATCCCTTCCCTCAGAGCTCAGAGAGCCCCGCAGGAGTGTGAGAACCAGAGGGGCAGAGGACATCAGGAGAACAAAGCCCTATAAATCAACTGGGCACAGCTCATATGAACTCACAGAGACTGAAGCAGCCAGCACACAGCCTACATGAGTCTGCACCAGGTCCTCGGTGTATATATTATAGCTTATGGTTTAATATTCTTTACAGCACTCCTGAGTGTGTGAGTGAGTGGGTCTCTGATTATTGTGCCTTCTCCTGGGACTCCTCTCCTTCTGTTAGTTTGCCTTGTACAACTTCAAAGTGATGGGTTTTGTTTTATCTTGTTATATTTTATTTTGGTATTAAAAAATACTTAACTGCCCCGCCCCTCAAAGAGTTAAGGAAATAGGGGCCATTGAGAGATGGCTCAGTGGCTAAGAGTACTTGCTGTTCTTCCAGGGGACCCCAGCTTAGTCCCCAGCACTCACATAAGGAAGCTCACAGCTGCCTTCAATTCCAGCTCAGGGGCAACCAATATCTGTGGTAGCCTTGGGCATCTTCACTCGCGTGCACATACCTACTCACGCACACACGTGCACACACATGCACACATGTAGACATAATTTATTGATGACAATGATGATGATAATGACAATACAATTTAAAAATGGAGCTAAGGAAACTAAGGTTAACAAAGGTTCCAGGATTCACCCAAAGGCATTCAATAATCAGGGGGCAGACAGGACTGTCACACACATCTGTCAGAACAAGCACATGACTCACTGCATGTCCCTAAGGGACCCCAAGGCCCCATCATGGAGAAGAAGGATCATGATTACATTTATTTTTGTTGTTGTGCTAATTGTTTTCTTTCTCTCTCTCTTTTTTTTTTTTTTTTGGAGATATAGTTTCACAAAGCCCAGGTTGACCTTGAGCGCCCTATGTAGCTGAGAGAGACCTTGAAGACCCGGCCTCCTGCCTAACCTCCCAGGCACGGGGGTTACAGGTGTGTACCACCTCGTTCAGCTGTTCTCATGCATTTCTATAACAATATTTCCAAAGGTAAGAAAATGAAGACTGTTTTCCTCACAATAATGATTCTGAATCCAGGTTAACTCAACGTATCAAGTTATTTTTCCACATTATAGAGTTCTCCTCAATTTGTCAAAGTTAATTTCTATATAAGTACTTCTGTTGGACTATTTTTGAAGCACTGTGCTAACTACAGGATATATGTACGCAATGATGATTGAATGGATGCATGGGTGCGTGGATGATGCATGGTTCCATGGATAGATACACAGATGTTTGCATTTCTGAATGGATGCATGGATGCATGGATGCATGGATGCATGGACGCATGGGTGGATGCATAGATGACAGGCGCAGAAGGTATGAAGGCAGGACTGGGAGGCTGGCAGGTCACTTTGCAATTTTGCTCTCCGAAGAGTGAACAGGAAGTGGGTCTTGTCTATAAATTCGAGGCCCGCCTCTAGGGACCCACTTCCTCCAATGGGACTCCACCTCTTAAAGGTTCACAGTCCCTCCCTAAACAGCACAACCAGCCTGGGACCAAGTGCTCACACCTATGGCAGACACTTCACACTCAAACTGCAAGACTCCCAGTCAGAATGACCTCATCTCCCACCAAACTAGGAGCCAGGAGTACAGTGAACCAATACTTCAGAATTGAAGCTCTGTAATCCAAGCTTCTATCCAAGATGGGAGCGTGGACCAATCAGAACTGCCCTCATTTGCATAGCCCATATTTGTGAAACCTTCCTCTGTATGGCAGAGATTGAACTCTAGAGATCACATGCAGAGTGGTTGGGCTAACATCCCAGGATAGAAACATCAACCAGGCTGGACCACTTTCATTCCCATCATGGTACAAGCAAATCCAACTACTCCTCCAATGGAGAGAGACCCTGCAGCCCACGGCAGAGCTACAGCAGCCCAGTCGCTCTGTTACTGCCCAGTAGTCACTACACAAACTCTGCTTTCTGTTGCACAGCCCAAAGGGTTCAACCACTGCTGACAGTCCTGTTCCCACAGAGCACATAGCTGGCATCAGACACTGGTCTCAAGGAACAGTCGGTAAGCCCGCAGCAGCCAACACTCAAACCTGTGTCCATCATATTACCCACAGGACCTCGTAAGTGGATGAGAGCCTTCAAAGTGCAATTTGGAGAAAGAAATACACCCTCAACATTTAAACCCCTTCTCCACAAACACAGAAGCATAAAGCCACTGTGACATTTATCCCCCCAAACGTCTCATCTCCAGCAAAAGAGGATTAAGGTGAAGCAGGCAAAGAGGAGGCTGGGGGCTGAGGGAAAGGCGAGAGGTAGGAAGGCCGATATAATTCAGAATGAAACTGATTTAAAATTTTGCTAAGATTTTTATGGCTGCATATTTCACACTTATAGCCTACCTTTAGTCTTATTTACAATTTTGATTAAATCTATACTTGGGGTATTTTCTGTGGTGTACAGAAATACAGTTTTATGTAAATATTTCTTAGGGAGATATGTAAAAGTGTCTCTTGTAATTGATATGATGTCTCAAAATACAGAGTCAGTGTCTCGTGATTGGAAGGCCTTTTTGGGCTAATGGTAGACAGCAGTCCACATTTATATTTACTATTTTTTAATGATCTCATTATCTGTAGTCATGAGCAGCTCTGATTTACCCAGACAGGAGATCTGGGGGGGTCATATATTTGAAGGTACCAGATAATTTCCGTTTATCTCTGTCTAAAACTTTTCTCCTACTTTGAGTAATTGGGGGGAAGAGAGAAAAATCTCAGCCTGACTATCCCACCTCCAAAGCCTCCATTCATCAGTCTGCTGTAGACCGTCACATGGCCATAAAGTTGAAAAATGCAGCCCATGTCAGCGCTTGCATATTTATACCCAGAAGGCGGGAAATAAATACATAAAAGTCCAATACGTCAGGTGTAATGTTGCAAGGCTTCACTGGGAACCATTGCTATGAGAAAGGTGGTGTAGCCGGAACCACTTGCACATGGCTTACGCCTACTTGAGCGGTGTCTAAAAGAGGAGGTGAGTCCCCCTAAGTCCTTAGCATCGTGACAGCGCATGTCCGTATCTGTCTTTCAGATTCACTTTCCCGGAAGGGTCACACAGTTCAGGAAAACTGAGCCCGAGTCAGGGACAGGAACCACCCGAGGTGGAAAGATAGAAGCTTGCCAAGGCAGCTTAGTGTTACGGCATGTCTCTAGGTGGACATGAACTTCCCCGCTGATGCAAGATCAACTGGTGCAGGTGGGAATAGCCGTGGAGCCGAAGTTGTCTCCTCACGGATACAACCGTAGTTCCGATGGCAAGTGTCATCTCTTAATAGCACTCTCTCATGGCGGCCCAGTAAGGAACAGGCTAGAATCCCCTTGCTCATCCTCGGGATCCCACAAGTCTTTTTCGAACAAGCAGTCAACAGGCCAGGGTGTCTGAAGCAGGAGAGGACCCAGACAGCCATCCTTATCCACTTTGCCCCTAAAGCTGGGGGACTCACACAGCATCACCTGGCTCCCCAGGGTGAGAGCTCAGCTCCACTTCTGAGTGTGAGGTGTTAGCTAGGCCTGGAGTTCTCACTTGTAAAGCAGCAACAGAATGGATCCTCTGGTGTCGGCTCCACGTGAGATCACATTTGGTAGGCAGCCCGGCACAAGTGCGCTCTTGAGAAACATTGGCGTTTACTTCCTTTTTGCTTTCTGTGGGCCCTAATCACAACCAGAGAAACAGCAGAGAGTGCGTGGACCCTAACATCACTGAAGGTGCCACCCCTTTAAAAACTCAAAATGCATTTGATATTTATAGTGCAGTATTCAGACGGGATGGCAGCACTGATTTTAGTTGAGCTACGGACCTGAATGAATGAAGTTTAACAATGAACGCTGCTTAAGGACATCTCCATGTGCTCTGCCTAAACAAAGTGCCGAGCCCCAGGGACGCAGTGCATACAGGGACAAGTGCTGACACGGGCCCAACACAACAGAAACAGCCCTGATACTGTCTGGTTTTCCCTGAAGAGCAGAGATTTATCAGGCCAAACGTGAAACGTCATGGTCGACACGTAAAATGTCCTTCACAGGCTTGTGTGTCTAAACACTTGATCCTAAGCTGATAGCCTTGTTTCGGGGAGCTCTTTAGGAGATGGAGCCTCACTGTGGGGACATAGGTCACTGGGGTAATGCTAGCCCTCTTCCTGTCCGGTCTCTACTTCCCGATCTACTGAGATTTGAGCCACAGAGCCTCTTGCCACCATGATGACCTTCATCCCTCAAACTGTGAGCCAAAATCAATTCTGCTCTGTTCCAGTCGGAGGTCTCTACTGCTGTGATAAACACCTTAACCAAAAGCAACCTGGGGAGGAAAGGGTTTACGTAAGCTTACAGGTTACACTCCATCATCCAGGGAAGTCAGGGCAGGAACTCAAGGCAGGAGCCTGGAGGCAGGAACCGAGGCAGAAGCAGAGGCCGTGGAGGGGTGCTGCTTATTGGCTTGCTCCTTGTACCTTGCTCAGCCTGCTTTCTTATTCAGCCCAGGCTTTCCTTCCCAGGAGTGGCACCACCCAAGATGGGTTGGGCCCTTGCACATCAATCATTCATCAAGAACTGTCCTCAAGAACTGCCACAGTCAACCCGGTGAAGGCATGTTCTCCCTTCTCTCAGATGACTCTAACTTGTGTTCAGTTGACAAAACACTCAACAACATATTCTCTCTGAGGTTGGTTCCTGTCAAGGATTTGGACAAAGCAATCATAAAAGCAGCTAATAACCTGGGCATCTTCCAACAGTGACCTATCCTTCCTCCGTGACATACAAGAACTAAAACACCATGTGCATGCCAAACTGGAGAATTCTACCACTGAGCCTCAGTCATCTGAAGGGCCCCACACATACACACACAGTGGTTCCAACACCTTCACCTCTGTGGGAGGAGGTGTGGGTGTGTAGCCTCCAGACTCAGACTGCTTTGTCTAAGTCCTGGCTCAGCATCCCCAGCCTTGCAACTTTAGGCAAGGTGTCAGCCTCAGGGCGACCGGCAGCCTCGTCACCTGTACAGTGGGGTTGCACTGACAGACAACTCATCGTGAGATTCTCTTGCGGTTGTTTTGCAGGAATGAGTGAGAAAAGATATTGAAGATCATCCTACCAATATCAGTACTGTGATCATCCCACTAGTATCAGTACTGTGTCTTTCCTCCACCTACGCAGGGTGCTACGGATGTGCTCTAAGAACACAATAGATTTGGGGTACGCCTGCATGTGCACACGCATGCAGAATCTGGAGACCAACCTTGGGGTGTTCTCAAGGTACCATCTACCTTGCTTTCTTCTTAACTTTTACTTTTCAGCTTTGTTTTATGGGACTCAAAAAGATATACATTTTGTTGCTGTTGGGCTATGTATCCCATAATGTCATTAGGTCCTGTTGGTTGATCATACGAGGTCCCTTTTTAGTCTTATTTTGAGTCTGGTTGGTAAATCACTGCTGACTGAGGATTGCTAACGTTTCATAGTTGTGGTTTGAATAGGAATGGCCCCAGGGGATAATATATTTGAATGCTTGGTCATTACTGAGCGGTGCCACTTGAGTGGGATTAGGAGGTTTGGCCTTGTTGGAGAAATTATGCCACTGGGGTTGGGCTTTGAGGTTTCAGATGCTCAAGCCAGACCCATGGGCTCTCTCCTGCTGCCTGCAGATCCAGATGTAGAACTCTGAGCTACTTCTCCAGCAACATGTCTGTTACATGCCACCATGCTACTCACCATGCTGATAATGGACTAAACCCCTGAACCTGTGAGCCAGCCCCAGTTAAATATTTCCCTTTATAAGAGTTGCTGTAGTCATGGAGTTTCTTCACAGCAACAGAACACTACCTAAGACAATAGTCATCTGCACGAGACTTGATTTTTATTTTATTTTTTGAGATAGTGTCTCTCATTAGCCAGGAACTTTTGACTTCACTGGGATGTCTGATCAGTGAGCCCCAGAGATCCACCCATTTGGGATTACAAGTACGCGCTACTGATTCTGTTGTTTGTTTGTTTGTTTGTTGTTTGTTTTTTACATAGGTTCTGGGGATCAGACTTGGGTCTTCAGAATTGTAAATCAAGCATTCTACTTACTGAGGCATCTCTCTGGCCCCACAGGAGATTTTTAGCACATCATTGAGGGATCTGGACATGTCTGAGGCAGGATTCATCTGTATTCCCTAGGACAGTCTCAAGAAAAACGACAGAGAAAGGAGCCACTGTGAGCCTGACTATATAGACTTCACTGGTAAGGTGGCTGGGCTCAAAGAGTCTGCAGTATTGGGGATTCACTAAGTACCATGCAGATGATGGGGCTTCTTTTATTTCAAGTCAATCTGAAGTGAAAAATATTTTTATACAAAGCATAGTAATTTATGCAGCAACCAGTTCATAATGAGCAGGTTCAATAACAGATAATTATATGGAAAGTACTTAAATGCAAACTATGTACTTTTAAAATGTTGTAAAAGTGGGTTCATAATTAAATTATAATTACAAGTAAAAATCTACCCAATGATTATTCCCTGAGAAGCTTACAGAGTCTCATTTCCAGGATTGTATGCATCTTCTCTCACACTCCGATTCATTCCTTTGTTGGTGGTTCCACTCTGATCCGATTCGTTTTGCATGATGGATTTTAAATTTAAAATTATCTTTCCGATTACTAATTACCGTATACAATGATTTCAAATAGAGAGCCAGGTTGCCATTAAAAATGAGTTTGTGAGCAGATAAGTTTGAAAGTTTGGAAGATTTACAACGTAGAGAACACTGGGTGATCATCTAATAGAAATTAAACTACAGACAAAGGCTGAGAAAGTTTCAAAATGAGTTATTAAGTAGCGATGTGGTACAGCCACAGAAATTTCTAGAACTCTGTTCAACTCATAATGTATCTAGTTTTTAGGGGATGGAATACGTCCTAGCTGTGTAAAGGAAAATAAAATGTTCATTAGTTCATAAACCTACAGAAAAAGCATGCGCGTGGCTACCTTCAAGGGTGACTGGATCCGGGTCTGAAATGGCATCCTTCAGGTTTAAGCCCCGCCCTGTTTTTCTCAGAGGTCATTTTTTCCTCTCATAGATTCAGCTTGGTGGAAATTTACCTGACAGAACCTACGTCCTCCAAGCTGAGGAAGCTCAGCGATTTATTCCAGCTATAGCGTTCGGGTCTCTCAAGGCCAGAATCTTATTGGTTGAACAAGAGCAACCATTTCCTTCTCTGAGCCAATGTCTGGGGTTAATAATTTGATGCTGGGATCTGATTGGCTACTAGTTACAGCCCCTTGGAAGAGGGAGGAGTGAAGGACTACTGGGGCAGGTGGGGGTGGGGAGTTGGGAAACAGGCCTGGCAAATGCCAAAGTACAACTGAGTATTGTTTCCGGGAGAAACAGGAAGCGAGGGCTGTGTTTCAGGTCTTCCTTGACAATTATCAACATTTTCAACGGGAGTTCATTTCACTTTGCTTGAATTCGCCCCCACTTCCCTCGCCTGCTCCCCACACCCCATTGACCCCACTCCTCTTCCCAAACAGTCCTCCTACTTTTCTGTCTTTTATTTATTTTGTTTTGTGAACCAAAGAATTTACAGGAACACATACTTACAATAGCATAGGAAACCTAGCAGTGGCCACACCGCTGAAGAAATCAACCGTCTCCCTCTTCCTCAGCAGCCATTACCGCAGTCAACATAGGCGTTAAAAACCAGGACAGAAAAATGCATTTACTGCAGGCCTGGTGATGTTACCGCTGTCGACCAGCACCTTCACCGCTGACGTCTTGCCTACGGTATACGCAAACCCACACAACGTAGAAGAAATAGCAAATGAAAGTTCTCTCACTGGCCCGACCCTCATCAAGTAGGTCAGACTGGCTGGCCAGCAGGCCTCAGGGATCCTGCCCTCTCAACCCAGCACCGGGATTACAAACAGCACCACTTCAGGCTTTTGTACATGAGTTCTGGAGATCAAACTCAGACGTTTACCAACAATCACCGCCCATCCCACAGGCCATTCTCTCAAGGTCAGCTTAACTTCTTCCACTGACCTGTCCCTCTCACCATTCCTTGGTCTGGTTTTCTTTCCTGGTTCCCCCGTGGCCTCTTTATTCTTCATTCTCCTGGCTCTGGACTGGCTCATATAGTCTCCCTGAGAAGGACCCTCCTCTTCCAACCTTCCTCCTGGAGCCCCCCTCACCCTTCTAGAGCCCACTTCCACCTTCCTGGAGCCCACCCTCACACCCAGAAGCCCACTATCACCTTCCTAGAGCCCACCTCACCCTCCTGATCAGGCCAAGTCACCCACTGAGCTTCCTCAGGGACATCTTGCCAGTCTCCTTACCCCTATGTAGCTTTCTTCTTGATGTTTCTTCTCTGTTCTTCAGTTATGTGTCTGTACTGGTACCTGCAGAGGCCAGAAGCATTGGATCTGGAGATGGAGTTACAGGAAGGTTGTGAGCCACCTGACATGGGTGTTGTTCCTAAAACTCGGGTCCTCTGCATGAGCAGCGTGCATTCTATGCTCCTAACTACTGAACCATCTCTACAGCCCACATTGTGCCTTTCTGTCTATGTGATTATCTATCGTGCCTACATCCCTAATCTCCTTCATCTCCCTCATCTCCTTCACGACTCCCCTCATCATCTCCCTCACCACCTCCCTCATCATCTCCCTCATCTCCCTCATCATCTCCCTCACCAATTCCCTCATCATGTCCCTCATCATGTCCCTTATCATCTCCCTCATCTCCCTCATCATCTCCCTCATCTCCCTCATCTCCATCATTTCTGTCATCTCTCCTCTCCCACAAGACTGCTTCACATGTAAAGAAACCCACAGTGACCGGAACTGGATTATATCCAGTTGAGTTGTTGGCTAAAGGTGTCCCATGGAAATCCACAAACAACCCGGACTGTTTACAAGACAATGGGTTGGCCTGCACAAACTGACAGCAAGGCCCCATTGCTGAAGACAACGCCTACACAACTCATTGAACATGGAGAGGTAGAGCTGGTGCCTACATAGAACCTTCAGCCCCATGTTCTAGTGTCTTTAGTATGGGAAGGTACTCAACAGGATACCAAAAAGAGACACAAAAACCAACTCAGCCATAAAACCTTTGATCTACAATCTTTCCTGTCTCCAAAATAGACTAGAGCACTGGTGGAACAGAGCTTGTGGGAGGAACCAACCAATGTCTGACTTGACTTAAAAGGAAGGCCTACTCCATGAGATGGAACCCATACCCGACACTGCTTAGGTAGCCAAGAACCAGAGATCAGATAGCCCAGAGACCTAGGGCAAAACCAAGTACTACTAGTCTAAAAAGAAAAGTAACAATAAAATAACCCCTGAAGACATTGTGCTGTATTCATACATTGGTGTCTTATTTGGTCGTGATCAGAGAAATATCCTCCTGCAGCAGATAGGAACAAATACAGAGACCCACAGCCAGATATTGGAGAGAGAGAGAGAAAGAGAGAAAGAGAGAGAGAGAGAGAGAATATGATATATCTTAGAACACGCAACTCTAAATGAGATGTCTCCATCAAATCCCTTCCCTCAAAGCTCAGAGAACCCTGCAAAAGAAGATTGTGAGGGCCAGAGGGGATGGAGGACACCAGGAGAGCTTTCTAAATCAACCAAGCACATATGAACTCAGAGTCTGAAACAGGAAGCACACGACCCACACAGGTCTGCACAGGTCCTCTGTATATTATGACTTTCAGTTTAGTGTTTTTATGGGACTGCTAAGTGTATGAATGACTGGTTCTCTGACTCCTGTGCCTTCCCTGGGAGCTCTTTGCCTCCTGGTGGCTTGCCTTGTCCAATTTCAATGTGATGGATTTTCCTTTACCTTATTATATTTATTTTGTAATGTTTTGATTTCTCTTATAAGCCTGTTATTTTCTCATGGAAAGTGGATCTGAACAGAAGGGGAGGAGAGGAGGAAATGAGAGGAGTAGAGGGAGCGGAAACCGTAATCATGCTACATTGTATGAGAAAGAAATCTATTTTTAATAAAAAGGAAAGCCACAGTGTCTAATCCGCACGTTTTTGCAAAGTATTAATTTATTGTTTTTTAAAGATTTATATGCACACACCTCTCCCTTCTTAAGTACATTTGACCTTCTTCCTCTGTTCTTTTTCCCTTCTATTGAAGAAAAGCAGCTCTGAGTTAACTTGACGCTGTACACCCCAAACTATCTGTACTGCGCCCTATGTCTAAGCCTCACAGCTGTAGTGTGAAGTAGAAGCTGATGGTGGTGCTGATGGCTGACTAAGCAACCCCACACAGCCAGGCTCCTCTGCTGCAGTCATGGGCTCTCTTCTTATGGATTCTATAAGATATGGGTTAAGCCTCATTTCAGACAGAGCGCTTGACTGTCCCACTTCTGAGACTGGAAAGGTGTCTCTAAACAAAACACTCTCCATGTTAAAACCAGGAAAGACCCAGGTAAACTTCCACAAGTTCACCAGCCCACTGACAGAGGCTCACAGTGGGACCATTAATTAATGACAGTGCCTGTGTCCCATGTGATTTTCTCCGTTGCTGAAGCCTAAGCCCTCTGCCATCGACCATCGTAAGGTCTAATGGCCAGTGTTTAATTATAAGATTTGGGTCTCCTAGCCGGGTGTGGTGCCTGGTGCCTGTAATTGGAGCACCCAGGAGACTGAGGCAATAGGATTAGTATGACTTGAGGGCCATCTGGAGTACATAGTGAGTTTCAGGCCAGCTTGGGCTACAGAGGGGGACCCTGTATCACAATAAAATAAAATAAACTAGATGCCTAAACATAGCCCTTGATATATGGGTACTCTCTTATTGCAAAGAAAGAACTAGAATTGGAAATATTTTCATTTCTTATTTTGGGATGAAAAGAATTTAGATTTTTTTTTTGCCACGAGAAGTACAGCCATGTACCATATAAAGGCATCTCAGTCAACGAGGACATGTGCAGCAGTGGTCCTGTGAGACCATCGTGAAGCCAACGATGCCCTACTGCCTGGTGACACCGCAGTGGTCATAACACGGCCGCTGCACGCCCTGCTCACAGGTTTTGCAATTCAGATGTCAGCAAGCCTATCTTCCTGCCAGTTTGCACAAAAATGTGCAGCAACAGAGACCATGTAGAGGAAACGTAGCATTTATACACGGTGGAGTAGCACTTGGCCATGAAGAAGAACAAAATTACATCATTGGCAGGAAAACTGAGCTGGAGAGTGTCATGTTCAGAGAAATAAGCCAGGCTGGAAAGACAGACCCTGTGTTTTCTCTCGTATGTGAAATCTAGATTTAAAGAGAAAAGATGTCAAGGTGAAAGAGGGGGCACTAATTGAAAGACGAAAGGGATTCTAGCAAGAGTGTGGGGGAGAGCAAAGAGTAATGAATGAATTTGATCGGAGGACATTGTGTATGTGTGCACAAATGTCAGCATGACACCCATTATAGTGTATGACTAACATATGCTAATAAAAATCCTGAAGTTATGTGTACAGATATATATAGTTCTTAATGGAGACCATTGTATAATGTATATTGTGTGTGTATACTCATGAATGTATGTATATACACATATATATGTGTGTGTATATATATAATATATGTATATTATTATGTTATAATAAATGATTCACTGACATATTCTTACGATATATCTGCCCTTCCACAACGTTGGTCCTGGAGAGCTCACGTCACCAGACTTGGTAGTGGACATCTTTACCCACTGAACCATCTCACCAGCACCGCTGTCAATATTTTAGTGTGTAGAGAATGTTTGCCATGACGGGCCGGCCAGGCCTCTCTGGCAGTAGCCTCTTTCATCTCCTTGATCACATCTCTCGGCTGCATGAAGAAGCCACATTCAGCGACTGCCGCTCATGTAGATTCACCATAATTGTGACAGCATGCACAGGGCCTACACAAGGTCAAGCCAGACAAAAAAAACAATCCCAGCATGGAAGGAGGAAAGGTCACCAAGTCCCACCCCTAACTGAGGAGATAATGGTCACTGGGTGCCTATGGGAGAGGAAGAAGTCAGTTTTCTTTAAGGGCACAACCCCTGAGAGGTCCAGCACCATCTAATGGAGCATCTTGCATTGAAGAGTATTTGGATAGGTTTAAAAAAAATGAGGACACAAAGTTGGGTGGGTAGGGAGGACCGTGGAGGAGTCAGTCGAGGACGAATATGATCAAAATACATTGTACGAAATTCTCAACCACAAAAAAAAAAAAAAAAAACTAATTAAAAAGAAACAGATTTGTCACAGCAAATTACCAAACATAGGTGTAATTAATCAAAGGTGTGGTACTAGCTGCCTTGAACCGGTTCCTCTGCCTCTTGACTTGATGGAAAATGACTCCAGAAGAGATTTAATTGCGACAACTAATTAATCTGGGGTTGGTTTCCAGCTTTGTCCTGAACGAAAACAAGCACACGGCGTGCCTTCGCCCAGAGCAGCAACTGTCGTACTAACAGGAGGATAATTCCTGCAATTTGGGGACGTTGTGCAAACAAGTCAGAGTGACTGTTAAACCTCTGCTGACGTTCAAACACACTTCATCAGACTTATCAAAACAGCAAATCAAGCCACCACTTAAAGAAAACGGCTGGGATCAAGCAGCGGTACTCATTGGAATATTCATTCACTTTGAAGAACACTTGGGAAGATAGCTTTTAATCAGTTCTAGGACTCTCTAACCTCTGGGGGTGCTGGGTGAGTGATGCTGTCGGTCTACTTGCCTGAGACCACTGCTTTCACTCATGAGATGCGGCGTACTGCGTGGGTCTGCCCAGCAATCACATGCAAAGGGCTGTCCTCCACCACGTTCAGATGACAAACCTGGGTTCCCTTTGCTGTTTCTATCAAGAACAATCATTGATCTACATTTAGAAGTACCATTAGTCTGGCATCTGAGTGCTGCAGAGGAGCAGGGGAAAGCCAATGCTCTCAGAGTTTCATAGGAATGAACCACAGTGGCTGAGGAGCTGGCTTACTGAGCGGTGCTTGCCAGGCGAGCAGGAAGGTCTCAGGCCAGATACCCGACATCTGCATGGCAGGATTGCACTTGTAACCCCAGCACTGGGGAGGCAGAGACAAGAGGATTCCTGGGGCTTGCTGGCCAGCTGGGCTAGCAAAGTCAGTGGTCTCAGGTTCAATGAGATCCCTACTTCTAAGGTGGAGAGAGATAGGAAAACACTTGATGTTGACCCCAATGTTAACCTCTGGCCTACACACACACACACACACACACACACACACACACACAAATAACAGTGAGAACTTGTGACACCGAACCAGACTCAGCCAGCACTTTTTATGAGCAATAAATATTAAGCAGCGTTGGAGAAAGTAATCACGGTGATCGTAACTAAAGTAAATGTACGTATTAAGTGTTTAAACTAATACTCTACAAAAATGGAGCTTTGTTCCAGATTCTGGATGATGCTGGGTGTCAGCTTCTTCTTACTTGACCCTGAAGGGAAAGAGGGTGTAAGTATGACTATAACTATTTGGAAAAACAAACAAACAATAGTCCAGGGATCAGTAAACTACAGGCTGTGATCAAAACCTAAGCTAACCTCACTCTCAAGTTTTAAATAAAGCTCCGTTAAAACATCTGTGTCCAATCACACATCAGTAGCTCCTTTCCTGAGAGAATGCCACTGTGGAGTGATGGAAATATGCTGGTCAAAAGAGCCCGAAATACCTACATCCTGGCCCTAGAGAGAACTCTGCCAGCACCCAGACTAGAGAGCGGAGGGGTAGAAAAGAAGGCAGAAGTGTCTGATTACAAACCAGCTTTATTTCTATAAAAGCAATAAAAACGGACACTGAAATATTAAGACATCAGCTTGCTTAATTACAAGTACCTGGATTCTTAAAGCCAGCGAGCAGATCCCCCAGAGAGAGACTTTGGACTTCCAGTAATTTCTCTTCCTGCTTTCCTCTGGCACTGCGTCCCTGGTGCCTCGCCCATTCCGATCTGTCTGAAGCCCCTCGTAACCCCTCTTTGCAGCTTCAACTTGGCTTCTATCACACCCTGGGGCTGTGGTCTGAGGTTTTACCCTGGACCTCCGCTTCCTCCTCACCTCTCCAGGCTGACATCTTTTCTGCCATTCACTTGGAGTCTCAGCTCAGCAGGCTCTGACTATAGTTGCGGGCTGTGTCCAAGGTTTTGGCCACCAGCCAAAGAACACTGGTGCTCTTGTCCCTGGCCTGCCCTTGGTTTTTCCCGCTGTCTTGGTGCAGATGTCTCAGAGGGCTGCCATGGCACCACGAGAGGCAGTATCAAACACGGACTCGTCTGGAGCACTTTTTTAAGTTAAAATTTAAAAAGAAATGAATGCGTGAGTGTTCAAATGTGTGCAGATGAGGGACTTCCTTGACAACCCTACAAGAGCAAGACAGCCTTCAGCACCAACAGAGAGACAAAGGAACGGAAAACTAGACACAACTGGAGAGATGCTGGGCGGTCAGGCCCTCTAGCAGACTGCCCATAGGTGACAGGGCAGTCTGGAGACATTGAAAGCGTAGATTCTATGTACTTAATGAGAACGGAGCCATATATGCTCATAGATGCACTGTACCCATTGGCGACACATTGATACCTATCAACAAATCAACAACTTAGTTTTTCTGCTTTGCTTTGCTTTGCTTTGCTTTGCTTTGCTTTGCTTTGCTTTGCTTTGCTTTGCTTTGCTTTGCTTTGCTTTGCTTTGCTTTGCTTTGCTTTGCTTTGCTTTGCTGAGACAAAGATTCACTCTCATAGCCCAAGCTTGCCTTGAACTCACAGAAATCCTCCTGACTCAGACTCCTACACGTTGGGGTTACAGGCAGCTTCATCTCATCACTATCAAACACTATGGCGCAAACTTAAATTTCTCTAGTGCCTACGGCATTTGCAGCCTGCAACATCTTTCTGCAGCCATGTGTCTATTAATTTGTGTTTTTTGAATTGCTACTTGAACTTTAGCCTTTTCACCCAATCGGGCGATCATGTATAGCAGTAAGATTAGTAATCTTTGTTTGCTCCAGTGAAGCCTGATAGTATTCCTTTGTGTTGTGAGACTTTTCCTGTGGAGACAGGACCACACTTGTGTACTTACTCCAAACTGGGAATCCAAAGTAATGACTGAACCGAAGTCCAGCTAGGAGAATCAACCAAGTTGGTTTGAACCAAACCAAATGAGTTTATTGGTTACTTAAGGAAGTATGGGTGAGGAGTCGCTTATAGCAGCGTGGTGATTTGAATGAGAATGGCCCCCACAGACTCACGGGTGGACCCGTTTCGGGATAATTAGGTGTGGCCCTGTTGGAGGAGGCGCGTCTCAGTGGTTTCAAAAGTCTCACACCAGTCTCAGTGAGCTCTCAGCTGCTCCTTCCGCCGTTGCCATCCTGACAGGAAGGCTCGGTGGCAGAAGCATGAGGCAGCTGGTTACACTGCTTCCATAGTCAGGAAGCAGAGAGAGATGCATGCTGGGATCAGTTAGACTTTCTAGAAACAGCTTCACAGACAAACCCAGAGGTATGCCTCCGTGATGATTCTAAGTCCAGATCAAATTGACAATGAAGGTTAATCAACCCAGGGGCCATGTGAGTTCCCTCCCATCCGGACGTTTGTACGCCGTGTCCCTGTCGTGGGACACCTTCCCAGGCCCCGCGTGTGTTATGCCACTTAATCTTCACCCTGTAGTCACTTTGTCACCATTCATTCTTCATAGATAAAAAAATAATGGAGACCCAGGGAGACCATCATGCCCCATATAATAGAACCAGCAATTGATAAATATCATGGACTTTAAAATCCACAGACCCCCAGCTCTTAGCCATCACCAGTTTTCATCTTCCGGGCTCCGGGCAGAGCTTTGTGCGTGCAAAAGGTGGATGCTCCAAGTAGCGTTCACAACGGAGGCGATGGTTGGAAAGCTATCTAGAAGAATGGAGAGTTAAACTAAAGCTGTTGGTCAGCAAGGCGGATCCATGGAGACACAGGAGTTGGGTGGCATTATGAGTTTCCTGCTGCAAAAGATTAATGTGGTAGAAAGGGTTGGCGAGAACAGACAGAAGAGACCATTTCAGAATTCTCTATTAAAATAGCCCAAGCATGGCGCGATAAGGGCTTAAAGCTGCTTCTAGGGAGACAGAAAGCGGAGTTTGAGAATCGTCAGAGGAATGCCTCTTTCCCTCGTTTTCTCAGGCCGGTCCTTTATGTTCTAAGTCTGTATTTTGCCTCGAACAATGAGCCCAGCTTTTCCTTCGCCCCTCAGAACAGGTTGCTTTCTAAGCCTCCTTCCCCACCTCCAGGCTTATGCCTGGCATGGGCTTCCAGTGCAGCCATATATTCTAATGCCTGGAAAATGCTCTCAGCAGCTCCCAAGCAGAAGTGAGTCGGCACTTCAGAGCAGAGAGCATTAAGGTTAATTGCCTAATAATTTACTACAGCGAGTGCATCTGGAGACATTTTGATTCCCACTAATTGTGCGTTGAGCAAAGTAAACAACACTTTGTCCATATTCCAGCTGTGAGAGCATGTCAAGGCGAGCCTCTCTCTCGTGATGTATAAAACCTGTCGCTTTCCCTGTGAGTAGAAGGCCACTTGATGGGGCACTGGAAAGACCAACAGCTCTTCAGTCCCTGCAGACTGGTGTAGTAAAGATTTTCCCTTAATAGGTCTATGAGCTGACCTGCCTCAAAACATCTCTGAGTGTCATTCAGAGAACCTGTGTGATCGAAGCCGATAGGATTACTCAGTCCTAGAGCTCTCTGTATCCACAGCACCCATCAACCTCAGGGGCATGAGGAGTGGCTGCAGGATGAGATGCTGGAGCTGGGCACAGAAGGTGAGGCTGCTTTTAAGAGAGGCCAAATCTGGGCACAAAGCCCAGAGCATCCAATGGCTAGCCACTGAGCAAGCAATAGCCATGTAAACCAGCCACCCGAATCTAACCTGGGGCAGTGCTGCTGCTTGGAATTACCCTGAGGACCAAATCCAAAACTTGACTCACCCAGAGCATCTTCCCTGCTTTTCTCTAAGGCACTGCCTTCATCTCTCCCAGGCTCCGTGTGATCCGGATGGGATCAGATTCCCCATCTCTGGCTTCAAGTATGAATGTTGGGGCCAAGCTTGGTCATAATAAGCTACTTGTCCCCCTGGGAACAGAGGATGATGCTACAGACAGATACTTTTCCCAAACTAGGCCAATCAGGCTGACTAACACTCAAGTACATTGCATTTGCTTTCATAGAGAGAGAGTTATTCAGTTTAAATTATCAAAAGGACACAGCGCTGTCTCATAGTGAGCAATGGCTATACAACCACGGTAAATACCAAGTGGAGGAGATGAGACCGAACCTGGAAAAGCTAAGACCGAGTCTGTAAGATAGCAAGATTGCGTGTGAGCTCCCGGATGCAGCCACGCCTAAAGCCGCAAGTACTGAAATTCTTTGTTTCACCAATCAATGGTTACCTTCTGTTCTCATGGGGGACCTTGCAACCAAGATTCCTCCGTGGTACTTCACATAAAGCTTTAGCGTGGTTTGTGACGCACAGAAGACACTGAATAATGGCTATTAGTTGCTTTCAATTGGTACTAACTACTGTGATTATTAAAGACTCCAAAACTCACCCCTACTCCGACTCCATGTTTAAGATGTATTTTGTTTTCATTTATGTGCGTGTCTGTGTACGAGTGTGCAGCTACACTCGAAGGCAGAAGAGAATGTCAGGAACTGGAGTCACAGAGAGCTGGAAGCTGCCCCACCTGGGTGCTGGGTACTGAGCTCTGGTCCCAGGTGTGTGCTTTTAACTGCTGAGCCATCTCTCTAGCCCCCTAAACCCTTTTATTTGGCAAATTAGCTCAAGATCTCAGAAAGGGGATCTAATTCCTATTTTTCTGAAGAGATTCAAAACGATGCAACTTAGAGTCTCTTTTTAAAACCCAAAACAGGAAGTTGTAGAATTTTCTGTAACAGCAGCAACTCGGGGTGGGGGGGTAGAAAATGGTGACCTTCTGGCCAAGTGTGTGGGCTCAGAAAGACCACCTGTATTCTTAGCCATCACTAAGAATCTACTCCTGGTGAGGACATGTACTCTGGCCGTATAAAGTTCTACATTGACCGTCTCCATCCTTCCAAAGCTCGTCTGTGTTGCTGGAGCCCTGTAATAACATGTACATCAGCCTGTGCCTTCTGACTGAGGCGCTGTACAGAGCCCCAAGTTCCAGACAGGGCAACGGAAGCTCTGAGTAACTTAACAGACCCCTGTGCCACTTGGGGAAGAACAGGAGACTCAAGTATAATCCATGGCCCGTGAGTTGAGTTCTCCCTCTCATAACCCTAGACTGGGCTCCCAGGACCACATGTGGACACAGCACAGCGTGCTGGGCCGCTGCCAGTAGGCCTGACCTGCCTGACCGTTTCGTCACACTTATTCCTGAGAAAACTGTGTGACCTGGAGGAACATCTGGTCTCTCATCTGTGATGTCAGCAGGATAGCAGACCCCGCCTCTCAAATGACAGATGGATTCTGCAAGATAACGCATGTAAGCACTTCTAACACTGAAGCCTGACCTAACAGTAGAATCTGGCAAATGCTTGTTAGGATTGAACCTGTGACCCCAATGCTCAGGAAACTGAGGACCGTAAGTTTGAGGCCAGGCAGAACTTCAGAGTTTGAGACCCTGTGACGAAGAGGAGGCAGTAAGAAGAAAGACTGAATCTGTACAGAAATCAAACTCTTCTGGGGAAAAAAATAAATAAAAAATAAACCAGAGCAGAACATTCTCTTAGGACGTTCACGTGGAACAGGGGAGACGCCTGGGAGACGGTCCAGGCAGCCTGGCTGGAGTGATAAAAGATTAGGAAATCCATCAACACAGAGTGACAATGTAACTCATGTCTGCAAAATACGGACTGCTACAGGAAACAGGAGAAGATCTCCCTGCGGCTCCGAGCGCTCTGACGCAGCAAGATCTGTGGGACACACTTTAAGAAGAAAAGCCAGTGACAGCAACGTGCGTAAAGGCATACACAACATATATTTCCTTGTCTTTTCCCTAGATGTACAAGGAAACTACACTTTCAAATTGTCTTGTAAAGTCTGGGGAGACGATTTAGGAGGTGAAGTGCTTGCCTTGCAAACACGAGGACCAGAGTTTGGTCCCCAGAGCCCACGTTTTAAAAGCCAGTGTGGTGGCATGTGCTTATAATCGCCATGCTGAGGAGCTGAGGAGGCAGAGGTCAGAGGTCCCCGGGGCTCAATGGCCAGCTACCGAAGACTGATTGGTGACCCGAGGTTCAAGTGAGAGACCCTGCCTCCAAAACCATGAAGGGTGCTGGAAAGACAGATCGGCGGCTAAGAGTAAGAACTCAAATTCAGTTCCCAGCACCCACAGCCAGCAGTTCACAACTGCCTGTAACTCGAGATCCAGGGATCCAATGCCTCTGACCTCTGTAGGCATCTGAACTCATGTGTGCATACACACACACAAACACACACACATACACACACACACACAATTAAAAATAGTTTTTAAAATCTGAAAAAAAAAAACAAGCAAACAAACCAAGGTGGTAGACAGTAACTGAGGAAAACCCTGCAGGTCGACCTCCAGACACCTGCATGTGCACCTACACACGTGAGTACTCACATGAAACAGGAAACACACACACCATATATACCACACACACATACACCACACACACACATACACACCACACACATACACATACATACCACATACCACATACACATACACACCACATACCACATACACACACACATACATACACATACACACCACATACCACACACACATATACACACATACCACATACACACATGCATACACATACACACCACATACCGCATACACACATACACACACATACCACATACACACACATACACACACATACCACATACACACACATACACACATACACACCACATACCACACACACATACACACACATACCACATACACACACACATACATACACACACACATACATACACATACACACCATATACCACATACACATACACATATGCACATACACACCACATACCACACACACACATACACACACATACCACATACACACACACATACACACCACATACACACATACACACCACATACATACACGTACACACATACACACATACATACACACATATACATACACACATACATACACACACACATATACACACACACATACACACACACACACATACACAGACACACACACATACATACACACATACACACACACACACAGAGCAGCTCTTGTGAGCCCACACACAATACCTATGGCATGAACACCAAACTGAGTGTGGAGTAGAAGCAACCTCACGCATCTGCTAAGTTTTAATGTTTGAACAATAAAACCCTGGTCATGAATTACTTACGCAATTAAAAATTAACAGCAAGGAAACACTGGAGGCAACTCAAAGTAACCCTAGACTGTTTCCAGCTAGAAGAACCCTGTGTGCTGTGCACAGTGCTAAAGGAAGCAGGAATAAAGAGGAAAGAAGCCCAGCCACTTCTCACAGTGTAAGACAGAGGGGAAGAAACAGGTTGATAGACTGATTTTTTTTTTTATTTTTTTCTGATTTAATGTTTCTTTTTTTTCTTTCTCTTTTTTTATCTTACTGCATTTAGCTGGTGGTGCCCCACACACAGTGCAATTATCTTTCCTCAAAACACCATCGCTCTGTTGAAAGATCTCCCCGTGCGCAAACAGGCGTGCCAGAATTGTTGTACCTCGTGATGAAATTATCATCAACTTTCTTTTCTCTTTATAAAAATAACTTCACAATGACACTGATGAGTGCTGCTGCTTTGTGTGCAATACCTTCACCCAGATGGGATCTGCATTCTACATGAAGTCCTTGAGGCGTGACCTTCGTGGTAGACACACCCTGGATGAGCATGGCGCACCACACATGGTTTTTCTGGGCTCCTGTCGTGTGAACAGCTGTACTTCCCCCAGATCATCCGCCCTACCTGTGCCTAACTGGCTTCACCCCTACGAGCTGCCTCTTTTATTTTTTTCAAAGTACAATTCACTTTTTTTTTTTCAAGATTTTTATTTCCCTCGTTGGTGTAAGCATGTGTGTACAGGTGTGTGCGCCCATGGGCTTGCCTGCTTGTGCATGGATGGAGGCTGGAGGTCAACTTCAGGTGTCTGTCTCTCTCACCCTCAACATTATTTTTGAGACAAGGTCTCCCACTGAACCAGCTCACCATCTTGGCTAGATTGGCTGGCCAGTGAATTCCTGAGAGACACCTGTTTCCACCCCCACCCACTGCTGGGGTTATAGCACCCACTGCCACAGCTCCTGAGAGACACCTGTTTCCACCCCCTACTCCCTACCAGGGTTACAGCACCCACAGCCATAGCTCCTGAGAGACACCTGTTCCATCCATCCCCCCACCCATTGCTGGGGTTACAGTACCCACAGCCACAAATCCTGAGAGACAACTGTTTCCATCCCCACACACTGCTGGGGTTACAGGCACCCATGGCCACAGCCCCTGAGAGACATCTGTTCCATCCCCCACCCACTTCTGGGGTTATAGCACCCACTGCCACAGCTCCTGAAAGACACCTTCTTCCACCCCCACCCACTGCTGGGGTTGCAGCACCCACAGCCACAGCTCCTGAGAGACACCTGTTTCCATCCCCTGTAACCCCTGCTGGGGTTACAGCACCCACGACCATGGCTGGCATTTTATGTGAGTTCCGGAAATCTGAAATCTGGTCCTCATGCTTGTTCAGAGTGCTCCACTCTGCTCTGATGGCCACACCCCCTTAATCAGGCCCCTCCTACTAGAGAGAAGCTTCATTATCTTGGCAGCACATATCACAAGCACAAAATCCACGACTCATACATTTAAAGTGCATGGAAACTTCTGGTCTTGGTTATGGCTGTTGACCCAGTTGATCTCACCACCTGACACTCAGCTGAGATGCAAAACATTGTAGAATAATTAGAAACGGATTTATAATTTCTGTGCTGACATTTAGCACTTTGTTGGGAAGAGACGAGTGCTTTGTAAAAGGCAGTAAATTAAACACCATCCTCTTTGACCTTGAAGAACCTGTTTATGAAAGAGAAAAAAAATTATAGAGGAAATCAAAGCAAATACCATAAACCAGGGTGTTTTCATGCTTGTTTAACTATTAAATCGTGTCCTTTAGTTATGTTGGGTCGACCAGATGGACTTCTCGTGCATCAAGCATCAAATGGCTTGACGCTCTGAGTTTGAAAGGAGTGACATGACTGTAATTATAGAAGTAGATGTGGTAAGCTCTAGAAAATTCGGGAATGGTTTTATGAAGGAGGGTGGGCATATGCTGTACCAAGATAGAACAGAATTCATTAAAACTATTAAAAATCATTTCCACTGTGCGCTTTTGGGCACTGAAATACTGCTAAAAAGTGAAGGGCCCACCGAGGTACGGTGGCCCACGTCTGTAATCCTGTAACCTCAGCACTTGGGAGATGAAGACAAGAAACTCGTAACTTTAAGATTCTTGACTACATGAAGAAACTGAGAACCTGGGCGACATGAGACAATTCCAAATAAACACAAGGAAAGAAAAGAGCCCATGTGTTTACCAAAAATCACACCATTTTATTCCCTCTCTAGTACCCTCTGCACCCAAGAGTGTTGTGAAAGTTTATTTTTTGTTACGTATATAACAATTGTTTCGTGCACTGTTGGGGGAGGGGCTGCCTAGGTCTTGGAGTTTTGTAATGTCTGCAGGTGCTGGATTTCTGTGGGGGATGTTTGATTGCTCCTGATCTGCACGTGCTATCAGTGGAACACCTGAGGAATTCTGTATCAATAAAAACACCTGATCTGGGATGCTCAGGGTTCCACCGTCCAGTATGGCGCTGCCAGGATGGTGGTTCCCTCTCTTGAGATCTGGCTTACACGTATGATTATGCCTCGGTATCGTCCCTGGTGAGCACACACAGTAAGCATACTCCTACACAAGAGCACCGATAGCTTCCTAAGTCGGCTTGAACTTAGAATAAGACATAGCTCTCAGCCCCCAGGGGTGCACGGTGTTCTCCTGCCTCTCCCGACTCAGTCTTGTTCACTTGACTCTCTTGAGGCTACAGAGAGGGAAGAAGACTCTTTCCTCTGACCAGAAAGCTGCAGCTATCTCTATTTTTATGCAAGGGGCTCTTCTAGCTTGTCCTTGCCAACCTTGGTCAATTTGAGATCATTAAATTCTTTCCGTAAGTAGTGACAAACTGAGACTTTGTGAGCCAGCTGGCACTACCCACCAAACCTCAGAAATCTTACCAGCCAGAGGCAAACAGATGTTGTCTGCCTTTTCACCTTTCTACCAAGGGCAGTAAGTGGTCCAAGACCTCAGGCATGCTTGAGTGATAGATGCATCTTAATGCAAATTAACCTGGAAAAAAAGCAGGCCAAGGAAGAAGTTAAAAAAAAATACAATTGCTTAACTGCTCATGTTTTTCTATCTTTAATCAGTTTCTACTTACAGGTAAAAGAGGAAGCAATGTTCTAACGTTCCCAACCTCTTCTGAGTTCACAGCTGAAGTATTTTCTCCATACTGGATTATCATGCTATTAGTAAGAACACAAATTAAGAAACAGAGCATTCCAAATGAAAAGAGGAAATGTGTTTGGTCCAAAGAAAAGGTACTGTGTTTGGTGTGCTCAAGATGCCAAAGGGTGGGGTCGACTCCTGTTGCGGTCCGAACGTGAAATGTCTTCCCCATAGGCTCTTGTGTTTGAGCACTGGGTGCCAACTGGTGGTGCTGTTTGGGAAAGTTGTGGAAGCTACAGGAGGTGGAACCCCAACTGAGGAAGTAGGTCACTGGGAGTCTTGAAGTTTTATAGCTTAGCCCCATTTCCTGTTACCTCTCGGTTTCCTGAGTGTAGATGTAACATGACTAACCAGCTTCCTCTGTCACCTCACCATGGCGTCCTCAACCAGCCACCATGTCTTCCCACCAAAAACTAAGCCAGAATGAGCCCTCCCTCCATTAGGTTGCTTCTCTATAGATTTGTTTTTCTTTTTTGTTTGCTTTGTTTCTCTTTTTCACATTTTGTTTTTCCACTATTTAGGAAAACAGAGACTGGCTTTTAGGAAGGCTGTTTAAGAGAATGGGACTTGAGCTGGGTCTGCATGGAATAACTCTGTTCTGACTAAGATGGTTTCATTGTTTAAGCCTATGAACCTATCAGGAATTATAAATAGCTAACTGGTCCCCCTTCCCGGCCACCTCTTGGCAGAATTAACAGGAAAGAGGCAAGAGCAGACGTAACCCATTAAAGACGCACATCGGAGCAGCATGAGGGAGAGAATAGGAGGCTGCAGTCAGAGGACCAGATCGGGTGGTAGTCTAGAGTAACATGGCCACCATGGGAGGGGCAGGGGAGATACCAGACACCCTTCATTTAACAGGACGTTCATTTAGAACGAATGTTAGACGGTGCTGAAGATGAGCGAGTCAGAATTCTCCAAGTCTGTGGCTGGAAAGCTAAGAATAATGTCAGCAAAGCAGCAAGTTGGGAGCTGGTGTGGGCTTGAGGGAGGCAGTCAGCGATGAATCTGTTTCTCTACCTGCCACGTTTGAGGTCCTGGGGGGCTATACAGATGGAGACTCCCAGGAGGTTCCTGGAGATGTAGGAACATGTCCAAATAGAGGGCCTAGCGGCTGTTAAAATAGCTGTGGCTGGAATCCCCCTCAATGCTGGCACCTCTAAAACTTAGACTGTTCCCACGCTTTTCTCTGCAAGGAGCTGGCCTCTGGGTTTATCACCCTCTGGAGGCCCCCTGTGCTGATCAAATAGAGACAAACTCAAAGAATCGGGAGGCTGGCATGGATAAAGCTATTCCTGTTCAACTCCAACTCCGGACGTTTGCCTCCCACCTCCGGGATGCCGCCCACTCAATACCAGCACACGCATCCACAGTGCTGTGGAACTGGTGTACACCAGTCCGTGTCTCTGAAGTCTGTAAACCCAAATTTAACTAATAAAGCAATACTACTGTGAGTGACTGCAAACAGAATCATTGATTATAAATAGATGACACCGGTAAAGACAGAACTCACGAGGAAAAGATATCAAACCTGATCTGACGACTAGCTGCTGCAGTAGACAGTGGTCATTTTACAAACATTCCACTTATACAAAATACTTTGCTCTTTGGCCTCTGACATGCTCATGGCCAAGCCCCGCCCCCTTCCTCCCTGAGAGGAATCCCCGGTTAGGCTTTGTTTTCAAAAGCAAACAAATCAAACCAAACTCATATTCTCTCGCACCTCCTGTACCAGGCCATCCCCAGGGCTCAACACCCCAGGGCCAGCTCCCAGACAAACCGAGGTGAGCCTTTACGGCACAGGACCCGCTGAGTCTGTCCAAGCTAACTGCTGCCGAGACTGGGCCTTCAACAGCTCCTGTGACCCATCATGAACTTCTTGCAGAGGCATCCTAGGCCCTCCTTGACCCATCTGCATGAGGACCAGGGTCATCCCCCACCACCCTGAGTGGCATTCGAGTGACTCCCCCAGCTTCTCTGAAGCTCTCCAGGTCTTCAGCAGCAAGGACTCCAAGGCTGCTTCTTCTGGAGGCACTGACTCACCTGGGCTGGCAGCTGCAGCAGACGCCTGGTGGGAGGCTAAAGCAAGAGAACGCTTAGTTTTTATGCCTCCATGTGTACCATCTTCTCTCGGCTGAGCTATTATTCCCTGCAGTTACCATAGTTTCCAGGAACATTAGGCTCAGGAGTTAAACTTACTCTGAAAGCAAAACCTACCCCTCCACCCCGATCACTCTAGGCACCAACCAGCAACTTCTGTCATGGACAAAGTAGCTCCATATCGCCAACCAATGATCAACTGGCCCCCAGTGAGGGACTTATTAGCTCTTCCTGATTCTTACCCCCTTCCTTCCTCCCCTCTAAACTATCTCAGAATCCATTTTAACATCCCTCAAGCAACTGTTAAGGATGCTGGACCCCCTTGGCTTCCTCGTAGCCATAGGGTTTCCACCATGGCTTTTCAGTTTCAACTTGGGGGTGAGTGAGACCCCCAGCAACAATCCAGTAAGGATCCTACAGTTCTTCTTCCAGCCAGTCTCCTCTTCTCTAGATTTCTTCCCTCTCATCAAATGCTTCTCACCTGTCATCCCTCTACTCGCTGGCTAGGCAGTTTTCCTCCCTGTTTTCCACATTCACCGAGATTCAGCCCTCGCCTCCTCCATGGTGGTCAGGTTCTTACCTGAGCTTTCTGAAGCTTCCTTCTGTGAGTTAGCTTTGAAGGGACAGATAATGCCACCTTCTGTGCACCGACACCTTTAATGTGCATGGGTACAGAGTCACGTGTACATGCAGGTGTATGTGTACATGTGTGTGTGCGTGCATGTGTCTTGTACATGTGAATGCTAAAGAACTACCTCAAGAATCCTTCCTCAGGGGTCATTCTCCTTGTTTGACTGAGATAGAGCCTCCCATTGGCCTCGAGCTCACTGATTAGGCTGGGCTGACTAGCCAAGAAGCCCCAGGGATCCTCCTTCCTCTGCCTCCCCAGCAGGACGATTGGAAATATGCAACCCTACACATGTCCGTCTATTTTACAAGAGTTTTAGTGATCAGATCCAACTTCTCATGCTTGCATGACACTTTACCGATTCAACTCTCCCCCTGACCCCAACAATTTTAATGTCTACAAAAAGTTAGTAGGTGTGTGCTGTTGTGTCTCTGGATTTACAGTGGGAACTGAAGATTTCCAGAGCTACAAGGTGGATAAAAGACCTAATATCCAAGTTAGCATTGAGTTTTGTGGAAGAAGCTCCCAAACGCTTATACCCATGGCTGTTCACGAGTAGACAGTCCCGGCGATTTCTTTCTGCCATCTTCATGGTACACAGCTTCTGTCGTCTAGTTTAACCCCTAGCATAAGTTGGCTGCAAAAACTCAGGCTACCCCACCTGTGTTCTAAGGAGCAGGGAGGAGAAAATGGAAAGGTAAAGACTGTCCTCTCCCCCCCCTGAAGACTAAGTCCTTAAAGGAACTTCTGGAAGGTTCTTCACAAGCTCCATTCATGTGTCTCATTTATTGAGAGAACTACAACTACCACGAAGTACAGGGGAAATAAAGGGAAAATGTAGAGCACAAATCTTCAGCGGCTCGCTTTTGCCTCCCATCACGGGTCTGACTCCTCAGGACAATCCCAGACCTGGAGCAGGTAATTGGCATCAACTGCTTATACTTTTCGTAAGGTTGGTTTTGTTTTTGAGTCAGGTTCTCATACAAGCCAGGATAGCCTCAAACTCAAATGTAGCTGAGGATGACCCTGATCCTCCTACCTCTACCTCCAGAATGCTGGAGATCAAGCGTGCCGCTGTGTCTGGTTTATGAGGTGCTGGGGTTACAAGCGTGCACCACCATGTCTGGGCCAGGCAAGCACTGTACCACTGAGCTACCTCCCAGGCAGAGATCTCGGCTCTAACTCCAGTTAAACCCCTCCAACAGCTTTCCATATTCCTACACTGGAATCCATCAGGGAACAGATGTCTATGTGGACATTCCCAGTGCGCCCCACCCCCCCACCCCCTCCGCCTTGCTATGTGTCACTCTTGCTTGCTCTGTCTCCTCCAGTGACGGTGTTCTTACCCTGTCCTCTAACAATCCAAAGCTTTCTTGCTCAGTTTCTACTCAAAAGCTCAGCTTCAGTTCTTCAGACACTCCTTCCGCAGAACTACCCTTTGCTCAAACAGCCCCTTCCCTCCCTCCTGCCCCCAACCCCTCACACTCTTTGCACTGAACTGAGCTCTGAGGAATTGGAGCAAGGTGAGACTGTCCCTCACAGGAGCTCTCTAGCACCGGAGTGGCTTCCACATAGCAGGGGCATAATTTGTGCTTTCCGGGTCGCCCCTCCTACTAATGAACCACCGCGATAGCATATTGCTTGTGTGGTAATTAGGTCTATGTCACTGCTTCCCTGGGGAGGCCCTGCACTGTATCATATCTGAATGTCCTTTAGGCTTTCTATTGGCTTACATCTGGAAGGAGTTTAATAATGTATTTTGCCAAGAAAAATCCCTTCTGCCTTATCACCATTTATTAAGTGCCTACTACATACCGTTCAAAACACCTGTTTGGATCAAAGGCGTGGAAGATGTAAAACTAAGTTACTGGGTGCCCTTGGGTATCCCAACCCTTCTCCTCACCAACCTGTTAAAATTCCTTCAGAACTCCCATGATGAGTATCCTCTCATCTAGCCAAAAGAAAATGGTGGGTGAATCCCTGGACTCTTCTCGGGATTTGTTTGTGGTTCATACAGAAGAGCTCTGTTATAAATTCCAATCGTTAATCGTTATTAAACTATTTATTAACATTGTCGACTTAATCACAAGCCATGACAATCCTCAATATCTGGACGGCTTAGACAAAGAGGTCACTCCATAGCTTCCACACACCATCCCCTCCTCCTGGTTCTTCCCCAGGTCCTTTATCCTTTCCACAACCCCCTCGCCCCACACAGGCCTTCATTACACCAATGAATGGAACCTAACACTTCTCAAATTCTGCCAGCAGTCATATCGCCTAACCCAGTGAGGGTCCAAGCTGGGGGGTGAGTCAGAGTCTCCTCATCTGCCTGCAGACCATTGATGGTGATAGGGAACCTTCATCTGCGTTAAGATAAACAAATGGCCTGCTCATATGGAGATCTAGGTGGCTATGCCATTGTGTTTAGGAAGCAAGGCCTTTACATGCTGCAAGGCATCAGGAAGCACCCTGCCCCCTACACTGCCCTTGGGAGTATGCGTCCACATCTATAAAAATATCCGACAACAGAGTTCATGTCACTTGAACCAAAGAGATCAGAGTGACCACAGCCACCACTCCCCCACGTCCCCTGAAAGGTCCAGGTAACTCACGCCCAAGTGGCATCCCTCTCTAGTCTGAAGAGGAAAGTTACTTTTCTGAAACATTTTACAGAGGCACCCCACAAACATGATTTGTGGAAATCTTTGTTGGGACTCTTGGGTGTGGTTGGGACGGGCAGGGGATGTTTTATCAAGCATGTTTACAACAAAGGTCTCTCTCCAAACCCTGGATGGCAAGATGGGGGTGGGTTGGAGGGCTCCTGAGATGTTTGTCTTAATGCTGCCGGCAGGTCTGCGCTGTAATGCTTTCTTTAGCTGCCTCTATTAATCCTGAAGTGCAAGATAGGAAACCTGCTGTGCGGAGACAATTCTGAGGCACGTTGCTTTTGCCGTCCGGTTTTACTTTTTTGCGATAAGCACACAAAGTATTGGGTTCCGCTCTGACACTTCTGTTGCTGTTGATGTGCCCCTCTCCTTCTCCCCAGCCCCCTGCCCACCAGCATCCGTACCCTCCCACCACCCCTTTCCTGGCACACAAATTCACCACCCTCCCCCTCTTCCTCTCCTACCTTTTTCCCTCTCGTGGTCCCCATCCCTTTCTAGTCCCATGACTTACAGTCACATGCAAACATACATAAACACTAAAGCTGGGATCCAGCTGTGAGAGAGAGCATGCATGCGGTATTTGTCTTTCTGGCTCTGGATTACCACATTAATATAATAAATTATAAATAATAATAATAAATTATATTTTCTTGAAAGTTTCATAATCCAAAGATAGAGGAAGGAGGAAGGAGAGAAGGAGGAGGAAGGAGGGGAGAAAGTGGAGCCAGCGGACTCTAGCCTGAGGGCCAAGCCCCACCCACTGCCTGTCTTTTACATAATCCCAACTGGAATATATAAACCATTGGTTTATTGTTGTCTGCCACAGTGTCTAGGATCCTGTGGCTTGCATGTACCCACATAGACTCTTGGAAGCACCAAGGTCCACTCACAGATCAGGGCTTTGAATCAACCATCCCTTCCACCTATGGCTCTGCCGAGGCTCCCCACAGCTGGCCCTATTGAGATGTTGCTTCCTTAAGGGGGCATTCCAGACTGAACCAGCCTTTTAAGGCTGTTGCCATCACCTTTCTGGCCTCCAGTGTGACCTTACTTTTCTTGGTGACACTCTTCACCATCTTACATATGGCCTTACAGAACACAGGTGCTCATACTGTAATGTGTTCTGTGGCCCGGCTGCAGTGCGGCTCACAGAGGAGTCTCTGATGGAGTGACCACAGTTATTTTCCAGGCACCCAGCATGGAGCGTGGAACTCTGAGACACTCAAATGAGCGAGTGAGAGATGGGATGTTTTGGTCAAGCTGCACCCCTAAGGCCTGGAAAAGAGCAGGGTGTGAAATAAAAGCCCTTTGGACAAAAGGAAGGAGGTGGAGGGAATTTTGCACACTTTTGAGGTGCTCCTTCCTGGACCTTGGATTATGCACTGACCCCACCCAAACACCAATTCTCAGCACAAAGAGCTCCTTCGTTAAACGGGAAAAGCTAAGGTGGCTGCTTCTGAGTTGTAGAGAAACAGCAAAGAAAAAACCTTGCAAGCATACTTTTAACAAGGAAGAAAAGAGGAGCACCAGGCAGGGTAAGGTGGAGAGTTGTGATTGGGTATGCTAATTACAGTATCCAATGGGGGATTTCTGATTGCTGGACTTTGGCGGGCTGAGGAAGGGCCTTGGTCTCAGACCTGAGTTAATAGCAATAAGGGAACTGACCTTGGTGGCTAGCTTTAGGAGTGTGATGAGAGCAGGAGCTGCCAGTGTCACGTTTAGACCCCTCTGAGCCCTTTGTTCTCAGGGGGCAGATGCCAGGCTCAGGGCTGTTATAGCCAGGAAGGAAGGAAGGAAGGAAGGAAAAGGAAAAAGAGAGAAGGGGAAGGGAAAAGGAGGGAGGGGAAGGGAAGTAGGGAGGAAGGAAGCAAGGGAGAGAGAGAGAGAAGAGACACATAGAGAACAACAGCGAACAGACTTTTGACACTTCCCTGAGTTCAGATTTTATGACTAATAAGAATAGAACAGTATAAAAGCAAAGATGAGAGTATTTCCCCCTTCTCTTCCCCTGAGCCTGTGGAATCAGAGTATTGATGGTATTGGCTAGCGTCCCTACATCCCTGTGAGCAGGAATTGTCTTGTGCCTGCTGCTCGGCACCCATCATTCGGGTTGATCTTGGCAGAGGCACAGGAGGTGGTGAGGATTCCCCACGGATAAAGAAGCCACAGGGATGAAACACTTGCCAGAAGCCACACAGCCAACAAGCCTCAAAGCTGGTGTCCTAACCAACTCGGGTCTGACTTGAGATCTGCAGATCTGTAGGTGACGGACAAGCAGGTTCTGACAAAGCAACACAGCGTAAGATACAGTGAAAATCTGGAGCAGAGAGGCAGGGCTGTCCCCACAAATGTCCAGGAAACATGAAAGCCCTCAGCATGTCCGTGCTGTGACCCCTTCCCTCAAAGACCGTCGTATGCACTGACCTCAAATGGGATAGAGAGAGAGCTTACGAAAGCGCTTGCCTTGCAACCTGAGGACCAGAGTTCAATTCCCAGAATCCATGTAGCAGGAATAAGTGGACTGTGATCCCCACATTAGGAGGCTGGAGACAGGCAGATACTTGAGGCTTAACAGTCAGCCAGCCTAGGCTGCAAGGTGAACTCCAGGCCAGGCCAGTGAGAGGTGAGAGATCTTGTCTTAAAAATTAGCCAAGGTAGACAGAGCCTGAGGAACTACCGCTGAGATTGGCCTCCAGCATAGGCTTGTACACTACACACACACACACACACACACACACACACAAATATGGCCACACCCTGTGGAAAATGCCCCCCACATTAGCTTAACCTTTAGCTTAACCTGCTCAAGTCCTCAGTTAGGACTCCATCAAACTCCTAATCAGGATTTTAAAATGCTGACGCGCCTCCCTCTGCAACCGTGCACACAGCACACGTGCCCTGCCCCCTGCGGGGTCGGAGGCGCCAGCGCCCTACATAAAGGAGGGAAATGCTAACAAAGGAAGGTCAAGCCCGGCCCGTGCTCACCGATAGCGGCTGATTTATTAGAAGAAAACTAATGCAACCGCCTCCGAAAGACAGCCCTGGCAACCAGATCCGCAATTAAAGCTGAACTGCGCGATCTTTGCGTTTAAAGGGAGATCGATGTGATCGATGGAGCCAAATAAGAGCAGCCACATATGAACGCATGACAGTTCTGACTGTGGCAAGACATTGTTTTGAAATAAAACATTAAAAATGAAATCAGCGTGGGTGTCTTGGAGCCATAGATAAGGTAGCGGGGTGCCCGATGAGGCAACTCGGATGTTCTTATTTCTGCTAGACATGGGGAGCAACCGCTGAGTGGGGTCTTGGCTGGTGACCCACGTTCTGCTAAGCCCTCACATCCAGTCATTTGCTGGTGGATTTTATTTAACAGTGAAGACTTGAATGGATTTCTTACCCCATTTCCTAGGGTTCCACACAGCAGTCAATTAAATTACCCCCCAAACCTTAAAAGACACCAAAGTAATCAGTTTAGGGGGATTTAGATCACATGGGCTCCCGATCTGGTTTTGCAAGGTAATCTTAAGTCTCCAGTCAACTGGGCCATGGAATTACATCTTCCGTCCTTGGAAGGAAACTTACCAGGCAACGAGGCCAGCAGGGCTGCACCTTATCTTCGATTTTAGGAGAGTCATTCCTGACCAGCTCCATCCATACTTCAGGCTTCGTGGTCTGAGTTTCGGGGAAGCCAATGGTAAACGCTGAAGAGCTCCCCAGCTCCCCGACGCCAATAGGCATTCTATAGCATGTTCATGTGTGTGTCACTATGAATTATGCAAACACAAAATACACATCAAAGCCAAGTTGAAAAGGTGACATGAAGATTTGATTTCTAAAAAAAAAAAAAAAAAAGCTTTTACGAAAGAGTAGCTGAGGTCTGGGAGTGTGTCTTGGTGTACAAAGTGCTTGTCCAATGTTCACAAAACCCTGGGTTTGGTTCCGACACTGCAAAACACAGATGTGTTGGTGCACACCTATAATCCCAGCACTTGCAAGGTAGAGGCGGGGGGGGGGGGGGGGGGGGGGGGGGGGAGTTCAAGGTCATTCTTGGCTGAATTGAGGCCAGCTTGAAACACGTAAGACCCTGTCTGAAAAATAAAAAAAAATTAAAAAGCATTAAATAAATACTTCATATTTGGAAAAGTTGATCGGGCCAGGCCTCGGAAACTGTTTGGGAAATATTTATTCTCAAGCTCTGATGTTCTCCTCAAAGTTAAACTTGAGAGAAAGCCCTCAGGAAGCCTCGGAGAGGACACGATTTTCCACATGAGGCTCTGAGATAGAGTTTTGGGTTTATCTAAGTTACATAGAGGTGTGCGGCTTTAATGTTGCTTCTATCCTAATAAAATAACCTGGAGATATTTTCATCCCTTTATTAGCGTTTCCATTAAATCTGATGCAGGGAGAAGAGAGCGGCCTTGAGAGAAGAATTGAAGAAAAGCCGGAGCCAATTTTCATATCTCTAAATGAAAGGGAAGAGGGATGAAAACCATAAGGCAGTGAACAAATCCCAGGGTCCCCTTGAATTCATCTCAAGAGTTGAATAGCTAAGCTACAAATAAAAACTAAGCTAAATAGGGAGGGAAGGGCCGTAAGAGCTGTGACCCGGCTTTGGATCTGTGGTTGGGGCAAACGTATGTTCACACCTGAGGAGACCGGAGGTCAGGCTCGGGAGCCATTCCCAAGAACTATCCACCTTGTGCTATGATAGAGTCTTCCACTGAACCTGGAACGTGCTAATTCAGCTAGGCTGGGCGTCTAGTGAGCCCCAGGGATCTGCCTGTCTCTGCCTCCCGAGTGCTGGGATCACAACATGCACCTTCACACTCAGCTTTTTTACTTGAAGATCAAACCAGGGGTTCCCCAGCTCACATACAGCACTCACTGAGCCATGTCCCCAGCCTGTGTGCTGGTTTTTGAATGCACAAATTCATTGATTGATCCAATTGATACTTGGAAGCACCTACTGTGCGTCGGGTGCCACTCTACATGCTGCAGACAGCAAAACAGACAGAAACTCTGTTGTTCCCGAGCTGGCGCTGTGTGGGAAATACAACATGCAAATAACAGGAGCAGATCAGTATTCAGATAAAGCCTCCAGGCTGCAGAGGTTCTGAAAACTCCTCTGTTCTATGGCGGTGCCCCTTCTCCAGCATATGGATCCATTAAAGGCTGGTCCTCAGCCTCACCCTGCTGTGGAACTTTATTTTTAGTTATATATAAAATAATTGTTTTGTTGGCTGAGGGGCTGCCTAGGTCTTAGTGCTTTGTATTGTCTGCAGGTGTTGGATTTATGTGGGGGATGTTTGATTGCTCATGATCTGCACATGGTATCAGTAGAACACCTGAGGAGCTTATGTATCAGTAAAAACACCTGAGCTCAGACACTTGGGATTTCACTGTCCAGTATGGTGCTTGCCCTGATTGGTGGGTCCCTCTGCTAATCTCTGGCAGGGTTTGCAACTGTGAGAATGCATCCACGTCTCCTCGCTGAGCCACCACAGTAGATGAATAACTACATCACTCCATCACCAAAGCAGCATGAAGGGTAAAGGAAGACTGGGCATCAGCCTCCTTCCCCCATCCCTGTGCAGATGGCAGAGCTGGTACAATCATACCTGACTCCACAGAGGTTATACCTGGTCAGGAAAGCCTGGGCCACCCAGGGAGAGGGTGTTAGATCCTCACTAGGGTAAAAGCCAGCTGTCTTGATACCTGAGAGAAAATGCTTTTGAAGAAGGGACAGCAAGTAAAACAGATGCTCTGGTGTACTTTCTGTGGCTGTGATAAACACCATGGCCAGAAGCAACTTGAAGAGGAAAGGGTTTGTTTGGCTTACAGGTCACAGTTTATCACCCAAGGATCCCAAGGCAGGAACCTGGGAGCAGGAACTGAAGCAGAGGTCACTAAGGAATGCTGCTTTACTGGTTTGATTTGCATGGCTTGATGATTCTGCTTTTTAATTCAGCCCAGGACTGTCTACGAGGGGATAGCACTGCCCACACTGGGCTGGTCCCTCAATCATTAATCATTAATCGACCCAATGTCCCCACAGACATACCCATAAGCCAATCTGATTTCCCAGGTGACTCTAATTTGTGTCGAGTTGGCAAACCTAACAGCACAGAAGTATGCCTGGGAATATTGTCATAGAACCTGCATGGACCTACCTGGGATCTTGGCTAAGCTGTTTAAGGGAAGAGACTTCATAAAGTGTGTAAGGGTGGGATCCGGAACCCAGTTCCTTGGGTTTTAAAATAGTAAATTATAGCTAGAAATTTGCCTTGGCACTTCCTGCCTTTCCAACTATCAAGTTAAAATGTCAATGTATCCTCCTCTAAGTGACCTCCTGACATTCCGCCCCAGAAGAGACTGGCCCACTGTCTGCTCTATATGCAGACTAGGCTGGCCACTTACCGGACACAGGCCCCATCAGTGCCTTCTGCTCCCCTGCTCCTAGGGAGCACATGAATGTCAGGATATAAACAAGACTCAGGCACCATTTCAAACATGCCTAAGACCTGCTGTTTCTGCCTTCTATTTGAGTTTAAAAGAAAATTAAGACGTAGTACTCAGCCATGTACAGAGAATTAAATTGATTTGACTTGTGAGTGTTCCCTTGCAGTGGTTGACAGCTATGAAAACGACCTGGCAAATGTTATGCAAATCTCAGTCAAGGATCTTCTTCCAAAATGAATGAACGGACTATGTAAGTTGCGTAATTTGTACTGAGGATGAAATTTCAAAACTTGAGATACTTCATGACAAAAAAAAAAAGAAAACAAAAAACCAAGAAAAACAGAAATAATGAGGATTGCTGTCATTTCAGTGTTAAATGCCAAACACAGGCTCTTTGCCCCCGAAAGCTGGTGTGTGCTTTCCGCACCATAAAACCCGCTGAGAACAACAGTGTTGGAGCCCAGAGCCCAGAGCCGAAGACTCGGCTCTGTCTGCCCGGCACTGCAGTCTCAACCAAATACTCCCACTTGTTTGGAATTCTGGTTCCTAGAAATGGTGGGTCCGGGCAGAAACATCAGGATCTATGAGCCTGGGCTGAGATCTGTTAGGATCTGCTAACCAGGCTTCCATGCTGGACTTTGGGCTATGGGTTTCTGTCCTATGCTGTTGGCTGATTTGAGTCCCCTGTAGAGTATAAAGTGATAAAAGTCATGACCCAGTGACCACTTGAGTTGAGTGAAACTCTCTTGTCCTGGCATGCTCAGTGCCTTTCTCGAATGGCTTCTGGAGGATTCCATAATCCCTATGCCAGGCTGAGAAAGGAAACACACACCAGACCAAGAATGAGATCTGGATCCTAGCCATGGAAGCAAGGGTGAAATGTCAAGAGTGACTGAGCCCAGCATCCTCATCTGCAGCTGGGAAGGTGGAACCAGCCAGTGGTCCATCCACAGATAGACGGATAAAGAGAATGTGCTTCAGAGATGCGATGGGAGCTTATCCCTAAACAGAACAATGTCTCGACATTTGCGGGACGGTGGATGGAACAAGATGTCTCTGTGGAGTGCAATAAGGCCAGACTCGGAAAGAGCTCTCGGGGACTATTTCTTAAAATCCACTAAAAATGGTCCGTGTCCCATCCTGAGAGAGCCCTACTGCACCGGGGCAGTGCAGAGAGCACGCACAGGAGATCATGTAGAGGCTCTGTGGTCCTTTCGCTTAGTTTCCGGCTGTGAGGAGAACTGTCCAGCACTCTGACTTTGAAGATCATTCACTCTGAATCCTCTGTGCCAGAGAACTAGGTCCCCACACACAGTAACCTTCATGGAGCTGAGGGCAGACTCTTCCCCCGTCTCAGCTCTTTCTGCACCTATGTGTCCCCCTGCCCTTGAATCCACCAGATCTAAAATTTTGCTGACAGCTCGGCTTTTGTGCCAGCTGTAATGGCTTCTCCTTGTTCTTCTTAAAGTGCTTAATATTGGCACATCACATGATAACAAGAATGTACTGAAAGGGAGAGATGAAGAGAAGTCCATGTTTTCTCCTAGTGGCTTTCCAGTATCCTCTGCATCACTGGTCACATAGGAGTAAGTGTGGTGCGTGTGTGTGCACGCGCATGTGTGTGTGTGAGAGTGTGTGTGTCTGTGTATGTGCATGTGTGAGTGTGTTTATTTGTGTGTGAGTGTGTGTATGTGTTGTGTATGTATGTGTATGGTGTGTGTTTGTGATGTGTGTGTGTGATTGTGTATGAGTGTGTGAGAGTGTGTGTGTCTGTGTGTATGTGTGTACATGATTGTGTGTCTGTGTGTGTGTTTGTGTGTTTGCATGTGTGAGTGTGTACCTCTGTGTATGTGTGTGCTTGTGGGTGTGTGAGTGGGTGTGTGGCTATATGTGTGTGTGCTTGTGTGTGTGTGAGTGGGTGTGTCTGTGTGTCTGTGTGTGTATGTGTGTGTGAACACTCAAACTCCACCATATCCACAACATTCATTTTATCAGCTGCAAGTTCTAAGACCAGGATGAAGCTGAGATGTGGGAAATCCTGGTTTTGGGTGCTGAAAAACTTTAACATATTTATTTTGCATGTGTGTGAGTTAGTGTGTGCATACCAGTGTGTGCAGGTGTCTTCCTCTACCACTCTCCATGTATATCTTTGAGGCAGAGTCTCTCCCTGAATGTAGGCTCACGTTTTCTTGGCTCTGCTGGAAGTCAGACCCAGTAATCTCCTTGCCTTGCCTCCCCTTGGAAGTTTACTTTGCAGGTGTGTGCCAGATGCCCTCCTGTTACACAGGAAGGGTATCTACACTCTTGTCCTTATGTCTATAAACAAGGACTCTGAGCCACTGAGCTCTCTCTCAGATCCTGAGATACTCGGTGCCAAGTTTTCTAGAGTCCTAGCCATGTGCAAGCCCATCCACCATGGCGGGTCCGGGAACACAGATACACTCTTCTACCTCTATTGCCATCTACAGTTCAAATTAACTCACGGAGTTCCATCCCATTTTACCTTCATCCTTCCCCAACTAACTGTAAGCTGTATTTATTCATTCAAGAACTACTTCCTGATCTCTGATCCTGCGCCAGCCTGTACAGTATCCTGGGGATCTGTAAGTGAGCCAGACAGGCACATACCCTGCCCTTTATGGAGCCAGGAGTCTCAGTGGCAAAGACAAATATAATAAAGGGGGCTCCATAAATCATCACATAATTAAATTTGCGATCTATTCCGCTCTAGTGAGCATCTGCTGATGCACATCTCCAGCGCCTGTGAGTTCTGTGCCTCCCTGTCTTTTCTCTCTCACTCTATAAACCCACCTGATACACCCTGAGGGGTGTGATCTAGGAGTCGGCCCTGCCCTGTGGGTGACAAGTGTTCTGGGTATTGTCCTGGGCCTCTGTGGGAGGCTCTGAGAGGAGCAGGTGGCACATGTTTATCGGGGGATGAGACTTGCAAGGGGGTGATTAGTTTAGTGCTGAACAGCTATTAAACCAGCACAGGGCCAGCAAGATGGTTTAGTGGATAAATGAACTTGTCACCAAGCCTCAGGACCTGAGTTCGATTCCGGAACCCACAGAGTAGAAGGAAGTTGTCCCTCTGATCTCCACACATGCACACACACTAAACACAGTTTTAACTGAGCCAAGCAGAGAGTGACTGAGGGCCCAGGAGAAAGTATATACACAGGATCTCCATGGCCCTTGAATCCAGGTTAAGTACATGAGACAGTCAGAATTTAGATATTTTTAATTTTGTGTGTGTGTGTGTGTGTGTGTGTGTGTGTGTGTTTACAGGTGGGTGCACCCTCAGTGCACATTGGCAGTCAGAGAAGAAGTATGGGTGTCAGTCCTAACCTTCCGTCTTATTTGTGCAGGGTCTTATCACTATGGCGTACTCCTGGCAAGCTGACCCAGGGTCTTCCTTGGACTCCCCTTTCTGGGCCTTTCAGCTTGCTGTAGGCGCACAGGAATTACCGGCTCTGCCATGTCCAGCTTCACTTGTGTTCTGGGGATTTGAACTCTGGTCCCCACACTTACCCAAGTGCTCTACCCACTAAAATGTCTGGCTGGCCCAGGGTTTTTTGGTTTTATTTTTTCAAGTCAATTTCATTGAGCTTCGTTCACTTGTCCTAACAAACGCCAGCTACACTGCTAGGTGACCAAGATGGCGTGACACTTGGACTTGTTGTCACCCTTCCGTGTGCTGTGCTGGGGAACACCTGGGAGAGAGGGAGCTGAAGGGGAATCCGGAGTGTGAAGCAGGGTTGCATTCACTTGTGGCCCCCTCCCCAGTGCCCTGCACAGAGTACATGCTCAAGCCCTGCTGGAGAGAAGGAGCGAGGAGACCAGCCTTCCTTTGCCACCTCTTAGACCTATTTCTGCACCACAGCCATTATGCACAGCAGACCACAGTCATGCTCTTCCAGCTTCCTGGGCCATAGCTCTGCCATGGACGTTTCTCTAACCACTCCCACCTCTTCCTCTGAGCTGGCTGACAGAGAATGACAGAGTGGGGTAAACAGGACAGTGTCTCCCTGCATCCTACACCTTGACCCAGCAGGATAGCTTCCACATAAACAATGTGTGTATGTGTATGTGTGTGCACGCTTGTGTGGGTGGGTGGGAGGCGTCTGTGTGTGTTGTGTGTTGTATTGTGAAGTCTGTGATGTTAATGTGAGTGCGGGCACGTGTGGAGACTGGAGAACAACGTTCAGGAGTCGGTTCTCACCTTCTACCTTTGTTTTAAGGCAGTCTCTCCTGTTTCTGCCATGCTGCAGACTCCAGGCTAACCGGGCCATGAACTTTCACGAGATCCTCCCACGTCTGCTTCCCATCTCCGATAGGAGTGCTGTGCCTACAGATCCATTCTGCTGCCTTTTATGTGGGTTCTTGAGAGCCAAACTCAGGTCATCAGGCTTGTACAGCAAGTGCTTTTACCCCCTGGCCATTTAGAGACAGGTCCTATTCAAGAGGACACTGAGGCCAGCGTCCAGACCACAGGCAGCCAGGAGTTGAAAGAACATTCCAGCTCACCGCCAGCACGAAGCAAGGTCTTCCAACAACCCTGAGCACGTGGACGCAAACCCTTCCCAGATGGGCCTTCAGGGGAAAACTCAGCCTCGACGGCATCTTTGTCACCAGTTTCCAGAGAACCCAGGAGCCAACCGGAAGCGTTAGGTTGCCGCTGTGTGCACTTTTAAGCTGCAGGCTCGTTGCAGTTGGCTACAGCTGAGTAGGGAACTCGTGCAACGCAATCGTCCAGGGATAGACGTCAGCTCGCCAACCCGCACAACGAGCCCACGAAGCAGGCACTGACCATTATTTTCTCATTCATTTTATGGATTAGGACATGAGGCTTCACGATTTATGCTGCCTACTCGAGACTACGCAGCCGTGAAGTGGCGGGGTCCAGATTCAAGTCAGGCTAACTCCAGATCTCACTCTCTTGTTCCATTCTGTGCTATCGGCCCCTTTTATCTTCCTGCTCACGAAGCTCCGGAGACTCCCGCTGCTGAGAGCCTTGGGTTCTAACACCTCGTGAATTACAAACTTAAGTAGTTGGTGCTTTTGTAACTATGACGAGTGTGTAATATACAATACCCTCTTTTACTCTCATGGCATCCTTCTGGTGTAGGAAGTACTCTCTTTCCCCTTTGAAAGGTGAGGGTGTGGAGCCAAGGAAGGATTTGATGGTGTGTCCAAGGTTATCAGGAGTCGGGACTCAGACCCAGGCAGTCCGGCTCCTGGGGTCATCTCCAGACTACAATATAATCTTCAGCATCTACGTGGTAATTATGATCTCCACATTTGAAGAGGATGAACTTGTTCATAAAGAACCAGGTAAGGTCCATCCCAATGGAAAAGCCATTCTCAATCGCCTGTCTTCCAGTCAGTGCCCTTTAATAGAAGAAAAAGAAATGGACTCACACAGGATCATGCAGAGTGCTGGTCCCCCACCCCACCCCCGCGCACAGAGACGGCTGCGTATATGAACACCATCCATCAGACATGTCAACACAGAAGAAGCTTATCAACCACTGACCCGGGGACTCGACCTGGTGTTTCTCAGTTTTGAATTCAAGATTCTCTGTCGCTCAGCCACAACCCTCAACTCCCACTGCAAGCCTTGCAATACCTGCCTTGTGAAACCCGTGCTCCAGCTGAGACGAGCTTCTGACACATTCCCCGCAACACTTGTGCTCCCACTGGCTTCTGCCTCCTTCTCATCATGGCTTCAAATACTGCACAGAACCAGGAGCCACCTGAAATCCTACTCCTCATCTCTGATCCTGAAGCCTTGCCATGAGCATGCAAGTTGAGAGCAAGCCTTCCCCTCTAAATCCTCATCTCCACTCTCCACCCTGTGTCATATTTAAAAGGCACCAGTGAAGACCTCAACAGTAGTCACAAGAATGACATAAACTCAGAGGTACGCTGCACCTTGCAGAGTGCTGGGTTGTGTTCTGTGTCTTTGTTTGTGAGGGTCTGTAACGTTATCGTCTCCGAGTACAGAGGCACCCCTGTCGTTGTAGCATAAAGGGAATGATATTTGAAAAGAAGAGACAATATAAACTTTTTTTTTCCTGAAGTTCCATCCTTACAACACAAACTCCTTTCTTTGTACATGAAAGGTGCAGGGAGAGCTCCTTCAGTTACAGCCTGAGCTGACCCTTCCTGCAAGGGAGAAGGAAGCTGGTGTGGAGGCTGTGGGAGTCAGGATGACCCTCTCTTCTCTCGTCTCACTCTGAGTGCGAGCACAGATTCCAGTCGAGAGAGAGCGTGTGTCCCTATTTTTCACTCTGACAGTGCTATTTGTGGGAAGTGAACCTCAACATCTCTGGGGAACTGTATGCTCTTCCATCCCGAACTAGGAGCGCGCGTGTCCTTTTCAGACACAAAACTGATATTAAGTGGATAGGAATAGCAGTGGCTGTCCACTTGTGAGTTGAACACATCCGATGAACCTTTTAATGCTTTCTGGAAAAGGCTTCCCGGCAACGGGAGCGCCATGGGCCCCAGATCCCATATTTGCAACCGCGGTGTTACATAAACAGTTATAAAGTAAAGCCGACGAGACGGCTGTTCAATTTCTTCTGTGCCCTCCGCAGGAGAAAATAATAAGAACCAACAACACGATTTATCAAGAGTCTATTGTCACTCATCACCACAAGGAAGGCTAGTAACCTCACCTACAAAATTTCATTTATCCTTAACAATAAACCCCACTGGCTAGGTACTCACGTGGCCACCGGGTATGAAGGAAGTGCGGCCCTCACCAGTGGCAGATGTTGGAGCAGGTGTGATGCCGGTGTGTCCAGGGGACTCCCTCCCACCCTCCGCCATGCCTGTGTCGGTATTATCTCTACTACATTAACCAAAGTTACACATGCAGGCATACGCGTGTGTGTGTGCGCGCACACACACACACACACACACACACACACAGGGAGAGGGAGGGAAGGTGATGGATGAAGGGATGTATTCTGTATTCAGCCCCTCCCCTCAGAACACTTCAACTGTTGGAAACAACCAAAAAGCCGTGGAGGACCCCACCTGGCTTTTCAATCAGCTATTAAGATAATGCATTCAAGCAACAGCATTGAAGGCATATGTGTAATATGAAACTAAGATGGCTGTTAGACATATAATTGTCATACCTAAACTGTCTTTGAGAGAGTCTTTATATTTCATAGAGGGGGGATGTGCTTGGGTGCATGTAAGCGTAGTGGGATTGGCTTGAACCATGGTGAGAGGAGGCGAGTGGGGGTGAGCAGGAAGCAAGCCTGGCAACGGGGTCATGTTGCTGAAGCCTGCTCCAGCCATGCACAGACACTAGGGTTATTGTTGTTTCTTGTGTATGCTTAATATTTTTCATGTAACCTATCCTCTAAAAATAAAGAGACTGCAGAAGTAAAATCTGCATCCTTCTCTCTGACCCCAGATCAGTTCCTATCTCTGCCCTGCATCGCCTCACACAAACTAAACCTCTATTAGAGTTCCACCATATTGGTCCAGAAAATTTCCAAAAAAAAAATGAATGCTCAGCTACCCCCTGCTTCCCTCACATAGCAGTGCAGCCCGGTGCTTCCCCAGCCCCTTTGCACGTAGGAAACTCTCACCCCCACCCCGTCCTCCTTACTATCAGGCGCATGGTTTATTACCTCCACAGTGCTGGACGTTCCTATTCTAAATAAAATCAAATGCACACGATACAAGATTAGTGACAAAACGGCGTCAGCGACCAGAGTCTCGATTCTGTGCAACCCTCACGTCTGCCTGAATCCAGAGCTGCCAGACCTCCCCAAAGGAAGTCAAACACCCATTGGTTACCGACAGCTCCACTGATTCCCTTCTTCCCCAGCCCCCCACAATGGCGGGTGTCCTGCCCATGTGGATTTCCCTCTTCTGGCTGTTTCCCATCAATGGAGTCTTGCAACACGTGGCCCTTGTGTCTGGTTCTGCAGGCCAGTCCACATCTGCGCCCCGTATCCATCACACCGAGTGGACAGACCGAATTTTCTTTCCCCATTCGTCAAAAGATTGACAACGGGGATGCTCCTGCCCACTGACCGTTGTGAATAGCATTGCTGTGAGCATCCTCACGCGAGACTTAGCACACGAGTGCTTGCCGTGACCGGCGCGCACACCTAGGAGTAAGCCCAAGTCACATGACGATGCTGTGCTGGACTCTATGAGGAGCCGCCCAGCTCTGCCGCAGAGACCGTCCCGCTTGGGATTTCACGTGCTGAATGTAGAAATGCGGCTCCTCCCAGCCCAGCCCGAGTCACCGCTACCACGTGACCAGCTCTTGATTGCTGTTGTTTCTACAGCATCTTACTTTTCGCCTGGCCCTTCCACTACATCACGACGGAGGCAGACCAGGCCTGGGCTGCTCCCAGTACTCCATCCTCGTCCATGACCGCAGTGCCTTCACACAGAGACCCTGACAGGACACAGTCAGACCCGGGAGCAAAGTGACAAATGACCACAGCCATGGCCCTGCACATTCCTTCTAGAAGCCGAAGGGTGAGCTCACCCCATATACCCACTTGGACTTGACCACTCCTGAGCCCCTAATCCACCAGGCACTTCTGCTCTCCTCTGAATGGCAGCCGAGGCCTTTACAGCGTCCTCTCCTCTGCACTCTTCTCGGTTTTCTGATCTTCTACTTGCTGTCCCTGCTCACTCCTCCCCTGCATCGCTGCTCTCCAGTCTATCCAAGCTCCCCTCGCCCCTACTTCAGGGCCTTTTCACACCCCTTAGCCCTTCTACTCAGGGAGCTCTTCTACCAAATGTCCAGGGGACCCCATTCTCTTCTCCTTCAAGCCTTTGTATTTTCTCTGCCTCTTAACCGAAGATATACGAATGTACGTAAGTACACACACACACACACACACACACACACACACACACACACAAACCCCCACCGCGCGCAGATGGAGGAGGGAGGGAGAGGGCTGGTGCAGCCTGCTTTCCCCTCCTCTGCCTACATTTTCCGTAGCTCACGACCTTGCTTTATTGTTTCTGCTCCTTTATTTCCACAACCGCAGCAACTTCCTGAAGGGGGGTTTACACCATTTCTGTATCCGAGCAAGCCCTCCGTACACACAACTATGGATGAAGGAACAATGTGCTCACTCCCTTCCACAGTGCTCCCATTCCTCACCCTGCTGTGTGGGGAGCAGCTGTGGGCAAGTCTCCTCTCCCCTCCACTGGCACATAAGACCGCAAGGGCTCATCCTCCTGCTCTCCCTGGGAGAGTCCAAACAAGTTCTGACCTCTACTGATTAGTCCTGCCTCAGCCAGCATGGCTTAGCATGTCCAGGAAAGAAGGCTTTTGGCAATCTACCCTCTAGACAGCATACACAGATAGCAATGGCATGTTCCTGTTTGCATTGGGGGTGTCTGGGCTGAGAGTCTAGATCTGGGGTGGGTGGGAAGAACCTACAGAAGAGAAATGAACTGTGTTTCCCATCACTGGGGCTTCCAGGGAATGAAGGAACAAAGCCTGTAGCACGCTTTGATAGGGTCAGCCATAGTGGACTGCCCCACTGTGAAGCACTGAATTCAGGCAAAAATTTAATTTTTAAAAATAAATAGAACAGAAAGGTTGAGATATCGCTGGCATAAATGAGGGTCCAAAATGGGAAATTGCTCAAAAATATCTTTTATTTTCTTTCAAATCCATTAATAACTTTCCAAGACTCTGTCTTAGATGTCATCCTAGTTACTTGTGATAAAACATACTGTGCAAAAGCAACTTCAAGGAGGAAAGGGTTAATTTAAGCTCCCTTGTCACAGTCCATCATTAAGAGACATCAAGGCAGGAACTCCAGCAGGAACTTAAAGCAAAATCCATAGAGGAAAGCAACCTCCTGGCTTGTCCTCTGGTTCACTCCCAGGTTCCTGCTCAGCCAGTGTTCTCATACAGCCCAGACCCACCTGCCTAGGGGATGGTGCCACCCACTGTGGGCTGGGCCCTCCTACATCAGTTAGTAATCAAGACAACTCCACACACACACACATACTCACAGGCTCATTAGATGAAAATATCATGTCGAGATGTCAAAAGTCGGGCACCTTTGGTTTAAATGAAATATCCTGTTTTAGTAAAATGAGGAATGTCTCCCGTAGGCTCATGTAATTGAATGATTGGTTCCCCAGTTGAGGGTGAACCTTTAGGAGGTACTGTATGGCTGGAGGATCTGTATCGCTGGGGAGGAAGGCTCTGAGGGTTTATAGTCTCACCTCGCGTCTCCCTTGCTCTCTGCTTCCGGTATATGGTTGAGATGTGGTTTCTTGGCTTCCTGCTCCCATTGCTGTGCTTCCTTACCATCACAGGCATCTGGCCTTCTAGAACTGTAAGGCAAAATAAACTCTTCTGGAGTTTCGTGGTGTCTTATCACAGCAACAGAAAAGCAAAGACTAGCTCTTTACAGATTCAAGGGGAGGACCCACTGTGGTGCAGCTACCCTGACTCCTGTCCTTGAGCGGTACTGTTGGCATCCCATAGTCGCCCACATCTGGCAATACGATGCTCATCTGCACCTCCCTTCCACTCCCCTCATTTCCAGGTGGTACTCTTCATCCTTTACGACCAGGCTGATGTCACTGGCCACAGGAAGCAGTCTACAACACAAGGTTAGATTGGAGGCAACTTATAACCAGGAGCCCAGATTGTCTATTCTCCCTGATCTGACTCCACGATTGAAGTGCAATCCTCCTTCTTGCCTCTCTGTACCGGAGGCTGCAAATGGCAGGGCTTCTGCGGGTCTCAGCTAACCTCTGTCAACGAGGTTAGCTGTGCCATGCACTGATGATATACGAGATTCAAAATGAATACATGCTGTTTTGGTTAGGCTTTGTTTTCGTTTTTTGTTTTGTCAGTTTGACACAAGCCAGGGTCATCTGAGGAAGGGGAACTTCCATTGAGGAAATACCCCCATAACACTGGCCTGTAGGCAAGCCTGTGGTGCATTTTCCCAATTGATGATCGATGTGGGAGGGCCCAGCTCACTGCAGGTGGTGCCACCCCTGAGCAAGTGCACAAGTGCATGAGAAAGCAGGCTGATCAAGCCCCAGGAACAAACCAGTAAGCAGCATTCCTCCATGGCCACTGTTTCAGTTCCTGCCTCCAGGCTCCTGCCCTGACTTCCCTCCATGATGGAGACCTGAGAGTTGTACACTGAAATAATTCCTTTCCCCTCAAATTGCTTTTGGTCGTCGTATTTTACCACAGCAGTAGAAAGCAACCTAAAACACGTGTCACCTATCTGATGGCCACTCGCCGGTGCTTCACGTCCTCACGTCCGAATGCTGGATTACCTGGAGTGCTTTGTCAAAATTACCTAGTGCCATTTGATTCCCCCAACACACAACCCTATAAAGATGGCGTTCCCATTGAGCACATTGGCCATCCAGGGTTCGTGAACCTCTGTGGTACTGAGGAGCAGGTATGGATTCGAGTTCAGAGAGTGGCTTTCCTGTTTTAGCCTTTTGCTAGCAGCTCACAGAGAAGTGAGAGAATGTGCAGCGGAGTGTGACATGAGGGTTCCTGTTTTCTTCTTTCAACTGCACCTCTGGTGTCCCCCTTCCTTGGGTCAGAATGGTCGCCGAGGCCTCTTCTGAATTCTGAACTCCATCTGTCCTGAGAAAACACTATTTGTTGCTAATGATCCCAAGTCAGGTTTAATGGGTCGAAAGCCTTTCCAATCAACCATGCAGCACGATGACGAACAGGAAGAAGACACATGGGCCTTACTTGGCGAGCAAATGAGGCAATGAAGCAGCCCCGGGTTCTGCAGTGTGGGGGGCAGGAGGGCTGGTAGGAGAGAGTGCTTCCTCAGGGGGCAGCCTGGGCACCTCTAGGATCCAAGCTGCTCCAAGGCCACTGTCCAAGCTAGGAATGCTTGGAGGATTGCAGGCCAAGGATGTGTGTGGAGGATCACACACAAGAGGCCAAGAGCAGAGGCAGAGCAGCTAGTATGCCAGGTTCAAGGAGAGGTAGAGCCAGTGCTCAGGGAATGCTGGGAAAACAGTACAGAGAAGTGATATGAGTCTGACCAGCCATCTGGGAGAGGTAGCTTCTACAAGCCACGACCACAGCCATGGCCACAGCCACGGCCACAGCCAAAGCCACAGCCATGGCCACAGCCAGCACCAAGTCAGGGCACAGCCTGTCCCAAGGTGGCACTCACTCTAACTGCCGAACGTGCTCTCTATGAACTATTTAACCAGGCTCCCAAATGCCCGGCAGGACTTCCATCAGCCTTCCAAGCATGCCACAGACCAGTTCCAACCAGGGATTGGTCTTAAAGCAACAGTAACCTTCAGAGTCATCTCCTGACCTCTTGCCGGTCATGTGTGTGCTGTTGTTCCTTAGGGAGAAGCCATGTCTGGATGAGGTCTTCTCTAAACTGATGTTGGAACACCAGCACATGTGACCCATCCATCCTTGAGGTGAGACAAGACTCTTGGCTTAAAATACTGAGGAAATGAGGACTGGAGATGCAGCTTCATTGGTAGCGTACTTGACTAGCATGCATGAAGCCTTGGGTTCAATTCCCCACGTCCCATAAAACAGCATGGTGGTGCACACCTGTGATGCACAGTGCTTCATACCCCACTCGCCCCCCCCCCTCCCGCACCAGTTCCCCTGGAGCTGTGAAGCGGGGTCATCTGGTGTCTTTAGTTTTGTGAGGAACCTCCAGACTGATGTCCAAAGTCGCTGCCCCAGTGTGTGTACCCCCTACCGACCCATTCTTGACTCTCTGCTCAAGACCAAAGGTTCTCAGAAAACTTCAGTCTCTTCCAGATGGCTACCTCCTTGCTCCACGGCAGGACTTGGATCTGCATCTCTGCTCTCTTGTATCCCTCTATCCAGGGGCTTCAAGGGACAGTTCAGAACTCACACACAACAAAGACCAGTCTATACAACTGTTGCCAGGGCCAAAAAAAGACACCTCTTCCCCCTTCAGCTTTGTGTGTGAGCATGTTTTTCTGTGTGTTGGATTATTTGTGTGTGTTGGATTAACTCCTATTTATAGCGCTCATTTAAAATTATAAACACGGAGGTTAAAAACACCCCCTGTGAGAAGGGCTCTGAATGGCTCCCGACTGAGAACAGTCACTATTCTGGGTGGAGGCGGCCAATGGTAGGTTGCCCATGCCCCGGTTCACGATCCCACACACGCGTGTATATGAGAAGCACTAACTGGACTTAGTGGGTAAATTTTCAGACGTGAAATTGAGAACTAGAGGTAGGAGGCATGCTGGGAGAAGTAGGGGGAGATGAAGAGAGTGGGGATGACCGACATACACTGTACACATGCATGAAGTTTGCAAAGAATGAAATCCAGAAGGAAGATTGATTCCCGTAAGAGACCATGGAGTGGTAGTTAGCCTTAGTTAGAATGGCTGGCTTATTACTTAACTAGCTAGGTGAATCCAGTCAAATTTGCCTGTGCCCTGAGAGCCCGGTTCTGCTTTCTGAGAGAGGACAAAGGATGATGTGCACCCATAAGGCCTAGCGATAGCTGCACACAGGTGTTCAGCACATGGCCAGTAACTTTCACAGGCTATCCCTCCAGGCTGCTGACTAGCCAAGCATGACTTCTTTTTCAAGGATGGGCAGTCAGGTCCTCCATCAAGCTCCTCTGTCCCTGTGATAGCTTGAATCTGAATGCTCCCACAGGGTCACATTTCAGGTGTTTGGTCCCTAACTTCTGATACGTTTTTGACATCTGTGGAGCCTTTAGGAAGTGGAGCCTGGCTGGCAGATGAACGTCACTGAGGATGGGGCTCTGAGGGTTATCTTGCCCCTGCTCTCTGCTCCCTGATCCACAGTGATGTGAACAGCTGTAGTAGAACAGCCCCAGACAGAGACATTCCACCACGCACTGCACAGACCCAACACCGTGACAAACCACGATGCTCTGAAATCGTGAGCGTAAATAGACCCACCTCCCTCAAGTTGCTTCTGTCTAGGACTTTTTTTCTAGTAGCAAGAAAGTAACTAATAGTATTAAATAGGGGTCTCAGCCCAGAGGCGTGAACACTGAGTTTGCTCATCATTCATAAGTGTAATTCTCACATAAATCACTGAGTGAGGGCTGGGAAGATGGCTCGGTCGGTAAGAGGACTTGCTTCCTAGTCTGATGACCTGAGTCTGATCCCTGAAATCCATGGTGGAAGGAGAGAATCAACCTCTGAAAGGTTGCCCTTTGACCTTCATACACTGTGACATGCATGTACACAAACACACACACACATACATGTACTCATGCATACACACACATACAAGAGAAATAAATAAGGTGCAAAGAAAATGAGCATTAAATTGCCCGTTTCCATTCTGTCTTTCTTGCAGGAATGGGCACCATACACAGCAAGCTGTCAATCACTGTTAAGCAGACGAAGGGAGAGGAATGAAGAACAGAAGAGAGATGGAAACGAAGTACCCAAGATTTGCATCTATTGTTTTCACCCCCTTCCCAGATCACCACTCACCCACTTTCCTCAGGGAAGGACCCCTCTCCAGCTTCAGTCCAAGAGACCTGAGCTGGACCGACTACTACCGGTTGCCACTGATAACCAGTGCAACCCGCGGTGAACTAAGTTCACACAGTGACAATGACTCCATAAAACTCTTTTTCTGGAGGAACTGAACTAGAGAAATGTAAACCTAGAAGACAAATAAATCATCAAGTCATTCCAGGATAACCCCAAAAGAATCTAGTGGGGGAGAACAGAGCTGCAGAGCACGTGACAAAGCCAGGAGGTGGTGTCACCGTCCTGGTGCCGTCACTCAAGCTCTTGGATCCCTCTTTATCCGAGGCTGATGGGCTCATGAACTTCTTAGTTCTTTAGCCAACTTCTTATTTAATGAGACCAATCTGAAGTGGATTTCCATTGTCTGCACTTGAAATGACCCTTACTAATGAAGGCGATTACCTTCCTTTCAAGGAAGAATACAAAACAAAGAAGTTCAAAAGAATGAACCAGAAATCCTTAATTATACCGAAACAGCCCCATCCGTGTGACCAGCATCAGGCCGGGCTGTAGCACACACTGGCCACGGGCCTTGCGATGGGCTTAGCATAAACACTCCTGGCTATCCAGTCCCCTCTCAGAACTCTCTACTCTTTTGTAAGTGAGACAAATAAAACACCTGAATTTCCAGTAGCCAACCCTTTCTCTTGGTCTTTTAAAATGAATTCTGTGTCTCGGCTACCGTTCTTTGTGTCAGGGGGAAGAAAAACAGACACGCAGGAGAACTTCCCCATAAATCAATCTTTATTCCATTTCAAAGCCAGTAAGCTTTTCCAAGCATTCCAAAGGTCTCCTTTCTTGAGTGAAATACTACATTTATTTAATAAAGCAGGCAGGATTTACTATCTGGGCACGGGTAAGCACTTTTCATTTTCCACAAGATAGATGACGGCTGCTGAAGGTTTTCTCCCTCTCTTCTGCTTATTTATTTATTTTTGTCTTCCCGTCTCTCTTTTGCTATGACTGCATAACCTTCCCATCACAATTGAATTACTGAGCAGAGCCAATGAGAGATCATCCCTGTGGGGGTGCTGCGCAGGTTACAGGCTCTATTTCCTTTTAAAGATGGCTTTAAAGAATTAGAAATAAATGTTATCAGCCATGCCTTTAAATGATGCTGACTTATTACTCCAGTGGAGCTGTACCACTGTCCTTCCCAATGTATATGTGTGATGTGCACGTACAACAAACGTGTGTGTGTGTGTGTGTGTGTGTGTGTGTGTGTGTGTGCACGCGTATGTGAGGATGTACACTCATAGAGGTCAGAGGAGGGTCCATCACTCTCTGTCTTATTCCCTTGTGACAGTATCTCTCACTGAACCTGGAGGTCGCCCGGTAGCCAGCCAGCAAGCCACAGTGATCCTCCTGTCTCCCCTCTGCCCCAGTGCTGTGGCCTATGCCTGGCATTTGAGACTAGCTTCTCTCTCTCCTCCATGTGGTACCTGGGTATTGAACTTAGGTCTTTAGACTTTTGGTAGCAAGCACCACTACTTGCTGAGCTATATTGCTGCCCCAGGAATCTTTAAACCCAGGTGCTTATGGTTGTATAGCAAACACTCTTACCCACTGAACCATCTCCCCAGACTTTCAACTGTGGTTCTAAGAGGGAACATACTGCTTTGGAAGAGCTCAACCATTTCCTCTCCCAATGTGACATGCACATACATACACACATACAAACACACATGCACATACACATGCATGCACATGCACTCATACACACACATTAACACACACATGCACAAGCATACACACATGCACACACACATGCACTCTCTCTCACACACACACACACACACACACACACACACACACACACACACACACACCTCTTTCCCTTTAACTTCCTGGAGACCAGAGGAGGGAGACAGAGTGGTGAGAAACTGGATGACCTGAGCATCTCCACCCAGAAGAATACCAAACACCAAGCCGGATCAGGGTCCCTTGGCTTAAAACGAGCTTAGGAGCAGTGGCGCTTTAAATAGAGTGACTGTGGAGGAGAGAAAGCAGCTGGGAGAGGAAGAAAAGCCGTTTGTTTTCATTAGCTTCCAGCAGGACAGAAGGTGAGGGTTTCTCTCTTGACATCTTCACCCATAAGTTGGGCGGCAAGCCTGTTTGCTCTTTGGCAGAAAAACTCCAATTAAAAATGTATGACTTCCATCTTCCAGAGGAGGAGGGACCAAAAGTCAGCGCCAGGCTGTGCAAACACTGGAGGCTGCAGAGGCAAACAGAGGGACTCTCCTTACCTCACTTGCCACCTGCCATCTGGGAAACAGGACGGGTAATGATGGGGGTGGGGGGGTGGAGACGGTCCGCAGTCATGCTCCATGGCCCTTACAGGTGACCCTGCCGTGAGCCCCACACTGCAGTTTCAATGGGCTGCATCGGGTGCTCAACAAATAGCTAAATAGTCCCTCCAGCTGCTTGCATGCATGTACTCATGCACACAAAAACGTGTACATTCACATGCATGCACACATACGCATGCCTGTACACACACACACACACACACACACACACACACACACACACGAGCATGCACACAGCTCCTTAATAACATTTCTGTCACTTCTTGTCCCAGATCCCGGGTTGCCGGTGCCTCTGGAAATGTTCGCTTCATCTCCTTTGGTCCCTCATGCCTCCGTTCACTCCGGTCTTATTCATCGCTATTCCCAGCTCTCGGTAGATGGTAAATGCTAGTTTGTTTAATGAAAGGATATGTAATAACAGCGACAACACCCAGCTTCCCATTACTTCCTCCCTAGGGGAGGCTACCACAACTGACAATCTTCTTCCATATCCTATTTCTTAATTCCTCTGGAAGATTCCATTTCCATAAAGGAAACTAGTGATCCATGCAAGGCTTTCCTGATGATTTTATAAGTGGAGCCTTACATGGCAAAGTGAATCTTCTTCTGGGTCCCCCTTCACTAAAGCTCAGTCCACCTTTGATAACTGGCCTCCCCAGTACTTGATAGCACTTACTTTCTTCTTTCCTGTGACACTGGGCAGTTCTATTCTGTGCCCAAACTCACATTTTAGCTTTCATCCGAACAAAAAGACCAGTAGGCATAGTGGCTCACACTCGTTACCATGGTGCTTGGGAGGTAGGCAGAAGACTAGGCAGCAGGATCGCCACAAGTTCGAAGCTGTCCAGGGCTACATAATGAGTTCCGAGCAAGCCTCAACTAAAATGTGATACTTGTCTCAAAGAAATAAAAAAGGGAAGGAAGAAGGGAAGGTAGGAGGGATGGAGGGAGGGAAGACAAGAAGACTTATGTCAGCTAAACCCAATAGAAGTTCACGGGCCATTCACAATCCACAAATCCAATTTCTTGCATGCCAAAGACTTAATAAAACCTCTTCCTCTGATCTCTGATCTCTATCCCTGAGCAAGGGTCCTGGACAGTGGAATTTTATCAGCTGTAACATGTAAGTTGTATTGTCCAAACTTATCCTAATGTGTCAGACTTCTTTGATTATCCCTAATAGTCTTAGAACTGGCTCCAGTTGCTCTCATCCTTGAATCCATGAGAATTCTCCTGTGACAGTTTGCCTCGTGTGTATATTTTCCTAAAATATTTGCCTTTCTTGGTTTATTTTATTCACCAGTAAATTTTCTTCTTGCCCCTGCCAGGGATTCCAAGCTACTTACATTCTCTTGTGTAATATCATCCTTCCAGTGACAGTTGGACCAAGTGACTAGCTTCTAATGACTAGAATATGATTTAATGTTTAGCTAGCACTGGACGATGGACACTCCACTGCCACTTCGGCTGGCACATGTCCGCAAAGCAAGCTGCTGTATTGGGGAAGCCCCATGTAACTGGAGCCAGCTTCATGTCAGCTATGGGGAAGAACTGAGGCTTCCGGTTCACAGGTATATGTCAAGGAGATGGATTTTGTCATCTACCGCATAGGTTTGGAGATCCATTCTTCCTTTGTGGAGCCTTCAGACTAAACCATGGCTTCAGCTGACAACTTGACTGATGCCTGATACGTGACCTTGAGCCAAGACCACTCAGATAAAGGAAGTTGGCACCTACCAACCGCTCAGATAAAGGTAGGTGGCACCTACCCAAAGGAACTGGGTAGTTAGTGTTCTGAGGTGTGACCTTTGATCTTGTCCAAATCACATGAACAAGGATTCAGGCATTAGTCACCAAGACACAGCAAGGAGACAAAGCTGATGAAGAGCCATAGCCATCCTCCAAAGAGGGACTTTAATGAACTGGTCATCCTCCCTTGGTTTGGTAATCACAGAAACTAGAGGGAACGAGGCTTGGCAAGTCATGTAGGCTGTCACCTGTTGTGAGGAATATGTGTCTTAGTGTGTCTCATGTAAGGCTTCATGGCACCACCTGGATGAATTCTTCATATGTCTAAAGCAAACTGACAATCACTTTGCCCTTGGTCCTTTGCTCCGCTCTCCTAGAAATAAACACATCTAAGTTACTCTACTCAACTGTAAGCTGTTTCCTGTGGGCCAAAGTGAAGTGGAACTCTGAAATAGTGTGTCATACTCCATGAAGTCATACGTCACACCTGGATGAGATAGGACATGGACATACACCACCTGCAGCGGCAACAAAATAGAGGTCTCTGTGCTGAATGCATCGTGTTTATTTTGGGTTCACAAGGGACACCTGGCACAAGTGTATATTCATTAGCACTGGAGATATCTCAGTATATGTTTCCCATGGTCTCCAGAGAAAAATGATGGAACAAAGGAAATTGCCCCTGCATCTTTCTGGAAGTAGCACAGATAGCTTCTGCTCCTGTTTGAACAGCATGCTATGTAACCATATTCTTGCCATGTAACCTACATGAATGCCTGGAAAAGGGAAAATCTGATAAATCAGTGGGCAGCATGAACGATTTTCACAAGAAGTGAATGTACAACAGATGCTAACTGGTCTACCTTACTCTTGAAGGCCACCTCACGATAAGAACTGGAATCTGTGAGCCAGACAAATGGTTTCAGCATCCCTTCCTTGAGCCAGTTGTTGACGAACCCATGATGCTCTGTAGTCTGAATGAATGTTAGAACGACATGGGGTACTCAGCTGTCTGGTTTGACATTAGCCTTGGGTGCACCTGTACGGCGTTTCCGGAAGAGATGAGTCTTTGGATTGGTGGGCTGAGTAGAGCAGTCCAGGGCCCACTGGAACCATCTCCTATTAGTTCTTTTTCTCAAGAGATTCCTAACAAACATACCCCTACTGTGTCAAGTATTGCATTGATAAAAGAAGGCCAGCTGATGATGAAGGCCGTGTTTAAAAGATGGAGACAAAGGAAAAGCATGTCCACAGAAAATCAGATAGTAAAGCTATTTATGAAGCACATACATAGGGTGTAGGGTAGTGATGTGTGTGTATGTGTGTGTATGTGAGATAGCCCACTGCATTGTTGGTGCCTACACAGGATAGCAAGGGATCCACTATGACAGGACATACACACATATACACACATGCCGGGAGGCTGAAGCCCAACAGCGAGAATGGTGTTTCAATAGGGGAATAAACTCGAAGCCAGGATTGCATCCAGCAGGTGAGCAAGATGCTCACACTAGGATGGGAGGTGAGCAGTAGCATGAAAAGACGCACTGTGAGTGGAGGGAAGAACCTCCCCACTCCCCGCCCCGCCGCCATGAAGGACGTGGGGTAATAGAGAGAGGGGACGGACTGCACAGAGAATTTATCAGTGCTTAATTTAGAACAAAGGGCGTACTTCTTTATTTCCAAGAGGAGGAGTGCAGACATGGAAAGAGAGACAGCAGAAATGATGGAATTGGAGCGCCTCGGGATGAATTCAGTTTAGATGGAGGGATGGATGGGTGGGCGTGACTGTGTGTTACACGTCATCATTCTCCCTAGACTGCTCATAAAATGCCCTTAGGAGCACCAACACCATAGCAAGGAGCAGACCCATCTCCCAGGCCTTGCCTTCTGAGTTCCAACTCCACAAAAAGAAGCCAGCACCTTAGAGAAATGGCTCCTTCTGTGCAAAAAAAAAAAAAAAGGATTATAAGCTGGGCATAGAACATCTTTTGACCCTCAGAGCACGCTCAGGGATGAAGATGTGTTTTGTAAATTGGAACCAAACAAAAGGGCTCCTCCTCCAATCAAACTGGAAAAACCTGAGAATTTAAGCAAATAACGGTAGCAGCGGATTCTATCCAATGAATGAGCTCAGACACCAGAAGAACACACAAGTATAAACGGACAGATGAGGGCACAGTTTGGAGCTGAGGCGTCTTCAAAGGGTTCATGAGCAAAGTCATGATTCTGTGGTACAATGTTACAATGCTCCAAAATAACAAAAAAAAAAAATTCGTACTGAAAATATATTGATGGTAGATTAACGGGACAAGAGAGTTACAGAGTAGTATGAACTCAAAGGTACATACACAGATGGCTTAAAACACACTCATACACAATTGTGCACAGATGTACCCAGGTGTGCACAAGCCTATGACATCAATATTAACGGTTTCTGAGCGGGAATGTAGTCTAGAATCCTGGACACGTCCCTGACCTCCAAGTGTCAGGCTCTTGGGTATTCCTGTAGTGACAGGAACTGGTGTTTGTTCTCAAGGTTTGCAGGGCACACAGCCTCATATAGGTAGCAAGATAAGGAGAAGGGGGGCATCATGGGACAAAATATGACTCTGCAGATCCAGGGGTTCTAAGCTTGTCCCCTTTGGCCTCTTGCACAAAATGCATCTTCAGTATCCCTTGTGGGAGCCAGGGTGGAGAGTACCCAGACTGCTGAGTATGTCACCAGTAATAGTCACTGGAAGGTTGGCCGACTTCCGTGGCTTCCTTGGAGCAGTTTGAGGCTGATATGTCATCAGTGACAACTTCCACATTTAGGAAGCCAGCTACTCTCTCAGGTCCTCCCATGGCCTGCTCTCTGGTGCCTGTTGACAAGCCTCTCCCTCCCCCGTCCGGTAACTCATAGTCAGAGCAGGCATGGGAGAGCAAGGAGGAGTCCTCTGAACTGGCCATTTGCACTGCCCAGAGGGTCCTCTCGCCTGCCAGCAACTCCAGCAGCACGAGTTTCTTTTGTTGACTACACTACAGCAAACTCTCCATAAGTCATATCTGAAACTTGGCACAGGTACTTTTTAATGGATTTTTAGATGAAAAGAAGAGCTCGATTCAATTTCATTTTCACACAACTCTGCGCTGTGGCTCTAAGCCAGGTCTTGCACATGCTAGGTTGGAAGGACCAACGACCTACAGTGGGGCCCACAGTCAGGTTCTTACCTGAGACTGAATGACCTGGCATTAGCACGGTTTCTCCTACTTAATGGTCACTCGCTGGAACCATCCGAAGAACGTGTAAGAAATAGGGACAGACCTGTGACCCTTCTCCCACTCCAGACCTAACAAGTCACAGACCCTGTGGAGTGAATGAAGAGAGACCAGTCTTCCCGGGGTTTGCCCCACGTGCGCCGGCATGATTTGTTATGTTTGAAGTGAACAAGCAATAATTTGATTGCTCAGAAAACATAAGGAGTCATAAATAAGCCACCATGGAAAAAGTCCAAGCCAACGTGATTTATCCAGTTGAGAACACAGAGAGCCACCTCTCACTGTGACTTTTTCCCACTTGGCTCAAACTCAATGGCTGCATTAAGAAAACACTAGGAGAGGCAGGCAAGATGGCTCAGCAAGGAAAGGAGCTGGCCCCCAAGCCAATGACCTGCGTTCAGGTCCCGAGATCCACAATGGTAAAAGGAGAGAACTGGTTCCTGAGTGTTGTCCTGTGACCTCACATATGCTGTGGCACATGGGTATATACACACATATACACACTACGCACACATGCGTGCACACTTACATACATAGACAATTAATTAATTAGAAATGTTTTTTTAATTGGAAGAATTTTTTAAGAGAAAACAACGGGCAGTAAAGAGGCAATCATTCCTTATTATGATATTAAAAGCAATCTTCACGTTACAGTGGCCCGCTGTGGCTTGCAGAGCCTCAGCATGCGTTTTTATTTAAAGGCTCACTTTCAAAAGGCAGCCCAGAAGCAGCTGACTGTAGCCTGCCCTGGCCTGTTGGTTGACATCTATAGTCCCAGATCCCACACGTGGGGGGCTCACACGTCAGAGGCTCGCCTTGCCTACACTGTGAGATGCTAAAGCAGTAACAGTCCCCGTGGTGCCGAGGGAACCCGCAGCTTCTTCAGTTCCCACCTAGAATTACTGATTCAGAAATGGTGAGGGAGGGATACGCTCAGAAATGATACATTTGTTTGGGACATCCCCAGAGGTCTTGGGTGAAGTGAAGTTTACAGATAATTAGAGAGAGAGAGAGAGAGAGTCTAAAATCCTCTTGGGAAAGCCAGGAAGAAAATAGCAGTACCATTTACCTGCCTGAGGTCACTTAGGGGTTGACTGGAGGACTTCCGGTCCCAGTAGATTTCCAACAGCCTTCAAAGTCACTGGGCAGCACAGGTTCCCCTGAGCATGCTGGGAGCCGGTCCTGGAAGGCCTCCCACCCCTCCCAACTTTGTCTGTATGGCATCCTCTGTGGAGGAGGGAAGGAAGCTAGGTTCCTGTGACCAGCAGGAGTCAGGTCACGCCTCCTGTGATTGGAAGAGTCGTCCCACCCTCACCGCACCCACTAGAACGAAGGCACCCTCCTCTCTCTTTCATGTCCATTCACACCCGGATTCTAGCAGGATGGGGATCCTGAGGGCAGGTCCTGAGCTTCAGAGCTGGGTCCGGAAAGTGGAGAGTCAGGCTCACAGTCACGTCAGGTGTGACCAGAACTGTGAACATCGTCACCCCAACTCTGTGGGCTGGTCACAGCATGGGGCAGAAGGGTAGCTCGATGACGTGAGCAGGCTCCTTCTCCCTGCCCGCTCGCTCCATCTTCTTCCCAAGTGCCTCTTGCTGTTGACTCATCTCTTCTTTTTCTTGGGCGAAAAGTGCAGCCAAAAGCAAATAGTTTGGGAATGTTCCAGCCATATGTGTCACGATTCACCTAGAGCCACGGCCTGCGCATGCTCAGTCAGTTTCAATTGGGAAAACTCATGGGCTCAGAGGCCGGAAATGAATATAAATGAGAAGAAATGTTTCACCAACCAGTCCAACAACGATGTGGGCGTGGGAGTCTGAGGCAAAAATGAAATTGAATCGTACACTATTCTTTAGGCGTTGCTTTCCTTGGGAACCTAAATGCATGGGTCCATATTTCACCTAAGCTTTAAAGGCAGCAGGGCGTTGGCTCAGAGGAATGGACTGATTCACAAGGAAAAACCCTGTCCACAGTTACAGGTGCCAACAGGGTTTTCCTGTGGACTAGAACCCACCAGAGATCTGCCCTCCACGGGGGTTCAGGTGAGCTTTGAAGGGCCTTGAATCACCTAACACAGGTCAAGGCAAAGGTCTGAAATGCTCACTTCCTAGAACCAAAGGCACGCTTCAGAAACCCGGCAATGAAACGCAACAAAGGCTTCCCCTTCCTCCGAAGCACTCAACTCCAGCCACTGAAACTCTTCAGCCTCTGATCAAAGCTTGGCCCCTAAAAATGCACATGGTGCGGACAGTTAGGGGTTGGCTTGTAGCAGGTGTCTGTTTTAAAACACTAAAACACGAGGCTCCTTGAGCTCAGCACACGCACACAACACCGTGCTCTGCACTCACAGGGCAAAGTTTCCACCTGAGCTGCAGGGGCGCATGCCAAGAGAGAGGCCGGGTTCAGAGTGTGGGGTGCACAGTAGCCATGCAGACTATACAGGAGAGGCGCAGCTAGTGTACGGTGTTCCGTCAGTTTAAAAAGATGGGGTCAAGGCGTTGATGTGTTTAGTAAAATGTTTGCCTTATAAGCATGGAGATCTATATTCTGTCCCCAGGGGGGGAAAAAAAGCCCAGGGTGGCAAAGCATACCTATAGGCTCAGAGAGGGGGAGGGGGAGGCAGGAATCTCTGGAGCTCTCCCGCCTGTCAGTCTAGCCAAACCTCTCACTTCTGAGTTCAGTAAGAAGTCCTGTCTCCAAAATCTGGGATGGACAGTGACTGAGGACCACACCCCACCTTGACCTACGGCCTCTACACACCTGTACACATACACACACACAGTGATAAACATATAAACAGATAAGTAAATGAGCAATTTCTTAGAAGCCTGCTTAGAGGGGGGAAAACAAAAGAAAGTGGGCGCCCCAAGAGAAGGTTCTTGCCTCCTTCCTTCCTTGAACTCTCAAAGCATCATGGGTGACCTTGTGGTTTTCATTCTCCCTCAGCTCACGGTATTGTGCCAACTCGGGTCATAAAGGAGGACTTGGGAGTTTTTATTTTACTTTTAACAATTCAGAAAACGAAGAATCTTGTGCAACAGGACTTTTTAATGGCTCTTGTGGACTCTGTGGTCCCTTTACGAGGGCTAATAAATTATTGTTGTCTTACCATCTACCAAGAAGGAAAATCAAGGGAAGTCCTCTGTCCCCTGACACCAGCCCTGGGGGTTTCTGATGTCTGAAATCCGGTAGCCTCTGGAACCTTAGCTGGAGACTTTCTCCAAGGCCAGGGAAAGCAAAATGTAACTTCCTGCCAAGCTCTGAAACAGTCCCCTTGAATTGTTAAAATGCAGAAATGCAGGGCAGTCCTCTTCCTGGAGAGAAGTTACCAGACGCTCCCAGCAGCGCTATCCCTCTCTCCAGCAGCCCAGCCCCAGAATGGAAAGGCAGATCTAAGTCCCTTCTGACATGGCCTTGGGTCAGAAGTCACCTCTAACGAAGGAGAGCTGGGTCCTAGCTGGTGCAGCAGCATCGCTCCACCTGCTGAGAACTGACCTTACCTCTCGGGGAAACTAACACCGAATCTGAACAGTAATGGCCCTCAACTCTCAAAATAGTATGATAACAACGTATTGGCATCAAAATATCAATCTTACTCTTTTCCGCTGAATTGTCAGATCAGATACCAGAGAAGACTTAATGGTCGTTTCCTGCCTGTACGTTTTGCTGGATTAATTTTTCTCTCTGACTGCTGCTGTTTTGATCACATGGTTCCTTTGTTAGCATTTCCTCGATTTGTCTTTTACACTGGGGTGAAATCACGGCGGTACTTGACTGCGGTGTTAAAAATGCTAACGGTAAAAGCGGGGATGTTTTAAAAGAAACACGTGTGAATGTTTATGCATTTTTAAACAGTGAAGGAAAAGGATCTTAGAAGAAAATAGTCTCCTGCCACACACAGACAAGCAGAAACACAGAGAATAGTCAAAGTCCTCAGCTCCATCTCGAGAATTCCATCACTCAGGCTGGGCATTAGGTTAGTGATCAGGACGACGGTGCATGAGACCCGGCTGCAGAGCAGAACACTCACACCGTGTAGTGCTGAAGGTTGCAGAGAGGGCTCAGTCATCTAAGCACTTGGCTTGCCAGGAAACCATGAAGGCCTGAGTTTGATCTCCGGACATGGTAGCCTGTACTTATAACCCAGCCCATCAGGAAGATGGAAATTGGATCCCTGAAACTCACTGACTAGTCAGCCTAGATGAATCGGTGATCCTAGATCCCAGTGACAGACTATCTCAAAAACAGAATGGCTGACTGGTGGCAAGCACCAGTAGGATTTGCTGAAGGAGGCAGAAGCAGGAGGATCACGAGCTTGAGGCCAGCTTGGGCTACACATTTCACAGGGCGTGGCATGGCATGGCGGGCATACACCTTTAATCCCAGTACTCGGAAGGGCAGAAGGAGGTGGATCTCTGTGAGTTCCAGGACAGCCTTGTCTACACAGTGAGTTACAGGACAGCCAGGGCTATGTAGAGAGATCCTATCTCACAAACCAAAGCAGACAGCTTCTGAGGACTGATACCTGAAGTTGACCTCTGACCTCCATATACACACACATCTACGTGCATCCACACAGACCCTCACACACACATCACCAACTATCCCCTCACGACACACACGCACCCACACGTACCCACCATGTGTGCCCCACCACACACACACACACACACACACACACACACACACACACAGAACAGGTGTTTTGTGTAACTTGGAACCTGGAGATATTTTCTGACCTGACCTAGAGGTATATTTCTGACCAATGTAAAGGCGATCCTTCGACTGTTGCTGGTGGCAACACACTGCAGGCCATAGAGCAGCGCAGCAATGCAGCGCTCTATCCCGTGGCTGGGCAGTCACCCCCACGTATAGCCACGGTTGTCTGTTAACTGGGTGCACTGCCCTCCCTGAACTCCCACCCCGAGGCAGCTCTACCTCTGCTTCCAGGATTTTATTCTTCTTTTCTCTAGAGAGCTATGAAAGAAAACTATGACACAACTCCTGGGTGGACAGGTCATCCAAGCCATCATGTGTGTGTGTGTATATATATTTTCCTGTGGTGAAGATAGGGAAAAAAGAGAATCTGGAAATAGTTACCCACTCCACATTAATTTCCCTGTGTTTTCCTTCTATTATTGGTTATGCTTTGACAGCAAAGCTTAAACATGACACAGAGGAGCAGTATGGAGGATAGCAAGCTGCAATTCTCTCTGGGCTTCAGAACAAACACTGGTGCCCCGAGGAAAGTTCCCGGGCTGTCTTCCCATGATGCCATTCGCCGTGGGTGACTTACTCACCGGTGTCTTCAAGCCAGCAGTCCAGCATCTGCCCTCCATTCAGAGCCCTCCTGCAACCCTTGCTTGGCGTGTTCCAGATGGTTCCCTGGCTCTCCTCCCTCGCAGAAGAAGGTATCAGACTGGTCCTCTTCGAAGCCTGAGCCTGGACGAGAGCCACTGCTCACAGAGGACGAAGCAGCCATGTGTTAACTCACATGTAGACTTAGATTCCTGTGTCGGCTGCAAAGAAAACAGCCTGTACCCGCATGGGCTTGCTGGGGACTTTGTTAGCCTAAGTCTGCCTGATGTTCCCATGTGGTCCCAAGGCAGTCAGTCTCCCTCAAAGACGGGGCTTCTAGAACTTGGTGGCGCTTAAAACTCCCGACATGCAGCTTGAGAGATAGATCAGCAGTTAAGAGCTCTTGCTGCTCTTCTAGAAGACCCAGGTTCAGTTCCCAGCACCAACTGTAACTGGAACTACAGTTCCAGGGCATCTGATGCCCTCTTCTGAACTCTGAGTGCTCTGTGTTCACACGGCACACAGACATGCATGTAGATGCCCGTGTACATAAAATAAAATAATTAAATCTTTTAATAAAAAAAAAGACTCCTAACAGGAAAAGAAACTCTTGTTAAAATTCAGATTCCAAATGGGTAGGTCTGGGGTGAGTCTTAGCCCCACTGGGGTTTCTAAGAAGCCCCATAGGCCATAGGTGCTACAGTAGGTAGGATATACTGGAACAAGGCTGTAGAAAGGATGCTAGGAGTTCTTTTAACCTGTAGCACCCAAGTCAGCAGAAGCAGCTGAGGACACAGCGGGCAGCTGTTACAGATGTGGAAGTACAAGCTCCTCCCAGATCTCCTCCATCAAAGTCAACGTCTAACCAAGGTCCCCAGATGATTCTTACATATGGTAGCTTAAAAAGCTGACAGAAAAGTTTAGGGTCAAGGTCATGTCACGGGGCTGGTATTACCTCTCACAAAGGTTGGAGGCAGTGTGCACGCACACGCACGCGCGCGCGCGCGCGCGCGCGTGTGTGTGTGTGTGTGTGTGTGTGTGTGTGTGTGTGTTTGTGTGTGTGTGCACCATTGAAAGTCACATTAAAAGATGACCTATATTAACAAGAGAAGAAAACCAACCTAGTTCGATGCCAACCTCTTAAATCCTCCCTCTCCTCCTCTACAGAAGAGCCACTAGGGACCAGAATCATGCCAAGGCTTTGTATGCAGACAGCTACCAGTGGTCAGACCTCTCTGTTCTCAACACTTCTTACAGCCATCAAGCCAACCAGTATGGAGTCTTGCTAAGCCTGATGGAAACTGCTGCCCAGGACACAGGTGGCTTATACAGTACAGACAGGTCAATAATGCCCAGGGCCCTAGTGGAGCTGCTAGGAGGGACCATACCTACAAGTCGCTGCTGCTTCCAGTGACCAAACTAGCTTTGTTGGCATTTAGGGCAAACAGCAGAGCAGAGAAAGGGAGATGTCACTCATGCTATGACCTCAGAATCTTGCAGCCCACAGTCTGTTATGAGAATAATTTCACCCATGTTAGCTGACAATGTTTGTTCCAAGAATTAAATGAGAGCTGGAGAGATGGCTCAGTGGGTAAAGTGCATACCACACAAGTGGGAGGACTTGAGTCCAGATTCCAGGACCCAGGTAAAAAGCCAGGCGCAGCTGCACGCATCTATAACCCCAGTGCCAGGCAGGTGGAGCCAGGAAGCTCACTGAGGTTCAATGGATAGTTAGGCTAGTCAACTGGAAAGCTCCAGGTTTAGTGAGAAACCCTGTCTCATAAATAAGATCAGAGAAATCAAAGAAGACACCTGATGTTGACCTCTGCCCCCCACACACATACACATACATGACAAACATGAACACACACAAAATTTAAAGCAATAACTTGCCAAAAGGTAAAGGCTAGAGGCTAAAAGAATAAAAAAAAAAGTGAAAAAGTGTGCAGGTTACTAAAACATCAAGAGGAAGAGGAGAGTAAACTTAACTCATCGTTAACTCAAGTAGTAATAATAAATTTAATTTTTTTAAGTGTAATTAGATCAGTGAAGTCCATCCTGGATCATGGGGCAGCTCCCCCAAAGCACCCGGAATCAGGCAGATTCTCTGCTCCTCGTTCCTTCAGCTTGGTGTCCATGAGTTTCTTTCAGGAGGAAACTGCTGGCTGCAGACAATGCTTTGCTTCTGGTGATCAATAGACCAATCAGAGAACAGGAGGGAGGAAGCATCTAGGCGTCAGGAGGGCTCACGTTATTGGGTGCCGAGGGGTCAACAGGAACACGGAGCTCTGTTGGCATGGCTGTACACTTGTCAATTTCTGAAAACAGTGTTTCAAGTTACAGGATATGCAGAGAGGACCTGGTGCCGTTGTGGAAACGTTTGTGACAACATCACTTCCGTTCTTCATCCTGCTCCATCCCAAGTCAGCGCACCCTCCCCCTTTGCCAGTCTGTATTCCCTCCGCAGTCCCTCTCCCCAGTGCTGATCCCAGTGCAGGCCCTCCATAGGCTGTCTTGTTGTTCTGCCCATTTTAGGGCCTTCAGTGTTGGGGATCATAAGGTTCAGAGATCCCAGCTCCCACTGTGCCCCAAGCACTTCCTGAGTCTTACTGAATCTTCACAGCCAACTGCAGCCAGCTAAGTTTCTTTGCAAATAAAGGAACTGAAGTTCAGAAAGGTGGGAAAAACTGCCAGAGTCAGAGAGACGGCCAACGAAGGTCACAGGACTGCACCCTGTATCCACCCAAACTCCGTGCCTTTGGCTAAACCATCCCACCTCCTGCTGATGCTCTCTCAAGCCATTCTTATTCTCTAGACATGTCTGTGGTAGCTCCCAACCTCCTGGAACCTAGTTGAGTTGAGCCTCCATAGCTCTCATCCTGGCCTGATCTCCTGGGCTCCAGAATCACAGACCACTACACCCAATAGCCCCAGTCTCAGACCTCCCAATACACACAGAATCTGCATCCCAAGATCCTAACACTAGAATGTATGAGTTCAAACTCGGAGCTTCACCAATTGTTCAAAAGAATCAATAAAGATAAGGACAATGCCTCCAAGATGGCTGGCTACGGGTCCATTTGTGAAAGGCATTGATGTATCTGCCTGTTTTGATGCTAGTCTAACTTTCTCCATCCTGCCTTAGGTGTCCATCAGCCATTTCAATACTCTTGGCTCATTTTGCCAAGATAATGACCAACAGATCTCATAATGACTCATGGCTCTCTTGCTGTGGTGTTCAGAGGTGAACTCAGGATGCACGGACGGTGTGGACATGGCTGTTCGGCAGGGTTGGTACATGGTTAGAGGGTCCCACTGGCTTTGGAGGAAAGCCACCTTAGCTGTCTCTCTGTGCAATACTGGTTTTTTTCCATATTATAAAATCAAGGCTGTTAATTGAAAGCCAGCAGGGGACAATCTGCATGAAGGATTGTTGCCAGTGTCTGCAAGAAGTGCTTTCTAGGAAAGAGAGACATCTTCCTGGAGCTGACTCAACACCTTAACTTGGAGATTAATCACAGACTCTATGGAAGTTGTGCCTTTGTAGCGTGTCCCTTGTGGCTCCAGCCACAAGCGTACCCTTGCCCCAACAGGGCCACAGACCTGGGCGTAGAGCCGTGCCCCCAGAGTCATAGAAATGTCGTCTCCCGCTTCAAAGAGGAATGCTGAGAGCAGGTCAGCGCCTTTGACCGGGTCCTCTGTTTGGAGAGACCAGCCTTGGTAGCAGTCACCAATTACTCATAACGGCACAAACCCTCAGATTTCAAGAGATCTCTTTAACTTCACTCTCGTCACAAATCCTTGTGAAGAAACAGTTTACTAAATTCATTGACTCCCCTTTGGCAAGCTTGCAGTTCCTGGATTTGGACAGATTAAACACAGTAAAGATTTCCTGTACCAACTCAGAGGACATTGTCTGAAAATTCAGGAAGATTTTTTTTGTTGTCATCGTTGGGTTTTTTGGTTTTTTGTTTTGTGGTTTTCTTGTTTGATTTTTTTTTAACTCTAGGAAAAAAGAAAAAAGGAGAAGGAGGGAGGGGAAGAAGAAGAGGGAGAGAGAAAGGAGAGGGGGAAGGGATAACGGAGGGAATGGATAAACTATATAGATGACAGGTACTCATAACCAAAAGGACCAAACCAACCATTCCACTAACATATAATAACCTTTATTCTGTAACAGAGACATAAATAATTTTATGAATTCATATGACCTATACAAAAGACAAAATAAGATATTGCACTAAATTTAGTTAGGGGGGTATCTGGACTTAATATTGGCTGAACAGATAAATATATACAAGTTAAGGAATTAAGGCAAAACCAGATGATATTTCAAACACAACAGGAGATTTGAAACATAGATATAATTAAAAACAAGGGCATCCCGTCTCCAGTTAATAAAGTGGTCATGTTGAAGAGGAAAATAATGCCTTATGGTTTTAATAAAGTGGTTATTACCAATCACATTAATTAAAGTTCAGCAATAAAGTATAAGGTTTTCCACCGAGGACAGCTATTTTGCCAAGGTTTGGGGACTGAGCACTTAGAATTAGGGTGAGCAACTTTTTTCTTTGTCAGATTATGATCTATTTTTCCTATTAGAAAATATAATTTGGAAAATATGACTCTTTCACGTATATAATTAAAATACAACTATGGAGCGTTCATTTTAGGGGGGGCAGGAGAGAGGTCGTGTGGGGGAGCTCAGAGTTAAGGTGCATCTTGAGGCAAGCCGTTTGTTACCATATGAGTAGGGAAAACACAATGCCAGTCACTAAATTACAATCCCAGTTACCTTGAGAGAATAGAACAAACTAATCCTAAATGAATAATAATTTGAAAACAGGTGTAATCAACGTATCCACACAATACAGCATCTTTGGCAGTTCTAAAATCACCACTGATCGAAGTCAGAATTTTCAAGTTTTCTAACTTTCAGACCCACTCGCCAGTCTTTCAAAAAGAAAGAAATAAAAATCCCACGCCCGCAACCAATGACGTAATAGCAGGAGAACCAAATTCAGAACAAACCTTGAGACAGCTTCTGACCGTTAACATGTGAGCAGATTTGGGGATTTTAGCTTTTGAGTCCCGATCTACAAGTAAGGAAACTGGCACACACACGAAAAGAATCTGTGAGACTTTGTGTTTGTCCAGACAGGTCTAGAATCCTTAAAGAGAATCCATAGTCACCCATGAACAAAACAATAAGGGATATCAATCCAAGGGTGGAAGGTGATCTTCTGATAACCTGGGTATCTGGGTATCTGCAGATAACTGCACAGGGATCACGGAGAAATCAGGTTCTATAGCGGAAACACCAGGAACCCAGAAAACGTGGAATACTGCCAGCCGCCAAGCAAGTTACCTTTCTCCAGTTTTAAGTAGACCTTATCTTCTTTGTCTAGGTACAGTAGCACTCCGTTAGTGGCAGCTTCGCGGGTCACATCCTTATCCCCAGCAAATGCAGATATGACTGGTTTTCCATTTAACATCAAGTTAACCTGGAAGGAAAAAGATAACCACTGAAAAGTTCCCTCTAAAATAAAAATATGTACTAAGACAGCTGACCTGGTCAAACATTTGCCATTCGGGAAATAGTCTCCTTTCCCTTCAAACTGGACATATGTAGGACAGATTTAATGTATGTGCATGCGTGTGTGTGTGTGTGTGTGTGTGTGTGTGTGTGTGTGTGGTGTGTATGTGCATGCATATGTGTGTGCATGCATGTGTGTGCGTATGTTTCCCTATAGAAATTTCCTTACATACCTACAAAACTAATCCAGTCATGTGAAAACTGGCTTTCCTTCAGTGTGTGAACAAAACGAACTGCTCTACTGGCCTCACGCCTTCAGCAGCAACCTCTTGGTAATAAAGTGGACGGGTGGCTTCCCAGTGTTGGGACATGACAAAGTCAGACACAGCCAGACTCTGCCAGCATGTGAGTAGGCGTCTCCATTTCCAGAATGTGTGCAGCAACAAAAGCCATTGGAAATGTCAGAGCTTCCAGGGGAGCAGATGTGTTCGTTACACACCCCCTTTTCTACGTTAAAATTAATATGGACCAGATTAAGTCTAAGGCCGGTCAACTGATCCAGTCACAAGGATATAAAACAGCGACAGACAGCGGCGCCATCTATTAATCGTGGGGAATAAGGTGTGTTATAAATGCTAAGCATTCAATGTAACACATCCTAGAATTCCATAGACACGCACTGCATTGTTTATCATTGATATATTTTAATACCACAATAAATATCTCTGTGTGCTCTGGGGTGTGCGATCAAGCTTGTCTGAACAAACACAACAACAAGACATATTAGCAGTCACGCAACTGCTGCAGCTGCAAAGAGGGGACTAGAACCAGAGCACCCCAAAATAACCTCATCATGATGAGCACAGTGCACCCTTTCTCAGAAGTGTCCTAGGTAGCTGTTCTCCCGTAGCCGGGTTCTAGTAGTTAATTGCATCTCGTAACTTAGAAATGATAGTAATCTTGTGTTGTTTGCTTAATGTTCATTTACAAAGTTTGATAAGGTTTTGTTTTCCTTAGAAGTTTGAATTACTTTTGTTCAGGGATGAGATAAACCCAAGCTCTTCTGTAGCGATGTGTGTCGTGAAGACTTGCCAAGCTGTGTTTCTTGTTGTTGTGTTGTTCTGTTTTGCTTCGCATCAGGCTCTAATCAGGGCAATAACATCAATTGCATATTTTTCTATATGCCTTTTGTCACACGTCTGAATAGATGTTACAAAGAAGACAACTGCGAATTAAACGTTTTGAAAGTAAACGAAAAAAATGGACAACTGTCCCTACAGTGCGAGCACGTCTTTGAATGAATATTTAAACGCAGAAGTAGAGACCACACCACGGGGGGAAGCACATACCTGGATTGTTTGGCTCTGGTAGACTTTAATTACATGAAAACTGAAACTATAGATTCCTTTCCTCGGTGCTACAAAGACAGACTCCAGAGTGAAAAAATTACCTACGTTAACCAGGATCTACAGATAAAAACAACAAATAGCAGTAAATTATTATAGTTTCTTCTATGAGTAAAAAAAACCCCTCCCTCTTTCCTTCCCTCCCTTCCTCCCCTCCCTCTTTCCTTCCTCCTCCACCCTTTCTTTCTTCCTTTTTCTTCCTTTCATGTCTTCCTTCTCTCTTTTCTTTTCTCCTCCCTTTCTTCTTTTTTCAATATCTATCTATTTTGAATATCTCTATCTATGATAGAGAATAAAACAGCTAATCCCATTTCTTTCCTCTTGAGAGACTTGGAAAATAGATGTACATTATGGAAGGTTCGTCTACCTTTTAGATAGTACAGGGAAAAATATAACAGCTGTGCTGTATTCATGCCTCGATTTCCAGGATGGATATCTCTAAGATCATCAAAGTAACCTGTGAAGATGTGGGTTCGCTTTACGCGGAGAATCAGATGGAAGGCGTCTGCCGTGCAGTTATCTCTCCACAGTCTATAAGCCTTCCCAATGTCCAGAAGTGACGTTACCCAGCCAGCCAATAGACATCCATGGACTCTCGGCAGCAATCCCTGGACACCTAAACACCTCACAGAGGCATGGATACCCCCCCATCGTGGAGCTTAGTCCATGACACTGACAGCTGGTACCACAGAGACGGGAAAGCCAGGTTCTGCCAAGACTCTGCCAGGGCTCTCCCCAGTCTCCCCATAAATTCATTCATTTATGTACCATCTAAACCTTAATGTAAGACATCGGCAGTGACTCAGCCTGGCTGGCTGCCAAGAGAAGAGCATAGCTACCGCAGACAGTAAACTGAGTGGCCTTTCTCTGTTCTTCAGTGTCTTGTTTTACCTTTCTATCAGTCACCTGAAATCCATTTGGAGTTCAAGGGTCAAAAGTGAGAGGTGAAGTTAAGTGCTGTTTCCAAGAAAGTCACAATGCACCTTGTATTCTAAGAGGTGTGGTCTGGTTATGACATTAGCTCTGAATTTCAATGTGTCCTCAGTTAAATTTCAGTGTCTCAGAGGTAAGTCCCTTCCTGGGAGAGCTTGAGGGCCAGAATTGAACAAGGAGACTTTCTTTCCTGTCCGACCAAGAAATAAATATCAGGCATGTCTCTAAAGATACATTTTCCGTTTATCAGAGTCAGTCTGCTGTTACCTGTTTAAAACATCATCTTCTTGTCAAAATTAATACATTTCACAGTTCCTGCATCATTTCCTCAAAGTGCACTACCACCGCACACCAGAATGTCAGAACCTTTAGGTAAACGCGCCAGGCTCAGCCCCGTCTTGAAACACATATGTGTGTGATTTTACTGAGATCCCAACCTCTTCCCGGTAACCATAAGCTCTCTGTTCTCTCTGTTCCCAGCTGAGATCGGATGGACTTTCTACACCCTGTCACCAGCTGTGTAAGACTCCCTGACAAAACCTTTACAAAAAAAACATCTTTTCCCAAGCACATTTAAAATACTGTAAGGCGCTTAGCCAAGACTTGTTTCTGATTCAGAAACAAGAGGCATCCTTCATTAACAGAACAGAGGCGCCTGATTAGTGTTGATTAGCAAACATGAAGCTGCATGTGAACTCTACAGGGTAACTGAAGCATGCAAGCACATCGAGATTTATAACTGAACGTATCTTGTTGTCTCTAAGATGCATGGCTCCGTGAACAAAAGAAAAATCCCTTTCCTCTTCTAATTGATGGGAAGGTCATTGAAAAGAATGCCCAGAACAAAGACAGCACAATGTTCACAGGGTTTCAACATTCAGATATGCATGAAAAACACAACCTAGTGTTTCTCCATCACTTTGTTCAATGTTGCACCAAAATCTCCAAAGGGACTACTTAATTTATTTTTTAAATTTATGGCTATCCCACACTAAGGCCCCTAGGGAGACATCTCTGTCCCCCACCAGCTGCAGAGTGTGTCACTTGGAATTAAGTAAGGAGCACAAATGCCACCTGAGTCTTTCCTGACACATCCCATAGCCCCACTTAACCTGCCCACAGGGCTCTGCATACAACTGCGAACTGTGACTTTGGAATTAGACAGACTCCAGGTACTGTTGGGGTTGGAACCAAAACGCTAGAGTCGGGCTTATGTCCTAGAGGGCTTTGCTAAAGCTAAGCTGATACCCTGGGGTTGCTCATCTCTCGGATTCACAGAGCGCTGAGCCACTCAGCAGAAGCTGCAGCTTTCATCAATTCAGTTGCATCCCCTCCCTGCAACCTCCAATTCTGTGCTTCCTCAGCAATTTACAGTGCTCTGGAGGAACCAAACCCGAGCCCAGGAAGGGAAGCCCAGCTCCCCTGTGCTTACCTACCCAAGCTCTATGCAATTACTCTATCCCTTTCCTCCTGTCTAGACAACTTTTCTGAGTAGAGAAGCCAGGAGGGCTTTTCGCCTACTCCAGGCAGGGGGATGAAGAGGATTGGAAGTGGAGTTCTGGGGTCAGATATCACCTCCAATCCTTTCTATGCAGGGTCCAGGTGGAGCCCCAGATATCTTTGGAGAGATGAGCCTCCACCTGGAAATACAAGTCAAACATTTATAGGTTTGTTGTTTTCCAGGGCCCCCTCAGGAACACCTCCAGGGCACCTGCTGATAAGACTGAGCCAGAGGGCCAAGTTCTCTACCAACAGATCTCGGTATCCAGGGACTGTATTCCCTTCAGTCCCTGATGACCTGTTGCTGTTAAAAACTTGTCTTGATCTCCTGGAGCCTGTTTCTGCTCTCCCAAGCCACCCCACCGCGCCGGGGAGCAGCCTCTCCGGAGATCAAGGGAGAATGGGGGCTGAGGCTCTTGGGGAAGGGAGACAGCTCAAGTTTCAGACTGATACATTCGGGGAGGTGATTGCTTAAGTGATCTCGCCACATCCTAATCATATTAACTTAATCTGGGCAGGCAGCCCCCAATCTGACATACCCAAAGACCACCCACCCCCTGGGAGCCCTGCATCCCTCCGGGTCTGACCTGATCAAAGTAAATGATGCGTGTCTTGTTGCTCATCTCGGATGGCTCATGGTTGGTGCTCCGAACCGCCGAAAAGGCCACCTTGGAGTTTGCTGCCCGGACCGATATCCCCAGAGGGGAAGAAGATGATCCCTTGGAGTCTGTGGCTGGGTTCGAGTCACACACCACCAGACACTTGCCCTCCAGCACGATCGGTTCCGTGTCGTTCTGCGCCCAGACAGGCAGCCCAGGCAGCGTGAGAACCAGCAGAACAGCCGGTACCACGGACAGCGCCCGGCGCGCGGAGCCCATGGTGAGCCGCGAGCGCAAGCCGCAGCCTGGCGCTTCTGCTACCGGGCGGCGCCTGCTACCCCGGGATCCCGGAGCTCGGGAAGACGCCAGTGGCTAGATCGACAGCGCTGCAGGAACGGCGGCGGCGGCGGCGGCGCGCGCACTTCCACCGATTCTCTGGTCTGAAGTCTCCCTTCGAGCTGTCTGCCTGGCTCTGTTACCTTTGTCCTTTAAGGAGCTCATGCAGAACTCCCTACCCTAACCTCTTCCGCCCCAAAATCAGTTTTGCCTGGGGCCCCTGCACCCACACTTGTCCCTTGACATCTAAAAAGTCTCCAGACCCTCTCGATCGCACCTCAAAGGAACAAAATAAATTCTCACCCCAAACCCAAGTACTCCCTGGTGAAGCACGGCAAAGCTGAAGACTCTGAGACTCTCTCCTCTCAGAGGGTAAACGCCAGGATGGACGGTGCCAATTGGTGCGGAGGATGTCGGTCCTGTCCGAGGGACTCTGGCTGGCGCAGGAACAAATTACAGAGGCAGGGGGTGTTTCCGGGGATGAGAAGAACGCCAGGTTGTGTTCATGGCCAGGATGCTAGCGACTCCCACTACCGCTTGGGCAAAAATTCCCCCAAAGCCCCGTGTCACTCCGATGCCGGTAGGCAGCTCAGCTGAGTCCCCTGCACCAAAAGCACCAAATCTCGGGGATTAGTTCTAAGGTGCAGGGCGCCGACCCTGAGTCCCTGTGCACAACTTTGTGTCTGGGCGCGCAGCGGGAGGGACGGCGCCGAGAGGACACCCGCGCGCTATTTATAGGCGCGCCGCGTGCAGCTGGCTTTGGCTGGCTCGCACAGCCCGCGGATCCCGGGAAAGCAGAAAGGCGTCCGGTGACCCCAGCGGAGCAGCGCCTGAGTGACGTTAAACGCACCCGGACCGCGCAGGGAGCACTGCACCGCCGGCTGCCAAGGTCCGAGCCCACTCGGGCCCCCGAAATCGCGCTGTGGGGGGGTGGGGGTGCGCAGAGGAGGATGCCCACCGGCCTGCGCCTGCCGGGGCTCCGGGACTGCTCGCCACCTGCTCCACCTGGACCGGCGGACGGGGCTGGGGGTCCCCTCGCCCTGCCCAGTGCGGGTCTCTGTGAGCCGCACGCGGCGCTGCCAACACAGATGCAGAGATGAAAGGGCCGCGGCAGATCTGCGCGGCTTGCTGCCCGCACTCTAGGAGGACCCGCCGGCGTCCCCAACTGCTCCTGGCCCGGAGCTCGTCCCACGTAGCCCTCGAGCCCGGGGAGCTCAGGAAAGCCTTGGGGCAGTCCTGTGCCCGGGGTGGGGGGGGGGCCGGCTCGGAGGAGGCGCCTGATCCCTTTCTTCCGCTGGGGAGGATGAGCCTCGGAAAGCCTTCCTGCTCACACTGTGCACCCACACCCCAAGGAAGGCCAGGAGAAGTCTAAGTGAACAGTATCCCCTTAAACACAGCAATTAAAATACGCTGCCCAAGAGGACTGCACATCTCCCCGCTTCGTTGTGCCTCCCGCTGTGCACTCCTCTGCCATCCTGGCTTCTGATTGGCAACTTACTTTCTTCTTCCGCAGCCACCAAAGGGAAGCAGGAAAGCAGGGCTTGGCTCTGGGCTGAGGTGCATGAACTTAGCCAAGGCACGTACCTTGATGAAAGGCCAGTATTTCCCTATCTGAGGTCCTAGCTTTCTGGATCTGTATTCTTTGGGGTCACGGAATTCCCAAATTCCTTCTTGATGTCCGACCGCAGGAGAGCAGTCGCACCTACCTCTCTAATCAAAACAACATCCCCACTGATGACACCAGCCACCAGGACCTCCTGACAAGTACATGCTGGTTGCTCATTGTTTAGAAGTTGAGTCGGGTCCTTGGAATTGACCAAGCTCCCCAGATGGTCAGGAGCTCTCTTGGAATGGTCTTCCAGCTCCTCCCCAGCAGGATCCAGACTTACATTTTTTAGTCTGATCTCCTCCTGGGGCTCTCTAAGGAACCTTATCCTGTAAGCCCATGCTGAAATTTCAAGAGTTAGATAAACATCCGCCCGACTCCCTGCAGTGACATCAATACAAACGTGCTGCCTGGCACCACGGTTGACAGAGACCTCCAGTCTCCAGTGGGGCAGTGTCACCTCTGAGTGGCACCTGCTCTAGAGCAATGCTATTTGTAACAACGTTGGGTGCCCTTCATCTAAGCGGTAAAGAAGCAGGAGAACTAGCCAGGCCTTTAGAAGAGGGCCCCTTCTGCCACCTGGCCACCAGTCTGTCTGAACAGCAGCTGCAATGCCTCCGTGGTGTGTGTGCGAGTGTGTGTGCACACGTGTGTGAGTGTGTGTGCGTGTGTGTGTGTGTGTGCATGTGTGTGTGTGTGTGTGTGCGTGTGTGAATGACTTGACCCGGAGTCCCGCTCCCCACCTTGATACAGGGCCTTTTACTGAACTTAGAGCTGGCTTTCAGCCAGCAAGCCCCATATTGGGCATCCTCCTGTCTCCCCCTCCTCACAGCATGTGCAACCACACCAGCTTTTCGCAAGCATTCTGGGTAATCGGCGGGTCCTCGAGCTGGCACATCAAGAGCCCTTACTTGGTGAGCAATCTCCCCAGTCCCAGGGCTACTGCTTGAGACCAGACACTAGATCAAATTTGGTTCCACTTTTCCTTATGTCAGGGGAGGACTGTCCTTTCTGTCCAAGATGGAGTCTCAATAACTAAGCTTTGGTTGGCTATGGTTTGGTTTTGTTTTGTGCTATCTATTGACAAAATTGTTAAATACGCAACGTGTCTTCCCCACAAGTCCCAACATACTCTCTCTGTATATTCTTTTCTTTCCTTAGAATTTATTTTCTTAGAAGAATATCGTTTCCAAAGGAGCTCATAGTCAAATACATTTCTTCCTTCTGTCACTGACAGTATTCTTGTAGGCCCCAAATCCAGAAGGGTAGGACATATTAGGTGGGCAAACAGTGGCTGAATACATCTATATAGACTGTAATCCATCGGCCATTTGCCCTGTAGTAGAAGGTAACTGGAGTGAGACTTCTTCAGTGAAACATGAATTCAAAGCCTGAATCATCTAGGCAACAGTCTTGGTGCCTCATTAAAAGAAGTCCGACTATTCAAGGGGGCCCGAAGGTATGAGTGGGACATTGCCTGTGGCCGCCTGCTAAGAGAAGCCATTTGACATTGTGAGCCACCAAGTCATGTCTTTCTCCCACCACAGATAACGGAACAGGAAGAGCTTCGAGGTTCTAGGGTCGACAGTTCATTTGATACCGGAAGTCCACTGGACTCGGATCCCAAACAGACAGCTGAGAGGAGGGCCCAGACGTTCTCTGTCTGGGGCTGAACTGTGACTGAGACGGCTCTGGGCAGCCCTGGGTTCTACAGCAGCTGGGTCTGGACGCCCCTAAGCTGTTACAGCCACGTAAGAGGCTCGTGGAAGCTGCTGCAGAGCTGGTTGGGATGACCGGAGGGCAGAGCCAGGCCTGGAGCTGAGGAGTGCTGACAGGAGGAGGGAGGAAGGGTGAAAGAATCAGTTCTCCAGTTCCTAAGCTCTGTTGGGTGCTTCCAGCAGCCCTCTGACCCTGGGCTTGCTGAGGTCTTCCTGTACCCTGTTCCTCGTCACAAACACACAGAACGAAACCCTGCTCTTTAAATCTGACCACAAAGGGCTGTGGTAACTATGAATAAACTGTCAGCCGAACATCTCCAAATATGTGGTACTCGGCTCCACCAAGAGACACTGGCAAAGCCCGTCCTCTGCCTGGGGAAAACATTTTCTGAATAAGGGTGAAGGGCTAGTCTCCGCCCCTTCTCCAGCCCCCACTGTAGCTCCCGCAGCTCCAGGAGAAAGCAATTAAAATCAAGTCCAAGTTTCTTTTCAGCTGCTGCATAAGTCTGTTTCTTTTCTTTCCTTTTTTTCTTTTCAGTTAGAAATATGGTATCCGAGGAAGGTGAAAAGATTGGAAAAGTCAGAGGCAGCAAATGACTATGAGGCAGTGGTGTATTCCAGACACTAAGGGGCGGTGAACTCACGGCTACTGTGACAGTGCACAAGACCACAGAAGCTCACGCCAGACCAAACCCCAGTGTGAAGCAGTGGGGTGGGCATGAAGCCCCACCTCCAGCTGAGGATCTTCTGGCACTTAATACCTGCTGAGAGAGGGGGAGTCAGCTTTCTTTGAGGATGTGACACATAGTAGGTCAGCTATGCTCCAGGGCAGGCCCCACACTTCGGACAACACAATTCGGACTTGATGGGCTCCTGAGGGTTTAGAAAAATAATTAAAAATAGAAGTTATTTTCGGTTCGTGGAGAGATGGGGGTGGGTCTCGGAGGAATGGGGGTGAATAGTATCAAAGTACATTGTATGAAATTTCTCAAAAAAATAAAGATAGTTTAAAGTATGCTACTAGAAAACCTATCCATGACTCAAATGCTGCCCTTTTCTAAGACTCCCAGATTGCATTTGTTGCTCTCCTGTTTTGCATTTTGGCAGAGTTTTGGAGGTGAGGTGGGAATGCATTTTACTACTTCACTTCTGTGTAGTTGGGCTCAACTTCTCAACTTTGAAGCAAATTAAAATGGGAACCGATCTTGCATGGAAATGGTGTTCTGGCAGTCAGCACACCGAGTGACTGCTTGTCTGGCCATCTTCTAAAGAAGCTAAGTGTTGGGAAAGCCAAGACAGGCGAGTTCCAGGAGTGAGCAGTTCCTGCTTCCGAAGACGGCGCCTCTGAGAAGACGGACAGACAGGCACACAGGTGTTCAGCTCTGAAGGGCTCATCTGGGCCTGAGTGAAGGAAGACTCCAAGCATCATGCAGCATAGAAAGCCTGGTCAGTCATGCGGAAAATGGAGAATGGAGAGCCTGTGGACATGAGGTTCACATCACACCTGGAAGAAGCTCCACCGAGTCACTTAATTACCCTTTCTTTACAGTGATAGCTATGTGACCAACAGAGTGCTGTTTTTTTGAATGGCTTAAGGAGAGCCAAGTGCTGAGAACAAAGAAACGTGTAGGATCATTCAGTTGCAGAGCAATGACGTCACTCCGCACGTCTGCGTTTCTATATGTCCTCGCAGTTCCTTCTGGAGACAGTGAACTGCCTGGGGTGCCGCTTGTGAAGACTATGCTGTAGGAAAAGTTAGATGCATGACTTCATAATCTTTCAATTTGATTTACAACTTGAAGTTTGTTTGAGATGTCTTCTGTGTAAGTTTTTCACCTAGTGTATCGGCCAACAAGGTCATATATCTAAGGTGTCAGTGTGTGGTAAGGTGTCCTGGTCACCTGTGAGGTCACATTTTCACTTCCCATTTTGGCTTTCCCATGATGCTCTGTGCTTGCCCTGGTCGTTCTATTCATTACAGTTTTAAGTTATTGATTTGTTATGTTTTTCATAGGCTGTGAACTCACCAGGAGCACAGGATTTAGTGGAGAATGGAAGTGGATAAATGACTGTTTACTGAGGGGTTGGGGGGACGGACCCTTATCGCTGCTCTGATTTCTCGCTGGGCAAACAGTATCACCTTAAAACACTGCCAATATAAAAGGAGATAGGAAAATCTTCCTAAAAGCTGGGGAGACTTGAAATGTTTAGTCTCCTCTCCGCTACTGTGCTGGTTACGTTGCTGCTGCTGTCATAAAATGCTGTGAACACAAGCCGCCTGTGGAAGAGTTTATTTGGGCTTACAGTTTCAGAGAGAGAGTCCATAATTGTCCGGAAGATGTCACAGCAGGAAGTTGGGTCAGGATGCAGAGAAATTGCGTCTTCAGGCCCACGCAGGAAGCAAAGAGAACGAACTGGAGGTTGGCCGGAGTTGTATACATTCAGAGACTTCTCCCATTGATACACCGCCTAAGAATGAAAACCCAGAAAGCAGAAAGTGACTTATCAGAAGGAGCACACCCCCTTGTTCAAGTGTGACGGCATTATAACATTTTCATTTGTAAAGAATTAATATGACATATTATTTTGTGCATTATTTTTATTTGCTCTAATAACCCATTGAGTTCAGTTTGAGTTGTCCATATACTTCTGGGTATGGGACCAGCAACTGGAGTAGAATCAACCCAGCCTCCCGCCCCCAAGAAGCCATCAGCTTATCATCATGTATATATCATCAACATATATACATCAACTGTACATAGCTCTTTGGCTGGGGGTTAGAACACTGACTGGCTTGGTCCTGTGTAGGTCTCATGCAGGCATCCCCAGCCTCCCTGAGTTCATGAATACTGTGATCCTGTCACATCCGGAAGATAATGTTTTGGTCCTGACCTCCCTGACTTCTGCATCTTACAATCTCCCCACCTCCTCCTCTTCTGCTCTGGTTCCAGAGTCTCGGGGAGGGCCTGTGATACAGATGGGAAAGACCACAGTGTATAGACCCAAGGGCAGAGCTGAACAGCTGGATACCTCCTACCTCTCCCTCCCCCTCCTTTCTTCTCTCTCCCTCCCCCACCCTCCTCCTTAGCACACCTGCATTATTCTTTTGGTCACTGAAATCTGTTTCCTTGGCACCCACTTGCTGGAACATAGCAACTGACACCCTTAAATTACACACAGAAGAGATCTATCCACCCAAAAGTTGTGCCAGAATCCAAAAGATGAGACTCATGGATTCAGATTCCCAAGCTGTAGCAATGGCCTCTGCCAAAGAAAGGACCATTATGCGCGCGCACACACACACACACACACACACACACACACACACACACACAAACACACACACCCGATTCCCTATTTTCATAGAATATGAAGGCTGGGGCAGAGTTGTGGAAAAGACAAGTCCTGGAAAGGTATGACATATGATGATGTGGGAAGGAGCAAGCTATGGATTAATCTGTTCTGTGGGTTCTGTGTTAGTGCCCTGTAAGTGCACACAGACATTTACATCCTAAGAACAGAAGGAAAATACGAAAGAGCTTGAAAGCAACTCATCCACTTTAGAGGAATACATGGAAAAGTAGCCATGAAATTTGCTTTAGCCGAGCAATGGTGGCACATGCCTTTAATCACAGCACTCAGGAGACAGAGGCAGAGACAGAGGCAGAGGCAGAGGCAGGCAGATAGCTGTGAGTTCAAGGACAGGCTGGTCTACAGAGTGAGTTCTAGGACAGCCAGAGTTACAGCAGAGAAACCCTGTCTCCAAAAAAAAAAAATTGCTTCTGATGTTTGTTATTCGAAAGGTCCCAGTAGTCATATATGTTACACTATGAAACACAGTTTAAATAAATTCATTTTTAAAAAGGAAAATGTTGCTGGACAGATCTACCAATAGCAGCCTATTATAGTAGCCTTTTTTAGCCCATAATTTAAACTTCAGAAAGTTTGGAGAAAAAGAGAATGAAGGTTCTTTCTATACCCTGTCTTGGCGAAACAGCAATTTCCCTGCTTTGGTTATATTGATCCAACTCGTCAATACAAGATTACCCACTCTGTTTTGGAAGATTTTCAGACATATAAAGACTCACAGTAGACATCTGAGGAAAAATTGGAAATGGTAAAGCTTATGAGTCACATCAAAGTCCTGGTTGTATCTCAGATCCAACTCGGCCCTTTACGTAACGTGTTTAGCACTCAGGGAAGCTTGCTGTGTGCCCAGCCTCTTTTCTTTTATGTGCAGAATTGGGGAGATAATGAATGTGAGGTCCCAATGGATGGCTGCTACTTGTGCAAATTACCTGGGAGGCTTATCTCCAAGGCAGACTCACTGAACCTCTACTGAGTTGATGGCTTTGTCCATGGACGGGGATCTGTTTTATGAACTGGCACCCACATGAATCTGCAGCTCTGCCTTTGTAGATGTCAGTGGTGAGATGCAGCTAGCGAGAGTCCATCTGCAGTGAGACTGTTAGCTCTAACTGTATTCAGGGTCAGTTCTACCTCCTGTTAGCTTTATGACCATGACCATGGAGCAAGTTACAAACCTTCCTTGAGCCAATATTGCTATCATAAAAATTATACTCAGTACATGGTTTGAGGAGGATTGGGTAGAGAATTGTAAGTAGAGCACTAAATACAGGATGTGGCATACAGAAGGTGCTAATTAGATGTCATGATTACCATAATTAACTTATGGAATCTACTAATGACTAAAAGTGAGCCTCAATGCACAGTACCCAATACCAAAGGCCATTAGCTGTTGGCAAGCAGCAACCACAACTCAATCTCATTCTCCACTGCATGGAGAAGGGCGAGGCATGCCCAAGAATGAGAGCGAACCCACTCGTAGCCACCACAAAGCTGAGTGAATGGGGGTCTTCCACTCTGCACATGGAAAGCTCGGGAATGACGCTGAGGTGCCGGGAAGATGTCTGAGAGCTTTACAGGGGATGGAGATTGGATCTAATTTTCTATATCTTTCTTTCTTCCATCCTTTTTTATTTTGTGTGGTGTGTTTGTTATGTGCATGTGGCCTGCAGGTGTGTGTGTGTGTATGCGCGTGCGAACGTGCATGCGTGCGTACATATGTGTATATATGTGTTCGTGTGTGTATGTGTGTGTGCAAGTATATGTTTGTATGCATGTGTGTTCGTGTGTGTGTGTGTGTGTGTGTGTATGTGTGTGTGATAGAGAGAGACAGAAAGGGAGAGAGAGAGAAAGAGAGAGAGCCAGAGGGCAATGTTGAGTGCCTTTCTCTATCACTTCCCACCTTATCTTTCTGAGACAGATATCCTACTGAACCCGAGCTGATCAACTGACTAGACTGACCAGCCAGAAAGCTCCTGGGACCTACCTGCCTCCATCCCTATTACCCCCAGCACAAGGTTTACAGACAGGAGCCCCAGGCCTGGATTTTATGTAGGTTTTGGGGATCTGAGTCTCATGCTTGTGCAGCAGGCACTTTACCAGCTGGGCCCTGCCCTGCCCTGCCCTTCCCTCCCCTACCCTGCCCTTCCCTGCCCTGCCTTCCTCCTCTAACTGTAGGATCTCCTGTGAAAGAAGCCCTGCTTTTGTCACTGTCCTATTGCTGTAAGGTGACACATGGCCACAGCAACGCTTACAAAAAGAAAGCATTTAATTGGGGCTTGCTTATTGTTTCAGAGGTTTAGCCCCCTATCATCGTGGCAGGGAGCATCTGAAACCTCAAAGCCCACCCCACTTCCTCCAACAAGGCCACACCTCCTAATCCTTCTCAAGCAGTGCCACTCCCTGATGACTAAGCATTCAAATATATGAGCCTATAGGGATCATTCTTATTCAGACCACTGAACAGAGGGAGACAGAGTCTCCAAAGGGGAATTACACAGGAGTCGTGAGCACCTAGCTGGTCAGTAGCCCTCACCGCACCAGCAGAGAGGAGGAGGAGATGAGAGAGAATGTACCAACGGTTAAATGCACCAGGGTACATAGAGCCAGAGAGAGGCATCTTAGAAACTAACATTCAACTTGATTTCTGCACACTGGAAGACTCTAGGTAACTGTGAACACCCAGCCTTTGGCAGAATGAGCTTGGGGGGAAGAAACAGAAAGAGCTTCCACCCAATATGTGAGCAGAATACTCAGTGAGCAACTGTCTACAGAGCCAGTGACCAGGACAGAACCTCTCCTGTGGAGCATCTCACGCCAGCACATGCCATTCTAGTGCTCTCTAAAGAGCAGGATCTTCCTACAACGTGGCCACAGGGAGAAGCCAGCAACACAACCACCAGGCACTGAGCTGAAGAACCAGTGATCTGTTCAGACTCCAAGACAAGAGCTGGCTGGAGCCAAGTGCTGGGTGTGACACCTCTGCAGAGAAACCTCAGGAGAATGTGAGCAGGGCTGTAGGCGATTGTTCCGGTGACTCTCCCTTTAGAACAGTCTGAAACTCGCATGCGCCTGCTCCTGTCATCCAGAGAGCTGCGGTTGCTGACGACTACCCCCACGGAATGGCTGGCACCTCGGTAAGAAGCCATTCTCAGTGCTTACATGCCACAGGTGAGCAGATGGAGCCTGGAGGCAATGGCCCAGAAGACTCTCTATCAGTTAATAGCATCACATACGAGGCTTGAATGGGGGAGTCGAGAAGAAAGGAGATGGGCTTCCAGCCACAGGATATTGTTGTTGGGGGGGGGGTGCCTGTTTGTTAGACTGGCTTTTAGTTTGTAGTTGTTTTTGTTCTGTTTTGTTTCCCAGTGCTGAGGACTGACTGTAGGGCCTCCGGCATGCTAGGCAAACACTATCTCCAGTCCTCTTTTTGCTTCTCATTTTGAGAGGATTTCATTAAGTTGCTCAGGTAGGCTTTGAACCTATGATCCTCCTGCCTCAGTTTTCCAGATAGCTGAGATTTAGGCTTGTGTACCAGGATTAGCTCACATATTTTTTAAAACAAAAGCATTAGCCCTAAACCAAGGTAGAGAATAAATATATATAATAGATATATGTTCATGTAGTTAAACATATAAATATAAATAATAGCAGGTGGCTAATGATCCTATGACGTTATCTTGGCTCTCCATTTACCCCCCCCCATTAAGATCTTACATTTTCTGGTGTATTTGACTGCAAGCATCTTTTACAATGCCTCTGGGCTTCGTGGGAGTAGAGGCGAGCCAACCTCCATTTACCATTAGCCAGATCCCCAGTAGGAGTTCCTGGCACTCAGTCTAGGCCCCTTAAAGGAGTCTAAAATAAAGAATAAAGTGTCATGGCCCAGATTCTAACTTGGGCTACATTTTCTGGGTGTATTTCCAATTATAAACACTATAGTCCTGATAGTCCTAGAAATTAACGTATGTTCCCTCTAATTCTCACTAATTATTTATGATATATAATAAGCCATCCTTCTTTATATGGAAATTCAATATGCTTCTGGGGGAAAAAAAAATGCTGTAAGTAGCCCTTTTCTTTCCCTGGATACCTATTTTCACAGCTGTTTTGCCTTCTCATCCCTCACGCTGGGTTATGAGTATCTAGGTTTCAGCCAAGCTACCAACTCAGCTTCTTTCAAGCCTGCCACTGGGGCTCTGAGAATAGCCCTTCTTCACTGGGCTGTGCACTCAATGGAGCAAAGCCTGCCCTGCTTTGTCCTCTGTTGCTAATTGGGTACCTGTAGGATTTCAAAAGCGAATCCAAGATGGTGGGCTCTGGCTTCTGAATGCATTGGCTTCTGGCTGTTTGGCCAGGAGCCTTCTGAAATGACAAACACTTTGCCAGCAAACTGGACTTCCTGGCCATCTGTCTGTTGGCTAAATAACTCATCTTGGGTAGACCAACTCATCACTTAGGCAGCTGGTGTTTTGGAGATTGACTGAGCTGAACCACTTCTGGTCTAGGTCCAATATTTCCTGACTGAAAAACAACCCTATGAACTCCTTGGGGTTTTGCATGGGTTTATAAGTCTTCACAAGGAAAACAAAAATAATGGCGGAAATTGATGACTGCCTTTGGACCAGAAGCTGTAAGGTATGTGTCTTTTATTGCTGCCCCTTGCAGCTGCATTTCATTCTCTCATCTTGCTTCCTTTCTTCTTCTCTAAGCCTATCTTCCTGTTGTTTTCGCTTTTAAAAGTTCTCTGACCTATAAATTATTCGGCCAATACTGAATGAGGACCAGGCAGTAAACTCAAGTGTTTTCAGGAGCTGTGACACTTTGTAGTTCCCCAGTGTAAATAATAATAATAATAATAATAATAATAATAATAATAATAATTAATAATAATAATAACTAAGCCACTTCTTCCTATCCCTAAGGACTCTTCCTCCTTGCAAACCAGCGCTATGCCACCAAAGCTTAAAATACAAATGTTCATTTCCCAGCTTCCCTAGCAGCTAGGCAACAAGCACCAGAGCAAAGCCTTCCAAATCAGGCGTGTTTGCCACGAACATGGAATTAGAAGGCTTAGAGAAAACAGAAACTTTCCAGAACCCCACTTAGAGATGTCAACATCAGGGTCAATGATCTGGGAGCAATAACCAGCATCAAGGATTCAGAATGGGCAAGACGATGCTTCAGGCCATAGGATCTGTGCCCAGAAGCCCGACTGCCCAATCTTGGTGGTATCCATTAGAGAGCATCATCTCAGGTGGCATTCCTGATTGCATCCCCTGCAAGTCCACTCTCCAGCTCAGTGAGATGCTCTGCAAAACACAAAACACATTTTAATACGGTTTTTGTTTCACTGAATTTATCAGAATCAGGTTTTATTTCTTGCAAATAAGGATTGAAATGGACAGTGACACTATAAAAGTCTCATAAATGTGTGACACAAGGAGAAAATAATGGGAGAGATGGCTCAGCCATGGCTTGGCTCCCAAAAGTTTCTGCTGTTACGCCTTACACAAGGTGAATTTTGTGATGTCAGATATTTGACTTTCAATAGAAAGATAAATCCCAGAATCATTTAGCCAAAATCCTTTCAGATGTTAGCAACTAGTTTGAAAGTCCATGTGAGCCCCTCAAGATATAACTATGAACTACACGTAGCTCCAAGACTGCCGTGCACAACTTCTTTAGGTTTTGGTTTTGGGGTGTTGGAGAAATGGTGTTTAAGACCAGGCATTGTTCTTACAGAGGATGGGGTTCAGTTCCCAGCACTCACAGCTCACTGACAACTATAACTGAGCTCTAAAGGACCCAATGCCCCTTTATTTATACCAGAGGCACCCACAGATCCACACAGACATGCGCATATGCACATAATTTAAAAATAAAAACTTAGTTTCAGAGTCTTTGAGATAGTAACTTTGCTATATCTCACATGAGTGTTAACAGTTTACAATGAATTGGCTGCATCAGAGTTTCAGGGGTGTAGTAGTTAGGCTACTATGGTGGCTCAGCAGAGAAGAACACAGAGACATTTTCATAGGTGCAAACCCTGCCAGATCTCTGCAGAGGGAACCACCATCACGGCAAGTGCCATACTCAACAGTGGAACCCTGAGCTCTGAACTCAGGTGTTTTTATTGATTCAGAACTCCTAGGTGCAGATCATAAGCAATCAAACATCCCCCACAGAAATCCAACACCTGCAGACAATACCGAATGCCCAGACCTAGCTTAGCCCCTTACCCAACAGTGCATAAAACAATTTCAAACATAACTAAAAATAAACTTCTCCAAGGCATGGGAAAGCTGATGGAGACCTGGAGGGCTTGAATGAAGAAAAGTAATGTACTCTTACAGCAAACCAGTGCCTGGCCAAAATCACCCAGTCAACATCATCATCTGATTTTACAACTGTAGCTTATGTCTTGCTCCCAGCTGTATCTTGAGCCTTCTCACTTAGTTGCCGTGCTGAGTAGTTTTATGTTAATTTGACACGAGCTGAAGTCATCCGAAAGGAGGGAGCCTCAATTGAGAAAATGGGTCAGTAACATCCGGCTGTAGGGCATTTTCTTAATTAGTGATTAATGGGAGAGGGACCAGCCCACTGTGGGTGGTGCCATCCCTGGGCTGATGGTCCTGGTTCTATAAGAAAGCAGGATGAGCAAGCCATGGGGAGCAAGCCAGTAAGCAGCACCCCTCCATGGCCTCTGCATCAGCTCCTGCATCCATGGTCCTGCACTGTTCGAATTTCTGTCCTGAATTCCTTCAGTGATGAACTACAATGTGGAAGGTTAAGCCAAAACAAAACAAACAAACAAACAAAAAACCCTTCTTTTCCCCAGTTTGCTTTAGGTTATGATGTTCATCACAGCAATAGTAATCCTAACTAGGACACTGACACTGCTCACAGGTCAGACTTGGAATGGTGAGGCTCATTCATAGAACCTGTTTCTAAGCCATATGCAGACAGAAAGATAATAAATGGTGGTTTTAACATTTTCAGTTTATAAATTGAGAGGGCATTCCTGTCACTAAGATTTATAAAATGTGCCATTCCAGCAAAGAGATGGTTTTGATACTAAAGGCCAGGTGATGCCCTACCACTTCCTGTGTATCCACAGAGCACTTGTGTGTGGTACCTTCCTTCAAACAGGGATTTGATCTTCTTTCAAAGCCTCATTCCTCTTGGTCCCTCCATCAGCTTAGGCCCAAGCAGATGACTTTTTGCTAAAGATAAATAATGACTCCTGAAGAATTAGAATCCAGCTAAAGACTGCATTGTCTACATATGCTTAGCTCAACTGACTATTCTTTCAAGATTCTGCACCTTGTCTTCTCCCTGACTTACACTCGCTGATGGTTCCCAAAGCAGGTTCTTTATTGGGACACTCAGGTAGCATTTAAAACTTCATACACCCTAATCAACCAAATAAAATACTCTAAAGATAGAATCCTAAAAATCTTCACTCTAAAACTTCCTCCAAGACTTGAAGGCTTAGCCTGGTGTGAGTATCTTTGGGCTCTAAGATGGGACAGGGCTCCTTGGGTAAAGCCTAGGTTGTTTGTCAGCAAGCATGTGCCTTTCCACCCATTGGAAGTGTCTTCAACACTATCTTCAGCTCATGATTGACAGGAAGAATGCTCGTCATAATACTGTGCTCCTATTCACAGGAACGGACATGTGATCTAGCCAGGCACATTTTCTATCCTCTTGGCTATGGTGGCTAATCCCAAAAGGATGTGTCACTCAAGAAAAACCAATCAGACTTGTTCCACCAGGATTTTCTGCTTGGAGACCAAAAAAAAAGAGAAGTCTGCCTTTGTCTTTACAGGCAGCCATTTGGAAGGATAGAAACTGAGGCCAGTGACCAACCATCTTGTCAGGGGAGTTAAATGATGATGCCACAGGAAGCCTCCTTTGTTTCTGACTTGGCCACGGTGGAGCCCACACATCCTGCTTGTGTATGGAGCTGTGGAAGCTGGATTCATCCCTTGCAGCGCAATCTCCTGCAGTATCATTCTTTTTCTTTGAGAAGAATGCAAGGGTGAATGGATTTTCTGTTTTTGTAAAAGGTTATGAAATGGACATTTGCTATGCACATTTTAATATTCTAGACTCCAACCAGGAGGGGTGTCTTGATTAAACTTACAAGAAAGAACTAATATAGAAATCAACCTGACTCGATGTAATGACATGAAAGAGCTGTCAGGATTCAACAGGACCTTTCCTGGCAACTGAATGGGGACTGTAAACCAAATGGGCTGGGAACCAGTGCCCGTAAAGTAAAGCAATTTAAATGATACACTGTAGCTAACTAATAATTGCCCTGGAAAACACATTGCCTTCCCAAGCTGTTGGCCAAGAAGAAGAGGAGATGGCCGATCCTTACTTCCCGATGTACTGTACCACATGACAGGCAAGCAGAGAGGAAGCTCAGCCATACCCACAGGGTGAGTTTCAGTCACAGATGTACAGGGACCTACAGGTTTCTTCCCAAAGCCCAACCAATCCATTTTCCCTAGAGTTTTCTTGGTAACAAAGCCAGTTCCCAAAAGTAGCCAGATTCAAAAACTCCAGGTTCAAATTGCTATGGAAACACTGACACGTCAAACAGGAAAAGTGAATGAAGACTGTCAGAGAAAGCATTCTCAAGTTCTGGGGACACTGTTGGACTTGCACTCACTTGTGTTTGCACACATACATCCTGGGGTGCCAGCATGTGCTGGTCCTCTTGGCACCAGATTTGCAGACAGTGGCTTTTTCCAAAGAGAAACAGTCAGGGATGTCCTCAGAAAGAGGATCTAGAGGTCATTTTTCTTTGTTTTCGAGATTCCGGGCTCCGGTTTGATGGATGACATGCAGAAGAGAAAAAAACACCCTAAAGCCCTTCTGCCCGTCCAGAGCCCTCTCCTGGCCCCTTTCCTGGGCTTCCAACCCTCGCTTTACTGCCTTGACTCTTTCCTTCTTTTGAGCACTCAATATCCCTGTCTGCTTTGCGTTGGTAGGAAATTTGTGGAATTTCACCTGAACTGGGTGTAAATAAAGCATCTGTATGAAACTTCCACAACACAGTACCGGACGCTCCGATGAGTTTCTAGCCACTGAATGCTTGCCTTAGCTAGAAGCGAAACGGAGACCTTTTTCTAATGAGCTTCTGGGACTTCTCCAGAAGCCTGATGCCTCTGCCTCTTCTCTCTCACCACCACGTCTATGGTCTAAGCCACACCCTTGCCTCCAGGAAACCCGAAACATGTCCCATCTTCTCCTTCAGAATCCTGTCGCCTTTTCTTTCCAGTTCCCCTCTCCAGTGCTGGATATCTTTTAAGGCTCAAAGCTAAGCTAACAGACCACTTCTCTGATGATGTAATAGTAGTCGCTCATATCTGTAATATGCAACCTCAGATCTCCTCTTTCCTCCCCAGCCCGCCCTCACCCCTCACTCCCCTTTGCTTTCCAGCTCTTCACATTGCGAACACAAGAACCAAATGTGGTCCTGCATTCCCACCCCAAGGCCTGCAGTCTCTCTACCTGAAATGACTCTTTCCAGCCTCACCTCCATCCTTCCCCTGGACCTCTCCTGCACTTCATCAGGATTCCTTAAGCATCACTTCCCCTGCCCTGGAACGCCCCTGCCTCCAAATCACCTGGGCCAGTTCTTCTTAACTGCCAGCATTACCGTTGCACACGATATTGTCTTTCTTGACCAGTGAGACCTAAAATCTCATCTATCCTCTTTAGAATTGTGATTTCTCTGTTTGCCACAGTTCTTAGTACATAGTAGAAATTCAATTATTTTTCATTGAATGGATGAATGAATTAACTAATAGATTTTGGAAACTGGCACCCAAGTTCCTTGAAGGGGAATCCCTGGGTTATTCAGCCTGTCGTGTTGTATAACACACTGCACAAGTATAAATCTGCATAACAATAAATGTCCTGACCAGACTTCTCCTTATTCAGGATGGAAATGTCAAGAGCTCAGGTTAAATATTGTGCAAATTCTCTCAAAATCCCTGCTTAGGTTTGGGGGCTATCTTAGGAGAATGACTTTAGAATTGAGAACGAAATATCCGGAACCCCATCAGAAGTGATATTATGCTAGGCAGCCTTAAGAATCCTGCCAAGGAGAGCTGGAGAGATAAAGGTTCAGTGGTTCAGAGACTAACAGAACATGTTGCTCTTCCAGAGGAGTTTGGTTCCTAGCACCAACACTGGACCAGTCATCTGTGAACTCCAGCTCCAGGCTGTCCAGTGTCCTCTTCTGGCTTCCACATGTACACACACACATACATACACACTGCAAACACATGCAGGCACACACATACATACATACACACTGCAAACACATGCAGGCACACACACATACATACATACATACATACATACACACTGTAAACACATACACATTTTTAAAAACTAAACATCTTTTAAAGTAAATTTAATAAAGAATCCTGCCAGCGTTAGGAGACAAACCTGACCTTCACAAGAGACGTGAAGGCCATGACAGAGGAATCCCAGGCACAATGCTGATATAACAGCGGGGCCATGTGACGCAGCGGGGAGTCATCTGTGAGCAGGCAGGAGCTCTGTGACAGGTGGTTCAAAGCTGAGTCCAGCAAGGACAGCGTTCTAACCAGGGCTGTGTTCTAACCAGAGGGTGTTCACTGCCTCTCGTGGTATGAGTTCAGGCACGAGCATTGGCGAGGATGAACCACGTTAGGGTAATCTCACTCACTGACCCCCTCGGTTCCTTTAGCTGGAATCCATCTCTCTTCCTGCACAGACCAGGGACAGCAGTGAGCAGCTCCTCTGCTCTCTGTGCATTCTGATTCAGATCCATGTCACCTCTTAGGTTTATCCCCTTTGTGCCTGGAGCACCCTGTGGCCATGTTTCCCTCATCTGAATCCCTCAGTACCCCAAGGACAAGCCCAGTATATCCCTGTGTGGCATGCGGAGAATGTGATTCTAATTCCTCACTTACTTTGTGGCGTTGTAAGGGCTATACAAGATAAATGATGGACAAACAAACTCATTAATTCCCACAGCTCTGCAAATGTCTGCATTTCCTGTACACACTGCATGGCTGCACATTGTTCAAAAGCTAACACCCGTCCCTCCCTGAGAGGAAGTCTGCTCTTTCTCACTGACCCTTGGAGGTTCCTTTAGGGAACATTCCGGATTGCTAGGAGGGTGTATCCAGTCCCAGTGTCCGTTCTGTCAGCAGGCCTGCCGAGCAACAGACTTTCACAGCTGTACAAACTCAACCATCCACAGCCCAGGCCGTGGCATCTGCTACCCTAGGGCCACTCGTACTAATGGGACATTGCCTTTGTTACCACGCCTGATTGATCCACATGGTGTTTGATCAGAGCGTGAAGAGAGCTACTTGCTTCCTGTATGTAGGTGATTGTAGAGCTGTAAGAAATGCCAAATGTAGCTTCAATCCCTAGCAATCCCTACCCTAGCATTACCATCTGCGCTGTTTGCACATGGGGCGTGGGGCCTTTACTCTAACACATGGGGTGAGAAAGACTTTCAAAATTAGCCACATGCTTTTTCCAAAATGATCTCTATTCTCTAATGGGGCATCGGCTTAAGTTAAGTCAAGGTTACCAGTCCAAATTCCTTCCTCCCCGTGATGGTTAATATTGATCAGAATCACCTAGAAGATAAGCCTTTGGCTGAGGTAAGAAGAGCCACTTTAACTTTGGTTGGTGTCACCCCATGGGCTAGGGTCTTGGATAAGCTAGCTAGAAAAACGTCCATCACTCTCTGCTTCCGACACCAGCTACAGTGTGGCCATCCACCTCCTCAACACGCCACCATATCTTCTCCACCATGACGGACTGTAGCCCCTCAGGCTGTAACCCAAAAGTCTCCCTTAGTCTCTTTTGTCAGGTATTTTACCACAGCGAGAACAGAAATAGCAAACACAGTCTCTTATGTGAATTTAATTTAAGAGGACCTTTGTCCTAACCTGCCACTCAGTCTTGGTCAAAGACACACAGTCGTGGGAAATGGTTCAATAATTTTCAGCCACGTGGAAAAGGAGTGAATGAGAAACTTCTTTATCAATATCCTCTTATGAGTCGCCTGTGCTCAAACACCTTCATAGACCTTCAAGTTGATACAGTGTAACTGGGGTTCGAACTTGTTTCCCACTTGCGTAATGAAAGAACTGAACCCACTGTTGTTTTCACATGTAAATAATGAGTACCCAAATCAGAGTCACCGCCTCCTCTCCCAGATACAAAGTATCATTCACTTTTTAATAATTGGTTCTTCAACTTCATGAAGAAGTCATCATTCACCAGGCATTTTGTTATATGTCATGCTTTTGTGAATGATGGTGTATTCATCAGAAATAATAGAGAAACAATAAAGTTAGCTAAAACTATTGGCTTGTGGCTCATACACTTCTTTTTAGGTCACCCACTTGTTCAAGCCGTTCAGTCATCATTTGTGCCGTGATTATTTAGCATTGTGGGTGTCACAACATACTCTGCCTTCGACAACACATTCTTCTTGTCGGAAACAGAGATGCTCCAAACCCTGCCCTGCCTCCCCACTGGGGGTCCAAACCCTGCCATGCCTCCCCACTGGGGGTCCAAACCCTGCCATGCCTCCCCACTGGGGGTCCAAACCCTGCCATGCCTCCCCACTGGGGGTCCAAACCCTGCCCTGCCTCCCCACTGGGGCTCCAAACCCTGCCATGCCCCAGTTCCTACTGCCCTCAGAAGGAAGTCATGGCTCTTCTCTGCAACAGTTCCTTTGTCATTGCAGGAACTCACACGAAAGTGTGAAGCATCCTGGGATTTCCGTCTCCTGCCTCACAGGTTTCCATCACCATTCCTCAGAGCACCACTGTCTAACGGAACTTCCTGTGAAGGCAGGAAGGTTCTAGATCAGTCTTATCTGATGGCGCATACCGTGAGTAACTACCGAGCACTTGAAGTGTGGATAGCATAAGTGATGTTCCGGCACGGGCAGAGGAGGGGCTCTGCCCCCCCCCATCAGAAGAGCTCTCTTACCTTTGCTGACGTAACCGACGGCCCAGCGGATGGCCACACATCCGTGCTTATATGGGCAGCTCTAATTGTATGCAGTGGACTACGTATAACAGTCAAAAGGTTGGGAGGGAGGTGAAGTGGGGAACGCTGGGGGGATCGGACGTAGATGGTGCGGCTAGACGTGACTCAGTACACATTGTATTGGTATAGGGAAATTTCAAAGAATGAAAACATATTATTTTAAAAAATAAAATAAACTTTAAGAAAAAAAAAGAAAAAGGAAACATTGCCAATGCAATAGAGAAACTTCACTTTAGCTCCATTTCTATTTAGAAATTTCTTGAGACTCGTGGCTACCGTGTTAGATGACACAACTCCAGAATCTGGTCCAAACACCTTGCTCCGTCCTCTAGTCTTAGAAAAACCACAATCACAGCCTTTGACTTTTAAGTCATAGGACTTATCCCATACATTCTGTATGTCAGAACTGTTACTTGTTTATCTTTAGTTCTCTCCACTAGTCAGCAATTATTGTGAAATCCGATGTTTGCTCTCCGTCCCTAAGACATAGTCAAAACGCTGGAACATGGAAGATAGGGATATCTGTGAATGAATGAATGGCTGAGCCCCGAACATCTCGGAGTCTCTTTTCCTTCATCTTTTTCCTCTTCTTCTTCATCACACCTGTGAGTCCCTCCAATTTTGGGCATTTTGTAGGATTCTTCTCCTAACAAGAGACTGCAGAGGGTAGAGCTCGGTGGAACATTCTAGACATTGCCTGGGACTATTTCGTCCCCATAATGCCTTTCCCCGCATCATCCAAGAAGAAGACAGTGATTTGTGGCCATAAGACCTGATACACCGTGAACGTTATTGGTACCGAGTTCCGCCACTTCATTAAGACTTGCAGAGTAGAGACGATCCATATTTGAGTGAAACCGTTCATCGTGATGACCACCTAAGGTTTTCCAAGATTGAAAAGATTTCCACAATCAAAAACTGAGGATGAAAAATATGAGAGACACTTCCAGCAATCCCTCCATCTCTGATTTATGCAATGGAGCAGCTAATAAAATATGGATCAGAGAGATTTAGCATCGATTCATAATTATCTTTTACTTCTTATTACTTTGGGTAATTACTCTTGTGGCTTTCTCAGAATACACTCTTCCATCAGAATAAAGTAAACCACAGGAAAAGTGCAGAGATGTTGAGGGAACCTTATAAAGTGGACCGATAGATGTTTACCCAGAAGCTGCATGGTTTAGAACCATGACAAACTGGCAAGAGCCTTGCGTACAATCGAAGGTTAGTCACTTATTGTTAAGAGTCTGTGTCTAGAGAAATCATTGTCACCTTCTAGTTTACAGACTATTCTTTCGCCTCTACTTCCCAAGCCATGCTCAGCCTCTCCCCTCCTCTTTCTCGGAGGCAAGGGTTTAATAAATGATCACAATGCAAATGCTCACTGCCCGGATCGGTGCTTGGAAATGCAGACACTGGAGGAAGACTGCTTATACTTCAAACTTTAGCGTGTGCATGTGTGTGTGTGGGTGGGTGTGTGTGTGGGTGTTTACGCATGTGTACATGTGTGTACATGTGTGTGCATGCATGTATGCGCGTGTACATGTGTGCACGAGTGTAGGGACTGGGGGTCAACACTGGGCATCCTCAATTGCCCTCCACTGAATCCAGAGCTCACCAACTGATCAGACTGGCTAGACACTGAGCTTCCAGGAATCCACCTGTCTCCACACCCGAGGCCAGGAGGACTTGCAGATACACGTCACCGTGTCTGGCTTTTTATGTAAGTGCTAAGTACCCAGACTCAGATCTTCATGATTCCTCAGCCAGCGCTTTACCAACTGAGTCTCTTCCTAGCTCCTTGATCTTAATCTCTTTATACCTCGGCCTCACCTATAAGGTGGGGATGGAAACATACCCACCTCAAGAGCTGGCATGAGGAGGAAACGAGTTTCTTGACAGAAAGTGCTAAAAGAACAGTGGTCACTGTGACAATTAATAGGACCAGAGTAGAAATTGTACAAATCTGCGTGTGAAATCCCGTGCACATCACCTCCGTGAAATACACTGTGTTGTCAGGAAGCTCAGGGCCGCTCTTAATAGTAACAACTTTATTCCATTTAATAATTCCCACTAATCAAGTACCTGCTGTGCGCCAGATAACCGGTCTCATTCATTCCTCCCAGCAGCGTTGGCATGTGCCAGTAGAGCTGGTAGCTACTGTTGGATTGCCGACAGAACAGGATAACCCCCAGCCATGGAGTACCCCGTGGGCCGGCACTGTGACAAACCATTGCATGTGTCACTGTGCACATTCTTTCATTCAGTTTCCCTAATCAATCTCTCACTTAACCCCAAGGCAAGAAGCTGAGTAGTTTGTGCGAGACTAGGTAAGGTGGGCGGGGGTTGGATGGGGGTGGGGTGGGGGTTGGGTGGGGGCGGGGCTGGAGGCAGACTTCCCTAACTCCTCATTATGGCTGCGCTGTGCCCCTGTGATCTTATTGTCTCTGAAAATCAGAATTGGAAAACTGTCCCCTAACAATAAAAGTATGAACAAGTGGTGCTGGGGAGGCAGCTCAGCAGTTAAGAGTGCTTGCTGCTTTCCTGGAAGGTCCAAGTTCAGTTCCCAACACCCGCATCAAGTAGCTCACAGCTGCCTGTAACTCCGAGTCCTAGGATTTGATGCCCTCTTCTGGCCTCATGGGGTACTGCACACATATAACGTGTCTTGAGTCTGTATCTGGAGGGGTGCGCGCGCGCGCGCACACACACACACACACACACACACACACACACACACACTGCATCTCTTTTTAAACCTTGAGCAGGTGATTATGCAGACCAAGGCTGAGGCTAGAACGTGGCAAGTGAGGAGCCCAGGGACAAGGTGTCAGGAGACAGATCTTATGATGAGAAGCGGATGGAGTATTGTTTCAGGTCAGGGTTTCTCTTGCTGCAGTAAAACACCATGACCTGAAAGCAGGTTGGGGGAAGAAAGGTTTACTTCACTGACACTTTCATATCACTGTGTGTCATCAGAGGAAGTCAGGACAGGAACTCAGTCAGGGCCAGAAACTGGAGGCAGGAGCTGATGCAGAGCCCATGGAGGAGTGCTGCTTACTGGCTTGCTCTCCATGGCTTGCTCAGCCTGCTTTGTTACAGAACCCAGGACCACCTGCCCAGGGATGGCACCGCCCACAGTGGGCTGGACCCTCCCCCATCAATCACTGATTAAGAAAATGTCCGACAGCCAGATCTTGTGGAAGTATTTTTTCAGTTGAGGTTCCATCCTTTCAGATACGTCTTGTTATCTTGTGTCGAGTTGACATAACATTAGCTGTTGGGCCTTATGGCTGGGCGAGGGGCCTGTGGTCCAAACTCAAACCAAGCTCGAGTTTAGAGACCTGTCTTGGCACCTCTAGTTCCGCCTAACGGTGACTAAGCATAGCCTATTCTGGTGGTGACTCTGCCTAGTTACTGCTACATGTGAAAATCTTATTGGCTTTCCCCCCTCACCACTTTACCTCACTTTACCTCACATCCTATATCACCTCTCCTCATCTCCTAAACCCTCCCATTTACCCTCAGCCTATAAAGAGGCAGCTTGTAATAATAAAAATGAGTTCCTGCTTTGACAGTTCTCCCAGCTTGTGTGTGTCTTTTCTCCTGGTGGGGGGAGTGGTCGAGCCGTAGATACTCACCATTCTGCTCAGCCCCGAGAGGGACAGGCTGGTCCCACTCCCCCAACGACTCGTTCTGTTGGAATGCCCAACAACTAGCCATCACACTGCCTATTGAATTAATGAATTTACAAATGTTAGAACCTAGGTGATGACCCCTCATTCTCTCAGGACCTCATCTTTGAGACCTTGCCTCAACTGCATGTTTAAAAGTCCTTTCTGTTGCCCCATGAAGCTGGTAGCTTTAGGGCCATGAATGCACAGCAACAGGACCTGTGTGCCCATGCTCACAGCTCCCCTGCTGTGCGGTGGCCCAACACAATTTTATATGAGATTTAGGCTGGGTCAAATACCATAGACCCTTAGATAAGGGTGCTGGTGGGAATCCAGCGAGTGGCATGGGAGAACTAATCTACCCAAGTCAAGACGAAATGAAGACTCTTCAGAGTGGAAAAGAAAGAGGCGCAATCAAGTGTGGTGTTAGCTTTGTCAACTCGGCATGACCTCGAATCAGCTGGGAAGAGATTCTCTGTGAGGGATCGTCTTCATTGCCTTGGCTGGTGGGCAAGCCTGTGGCAGATTGCCTTAATCAAGTCAATTGATAAGGGAAGATCCAGTCTACTGAGGGCAGCACCTTTGCCTAGGCAGAACTGCATCAGAGTAGACACATCGAGCTGAGCACAAGTAAGCAAGTGAGTAGGCTCGAGTGTATTAGTTCTCTCTCTGCTCTTGACTGTGGATGTAGCTAGCTGCTTCAGTTTATGCCTCTACTTCCCCTAAGGGACGGGCTGGAACCTGAGACTGTAGGCCAAGTAAACCCTTTCTCCTCCTCTGTTGTTCTCTTCCAGGATGTCTCATCACAGCAGCCCAGACAAAACTAAGGTATCAAGTGATTTCTCAAGAAGCAGTGCACTTTGGGGGTTCTGCACACACCCTAAGGCTGGCAGATTGCATAGCCAGTATCAGCAACAGCCAGAGCAGCCCTGCTAATCAAAGAGCCCTGGCCATCTGTCTGTGACACCACAGCTGCTTCACCACGAAGCACTGGGAAGCCTATGAGTGGCACCAGCTAACCTCACACAGCTGAGTAATTGTGTCTCCCTGATTGTCCAGTGTCTCTTTCTGATAACTGATCTCTAACAGGAAGTGGTATGCAATGCACTAAAACTCACATATTCACCCATATGCTTCTTCCTCAAACCCTCTGGATCTAATCTTCCAATATTCCTCCTTCCGGGTCCCTAGCCATGTAGTGAAATGCTTTGCCAGAAGCCTTTTTGTGCTGTAAAGCCTTCCTTATGGTTACATGCCACTTGAACTTCTAGAACAGCTTGGAGGGAGGTATACAAGAGAGTGTCTGTTGGAAACAACAGTTGGGGTAGAGACAGGGGAAGAGAGAGCACCAGAGTTGGTTGGGTAGTGACAAGAAAAAGTGAGCTCCAGAACTGATAGGGCAAGCAGGCAGAAACAAGGCTCAGATGAAAACAGATAGTTCTAGGGAATAAGAAAGAAGGCAGACAGTTGCTGGGTCGCCTCGGATACAGATAAAGACAGCCAGAAGGGGCTGTAAAGTTTTCTCTTTCCTTTCCTTTTCTTTCCTTTCCTTCTTAACCCTTTGAGCTAACTAAGGTTTCAAAAAGGTTACAAGTTAGATCTTTTCCAAAACTACGGGAGAAGCTGAACCAGAGCGGGGTGGGGAAGTGTAGTTCAGTCAGGAGTCCACTTATGAGTGAAAAAGTAACAGTTACCAAAAGCTTAAATACAGTATTTAGAAACGGTTGCAGCCTTTAAGAGACCAGACCCAAATAACAGAAAACAGCCATACACACCTTTTAAGAGAAAAGCCTTTTAGATGACCACATTTGAGCCAATTTTTGAAGCCCATGCATCTATGTTCTACCCTCAGAGCAGATCTATTTCCACACAAACGAATGACCGGGACGCACTGGCCACAGTTTTCTAGGATCTCCTCCAAACTGCGTGCCATCTTCTTCCCACAAGTTGAGCCAACCCACCCATCAAACCACGCTTTCATTTCTTGTCAGCTGCCCACAGGAAACCTTCTCGCTGCCGTACTGTGTGCTGACAGGCAAGCGATGGTTTAACCTTGGTGAATGGCATTGCGGACTGAACTGTGTGTTCCTAAAGATTACCTGTGCTTTCTGCTTTTACTCTTTCCCAACCCAAGTCTACAACATATATCTGTCATCGTTTGGGGGAGTTGTGTGAACTTCTCCTAAGGAGATGAAGAATCTGTTCACCCCCAAATAGAAAGGGGTGAACTCACTTCAGCTTGGCAGAGCAAAGAATTTAGTCGGGGCTACTTACAGGAGCATAAAGGGCTGTTTGCAGGGGAACGGGCAGCTATACTACTGAAGAAAATGTCTTTCTCCCACTGCAACAGGTTAACTGTCCATATGTCCCCAGGAAGGGGAGGAGCCTCTTGAAACCCTCTCACCAGCATATTGGAATGTTAATAAGCACAACTCTATGCAAGTACAACCCAGAGTGTTCAAGAGGGCAGTGGCCTATCACGCCAGAAGGCAGCATTCCAAAACAGTATCTCTGACCTGATGGTTAATTGGTATCATTGGCGAGGAACTCCACCATCAGGGTAGGGCACTTCTGGGTGACGACTTGCATACAGTATATCGTTAACTGCTGCAGGCATCATGGCTGCCCTCCAGTATGGGCTTTGCACTTATTTTCCTAGTACAATTCACCACAAACTATACTCTGCTTCTTCCCTCGCCTGACATGCCCAGTGTCCGATGGCTGTCAGGTCATACTACCCAAACACATGTGAAGACCTCTCACACTGGCCTCTCTGAAGCCTTTTTCTGCTATCTCTCTTACACCAGATGTTCTCAAGTTACCATGTCCATGTAGTCTGTGACCTTGACCAAGGGGAGTCAAGGCTGTATACCTCCTTACTAGGAGTCTTTGGATAGAGGCTACTCCAGGGTGAAGAAGCACTCTTCAGCCATGGAAAATGCCCAACCGGCAAGCCACCCAAAAGAGATCAACCACCAACATTCTTAGGGAGAGGGCAGGCCCTTAGTAAGGGGGTATACCCTTAGTGAGGGGGTGACATTTAGGAAACAGGTGGGCTCTTAGGAAGAGGGGTGGGTTGATGCACCATGGCCACCACAGCAATCACTTGGAAGACATAAAAGAAGTTTGCTCGGGGAATTGAACGGACCCATGGCAACATCAGCATCTTTTCTACCTCAAGTGAGAGACATGGAGACTTGGCAGATAAACAGACTGCTTGGTGTTCCCCAGTTCATCCCCAAAGTGTTTTCTGTTAGAGTTCCCATTGTCTTTAAGCTGGCTAGGTTTCTGTTCTTTTCAATGACACAGCCTCGGTGTGTCATTGGCTTCTCTGCCTAGTGGCTGTAGGTAACATAAAAGAAATCCTGAGGTTAGAAATCTCCTGGACTGGGAATGTAGTCCAAAGATGGGTGCAGTACATTCCTTGCTAATTTAAAGGTGTGCTTTAGCTTTATTTTGGTTTAAATGTAACATGAGATAGAAACTTTAAAAGGTACATGAAACCTAAGAGTCTGATTAAATATTGAAGTAATGCTCAGAGTTAAGACAAGAAGCTTAAAGGCTTTACTTCATTCAAAGCATGTCTCTAATAGCATACATAATTTAGTTTTTAAGAACCACATAAATCAAGACTCATGGATGATTTTAACAAAGCAAAGTCAGAGGTATGATTTCCATAGGACTATCGGTGATGACTTATAAAATTATCTTCATAAAGGCAATCTGTTTCAACTCTATTTCATAGTCATTTGCCATTAACTAAAGACACTGTCTTAAGACATTCACTGTATCAGTTAGCCATTGCTGTGTAATTAGCCACCCCAAATCCTAATGTCTTCAAACGTAGCCACTTATTATGTGTGTATCTAAAAGACAGTTGTTCAGTCTGTGTTGTACCTAGTCACACTTTGGAAATGAGTTGAAGTGTAGGGGTAGTGCTCCTTGATTAGAGTCTGACTTCTATGGCTTAGGTTGGCCCCACATAGGATGACTGCTTCTATCATCTACTGGGCTAGCCTTGGCTTGACCTCACAGCAGAGACAGAGGCCCAAGATAATGAGGTGGAAGCAGGCAATGTCTTTTCCAGTGGAGCCTGAACAGGTGCATAGTTAGACCCTTGTGTTTGTCAGCCAAAGCAACTTATACAGTGAGCCTCAAATCATAATGGGAAAAGAGACCCCTTCATGGCAAGGGAAGTTGCAAAGTCACGATATAAGAGCTATGGACAGTGAGGTCACCAGGGGTGTCAACTTTGCAATCTACCATAGTTACAAACGTTGATGTGTTTGTAGAAGTTGATTTTTAGTTACGTATAAAATCATTGTTTCGTGCACTGTTGGGCGAGGGGCTGCCTAGGCCTTCGCATTTTTTATTGTCTGCAGGCGTTGGATTTATGTGGGGGGATGTTTGATTGCTCATGATCTGCTTGTGTTATCAGCAGAACACCTGAGGAGCTCTGAATCAATAAAAACACCTGAGCTCAGACTCTCAGGGTTCCACTGTCCAGTTTGGTGCTGGCCAGGATGGTGGTCCCGCTGCTGAGGGATAAGAGAATGCCTCCTTGTTTTTCTTTGGTGAGCCGCCCCAGCAGCAGCTAACAACTATACTGATGCTCATCCTATTCAGCTGCCCAGTAGCCATGTGACTACACACAATTCAAAGCATCCAGTGTTGCAGAAGTTAATTTTTAGTTATGTTTGAAACTGTTTTATGCATCATTGGGTGAGGGGCTATCCTAGGTCTAGAGCATTTTGTATTGTTTGCAGGTGCTGGATTTCTGTGGGAGATGTTTAATCGCTGATGATCTGCCTGTGCTATCAGTAGAATATCTGAGGAGTTCTGAAAGTATAAATATACCTGAGCTCAGACACTCCGGGCTTCCGCTTTTGACTGAGTATGGCACTGGCCAGGACAGTGGTTCCGTCTGCTGTGACCCGGCAGGGTCTGTACCAATGACTATGCCTCTGTGTCATCCTTGCTGAACACACAGCAGGGTACTGCTACAATCCAGTGCTCACGTTCACAATCTATAAATTGACCACAGCATACAGCCCTCCTCAGCGCTGCACAGGGTGAGAGAACACACAAGTACTTGCCACAACGACTAGTAGATTCTCAGCACTGAGCACTGTGGATCCCTTCTGAGAGAGCTCACCAACTTCTCGCATATCTTAACCTTACTCCACAGGTTCATAACTGGAAGTGGGTCCATCTGAAGGGAGATGACAGTGAACTGGGAAGTAAAGCCCTTTACACTACACACTACCCGGCCAGTCCTCCCTGGACTTACTTCCCATGTGTAACTTCATAATGACTTTACGCTGAAATGAGAGCTTCACAGCTACCGGGGAAGCAAGAGACAGAGTTCACAGAGTGGCCACGGAGGTGTCAAGTCAGGAGCTGACAGAGCTGAGAAGAACCGGCTCTGCTTTTGTGTTAGAGTTATTTGCATTGTCCTTTGGTTTCCTTATGTGTTGGGAACAGGAGCTAATCTAAGAAAAACTTAGCAGCGTGTAAGACAGCAAGGTCATTAACAAGATGCATCCGCTATGGCCTTTTGCTTCCAAAAGTGTTCTAAGTAAATGAAGTTTCTTTGTACTCCACTGTTGTCTCGGTAGCTGATTTAAAAAAGAAAAAAAAAGCGAAGCCTTTTAATTGTTTCACTGCGATGGGTTAAATAAGGAAATAAAATAAAAATTTTAAATCAAAAGATTCAGTCGCAAAATGAGAAAATTCAGAAAAAATCTAGAAAGTAGGTGAATCCAGAAAATACATTTAAATATTAACCCCTAACTAAATGTAATAAAAATATGATTTTCTGCTACGGACTGCCCAGCCACTGGACAACCTGAATTACAGTGGATTAATTCCTTAGCATATAAAACCTAGTAAGACTTACAAAAGCTGCAATCGGTCAGTTGAAAAGACGCCTGTAGAGGTTAGCTGACTCACGAGTTAACAAACTTCTAAAGCAGGACACACCCAGCCCAGATGGCTTCACTCTTGAGTTTCATCAAATATGTGAGGAAAAATTATATAGAGCATATACAGTTTACAGAACAAAGCAGAAACCATGGGAATATTTACCCTACGAGCCAGACGGTGCCCTCGTCCCCAAACTCAACAAGAAATTATAAGAAAAGAAGGCATGGGCCATAATCTCTTCTGCACGTAGACATAGAGAACTCTTACCAAATACGAGCCAGTTAAATTCAATGCTGTGTAGACAGAACCTCCAAGAGAATGAACTGTGTTCCAGAGTCACACACCGAGTCCTCCGCCAGAGACCAGGAGCCCTGCACAGTGGCAGGGCCATCTCTCCAGTCCTCAAACACACAAAAAAAATTTCACTGAAAGGCTGTTAAACCTCTTACCGTGCCTTTCTACCCGGGATCAGTAAGACCCCAGCATCCACTATTGGAAGACTCTCATTGGAGGAGGTAATTGACAAATAAATATTATCATCTACGTATGCTTAAAACGTTTAAGTCATAGGAAACTTGCACTTCTATATAGGGTGTAGCCAGTCCACGGCAAGCCCATGGCTCCTCTCTATTGACCAGAAGAGGCAGAATAAACAGTATCTCTGGGAAGAAGGCGGAACTGATGGATTAGAATTTTAAGTTGGGAGGGAGGGCTTCTAGATCTTGGAAGGTTGAGAAGTCAAAAACCTGCCAAAATTGCAAGAGCCACACCGAGAAGCTAAGACACAGCGGAAGCTGGATCCAGGAAGAGGTAGCAGAAAGAGCAGAGCAGCTGGAGGATGGAGCTACTGCTGCAAAAAAGATGTCTTCCTGACCATGACGACATGGCTGCTAGTTCACAAATAATTCTCTGCACCTGTGGCTGTCTGCACAGGCTTCCAGAAGCCTGAGCCCAAGAACATTTCATCGTGGAAGGAACAGTGCCTCCTGAGGGACTGGTAAGAAAAAAAAATGAAATCAGGAATTTACAGGGAAATGAATGAAGCTGGAAACAACTATCCTGAGTGGAGTAACATGGACCCAGAAAGACAAACATTGCATGTCTGTGGATGTTAGCTTCGGATATTCGGATCTACGAATGCCTGTTGGAACGCACATAAAAGTTAAGAAATTACTAAGCGGCCATGGGGAGGGGCTCTCCAGGGAAGGGCCATAGGCAGGACTTGTACAACGGGCTAAAGCGGAACGATGAAACAGGAAGGGCTGAAGTGAGGTAGGGTTGCAAGGACAGGGAAGAAGAGGAGGTATAGGGAAGGATAAATAACACTAAAGACATTTCTAAAAAGTCGTATGCAACGTACAATGGTAAAAAGCTTCCCCAAATGAGTATGTATCTAAAAAGTGTTAAAACGGAGTTACCCTACGGGGGAGCAGCCATGTCCCTCCTAGACATCACAGATCAACAACCAACCAACAAAAAAACAGAGCCAGGAACAAGCTTCTTCTTTTGGAGTTGTTTGGTCAGCGGGGCGCCATTGACCCACAAATAATCACTAGCTATTCCCATGCTCTTGTTCCCCTCCGCCCAACTTGATGGTTGTGGGCCCTAGAGGAGAAACAACCATTGTTATTCTGCTAAATGGACATAATGTTAAACCAGCTCCTGATGACTTATTGTTATACCCATAGATCAATGCATCTTACAACCCTGTTCAGAGAAGCTTCCATCTGCAGTAGGCGGTAACTAACAGAGACCCCGAGTGCCGAAGGTACTGAATAACGACAAAAGCAGGGTCTTCTGGACACAGCAAGGCAGTTGCACACGTGTGTGCACAGCAGTTGTGACAGTATGTGCAGGACCCGTGTGAGCTCAAGCCGGAATAAATCCCAGCCCAGAGAGGCGGGTTGGGCACACAATCCCGCCCCTCGCTGCGGAGTTGCTGGCAATCTTTAGGTGGCAGGAGGAGGAGAGTTGGTTTTCTCTAGGAGGGGAGCCCCTAGTAAGTCCACCACGGTGCAGTGCCACACATCCAGAAGTATTTGGGCAGCACAAACTAAATTTGGAGGGCTGAAATAAAATAGAACACAAAGTTTGGTGGGTAGAGAAGGGAGTGAGGACCTGGGAGGAGTCGGGATGTGGAGTGAGTATGATCAAAACACACTGTAGGAAATTCTCCAAGAACTAATTAAAAGTGCTTTAAAGGAAAAAAGTGGATGACTAGAAACAGAGAAGAAAATAAATGAAAGAAAACAAAAGGCATTTGTGAAGAGACAGCGCTTCACCCCATGACTGTTGTCAGATTCCCAGCTAAGCCCATGCACAATAAACACAGCAATGCAAATAAGCAGAGGAGCACCGTGGCTAATGAGATAAAAGGGGCAGAGGAGCCGACAACAAAACCCACTACAACACAGAGAAAATCTTAAAAGGTGCAGAGAATCGTACTCAGACACCCGAAGAGGCATTTTTCAATTTCGTGTTGTTTGTCATAGGAAAAAAAAAAAACTAGAAACAATCAAAAAGTCCATTTACAGAGAAATGATAAAACGCATTATAGAATCTCCATTCTACATAATAAAATTTAAAGATGACCCCACAGGCATTCATGTGGAAATGTCTCCAAGATGCGTTATTAAGGGGAAACAAAACAAGTTAAGTAGCACACACGATCCATCTACATACTGTAAGAGACAAGCTTTACAGGCAACACACGCCTACAGAAAAGCCAAGCCTATGGAAAGACAAACAGCCCACTGGTCACAGCGAGAGCGCCATCACTGGGGTACCGTGACCCTAGGAACTGGGGCGACACACAAGGCCTTACAGCCCCTGAGCATTCACACAGTCAAGCATCCCCTGCATCCACCTCCGGAAAAGTAAACAGCTAGTCCAAAATGGGCCAGTAGGACTGGGCTTCCTTCCTGCAGGCTCCTGGCTGCTTCCTCCCCTGGGCAGCATGGTGTGGTGATGCCTGCCTCTGATCCCAGCCCTCAGGAGGCAGGGCAAATAGATCTCTGTGAGTTTGAAGTTCGTGATCAGCCTGATCTACATTGCAAGATCTACACCAGTCAGGGCTATGAAGGGAAAAGTAACTGGGGGTGGGGGGGGGGAAGGCCAGAAGAGCCAACAACAAAACCCACTTCACAGAGACCGTCTTCAAAGGTGCAGAGACACGTACGCAGACACCCAAAGAGGTGGTTCCCACTTTGTGTTATTTGTAATAAGAAAAAATAAGAAAGAAACTAGAAACAATCAAAAAGTCCATTACAGGGAAATGATAAAACACATTATAGAGAGAGGGTAGGAGGAGAGGAAAAGAGTAGAGGGAGGAAGAGCTGGGGTAAGGGGAGAGAGCAGGGAGAGAGAGAACAGGGGAGAAAAGAAGGGGGGAACGAGATCTCTACATTCTGCTGCCTTTCTCTGGCTTCCTTCCTTCTGTTGCCACGTTCCAAGAATTCTTAAGGTGATGGCGGAGCCCCCTCTCCAGGGCAACCTTCTTGGTATCCCAACACACTGGCAGCATCTAAGAAGTGTGGGTGGTGGCACAGCCACAGGTCACAGAGCTCGGGACGTGCACGTCTTTAGGGGCGGGGGCTCACTCCATCTACCACGGGGGGAATGGGAGGATATTTCTCTGGTTGATTAGGGATTCTGTAGAGCTTTCACAAGAAGAGTATGATTGTAGGGAACAAAGGACCACAGCACAGTGTCGGTGTGGATATCTGGTACGAATCAGCTAAAACATGGCTGACACTGGATACTGGAGGGAGGAATGAGGCAGCTAAAGTTAGCTGACACCAGATGCCCCGGATCCCCAGGGCAAGCAGCGATGTAATGCTCGGTGACTGCTTCTGGCAGAATGCTACTTCCTTGTGGGCTTTGTGTCGGCCTTGAGGTCAGCAGTAAGAACCTCCACCTTCACCTCTGTGTCTGCTGCTTGGCTTTGCCAACTGGCCTCGTAGGCCTTTGTGTGCCTACCTGCAGCCGTGTGCCCGCCTGTGGTCTGCAAGTCTGCCTGTGCCGACCTTGCCTCCTGCAGTTAAACACGGCGTATGTTCTCTGTCTTTTGATAAAGGAAACCCAAGGAATGAACAGTGAAAAGAAATAGATAAAGGAAACCCAGGCAGTGAAAAGAGAGCTTTTGTTTGCTTGCTCACTTTTTTCTCTTGGCCCCATCTAGGGCTTTTAAGATCCAAACAGCTAAGTGAGAAAACAAGCCGTATTGTTATAACTCCCATAAAAGGAGTCCTTGGGGCCAATGAGGCGGCTTGGGTAAAGGAGTTTGCTGCCAAGCCTGACAGCCTGAGTTCAATTCCTGGAACCCACATGGTAGGAGAGAATCGACTTCTGCAAGTTGTCCACGAACTATATGTATACCATGACATTTGTGTGCTCTCTCTCTCTCTCTCCCTCTCCCTCCCTCCATAAACAACACACACACACACACACACACACACACACATTAAATAAATATAAAACAAACTACTTGGGGATGAGGCAGAGGCTCAGTTACTAAATTTCTTGCCATGCCAACACGAGGACCTGAATTCAAACCCCCTGCCCACACTCACACGGAAAGGTTGGCGTAGTGGCACTTGAATTCCAGCTCAGGGGAGACAGAAAGAAGGGGGTTTCTAAGACTTGCCAGCCAGCTAGTCTTACCAGATGAGTGAGCTCCTGATTCAGGAAGAGATACGTCTCAAAAAATAAGACAGAAATAATTGAGAAAGACACCGAGCACTGACCTCTGGCTTCCAAACACTTGCACACAAGAATGTTACATGTCCGCACATGCACACACAAAGAATTCCTTAGACAAATGGGTGGAACAGAGAGGGACTCACTTGCCTAATCTCTGACTAAGGTCATGACCTTGTATAACAAGATTCCTGTGTTTTGCTCTCAGCCTTCTTCTGGTCTGTTCCCAACACGGTGACATAACTGTGCCTTCGTCTTTGACATCAGCATTGGTGATGTGCTATGCCAAGGCCAAATCAAAAAAAAAAAATGTATAAAGAGAAAGAAAAATCAAAAGATGTTTGTAATGTGAAAATTACATGTTGAAAGCAGGATGGCAAGTCTGCCAATATTAGAAGGGAATTCTTAAAATAGCACTGATTTTTCTTGCTAATGGCTTTGAAAAAGGAAAGAGCAATGGTACTTGTGTGGTATGATATTTTGGTATAAGAATAAGTCACCAGCGAGGTAACTGGAAAATTGCAGACTGGGGATTCACTCATCCGCAGCGTGAACAGAGTTGCCTTGGGGAGAAAGACTTGCCTGAACTTTTCAAAACACTGAAGGGAGTCAAGATAACCTGTGCTCATTACTCGCTTGGAATTTTAAACCAAATAGATGTGACTTTCCATAGGGCGTTAAAGGACTCAATAGGAAGTCTCAGGTCAGATCCTCACTCTGTATCTTACCTTTGACCTGTGACCTTAGACAAGACCTTTACGCTCTCTGAACCCTAGCATCTTCTTCTGAAAAGCGAGGAAGTGTGTGGCATTAGTTTCCACTGCTGAGGTAAAGGCAGTGATGAAAAGGAACGAGGGGAAGGAAGGGTTAATTTCCCTTGTAGCTTACAGTCCATCATGAAGGGAAGTCGAGGCAGAAACTCACATCTGTAGCTGAAGCAGAGGCCACTGAGAAACCACCTTACTGGTTTGTTCTTTCTTGTCTTCTTGAGCTTGCTTCCTTATACAACCGAGGACCACCTGCCTAGGGGTGGCACCGCCCACAGTGAGCCCGGCCCTCCCACATCAACTGTCACTCAAGTAAATGCCCCAAGCATCCACAGATGGGACTTCTTGGAAATAAAAAATGTCTGTATAGCGAAGGAATCAAACAACAGAACACATGGAGAGCCCACAGAATCGGAGAGAACCTTTACCAGGTACACTTCAGAAAAAGGGCTAATATCAAGAATTGACAAATAACTGCAGAAATTAAACACCAAGTAAGTAAGACTGCCAATCAACAAATGGGCAATGGCCTAAACAGACAGTTTTCATTAAAAGCACACACACACACAAATATTTAATGACTATTTTTACAATTATTTAAAATCACTAGCCATCAGGAAGATGCAAATTAAAAATACTTTTGAGAATACCACCTCACCCCAGTCAGAACAGCTATCCTCAGCAAATCTGACAGCAAATGTTGAAGGGGGTCTGGAGAGAAAGGAACCCTAATTCACTGCTGATGAGGCACAAATGAACACAGCCATTGTGGAAATCAGTTTGGATATGTCTCAAAAAATTAAAAACAGAACTACCATGTAACCTAGTCATTTCTCTCCCAGGCACATTTCCAAAAACTCTACATTCGATCATAGAGATATTTGCCAACCTATGCTTGTTGCTGCTTTAGTCATTCCAGCCAAGAATGGGAATCAACCTAGATACTCATCAATGAATTAATCAATGGATGATGAAAATTTGGTGGCGGGGGGGCGGGGCGCTAGGGAAAAATGAAGTTAAAAATTTTTCTGGAAAAAAGGATGGACTTAGAATGTTAAGCCTTAACTGAGGTCACATGATCTCAGAAAGTTATAAACTGCGTGGTCTCTCTCACGTGGCGCATCTAGGCAATGATGCACCTGCATGTGTGTAAGCAAACGTGCACGTGGGTACGGTGTAGCATGAAGAAGAGAGAATGAGAAAAGCTAAATGTAAGCGGCGAAGAAGGACCGAAGACAGGCGGCTGACACAAGTTACGAAACAGGGAATAAAGCTAATTGTTTTTTTGCTTCTGTTTCCTTCGTAGATTTTTTTTTTCTGTTTTGTTTTGAGTGACAGGTAAGGGCATAAAATACATTCTGTCCCAAAATGTAAATTAGATGTAAAATTTAATATGGAGCCTCACAGCTTCTGTTTTGTGTGGTCTATAATTTCATTAAGTTGTACGAACTTTTGGTCTGGCTAGTTTTGATGTGCAGTGTTCTTGTTTATTTACAAGTGTTTATAATAAAGTTTATACAATTTGGAAAAGAAAGAAAATGCCCACACAGATTTGCCTACCACACAACCTGATGGAGGATTTTTCTCAGCTGAGGCTTCCTCTTCCCGGTGGACCCGAGTTTGTGTCAAGCTGTGTCAACGTGTATCAAGTTGACGTAAGAACTAGCCAGCACAAGTGGAGGGGAAAAAAAATTGTTTACCTCTTAGGATTTGGGGGAAGGTTAGATGCAGAATCTAACACACTGTCTAGCAAACAGCTGGGACAAATATTACCACGTATCATTCTATAGAGCAGTGGTTCTCAACCTGTGAGTCATGACCCCTTTTGAGAGCCGAACGACCCTTTCACAGGGGTCGCCTAAGACCACCTGCACATCAGATATATATATTACGATTCGTAACAGAACCAAAACTGCATTTATGAAGAAGAACAAAAATAATTGCATGGCTTGGGGGGGGTCACCACAACATGAGGAACTGCGTTAAAGGGTCGCAGCGTTGGGACAGTCAAGAACCACTGCTACAAAGGTGTTTTTATTTGATTGTTTTCTTGAGGGTAGAAGCTGTCCCGTGTAGCCCAGGCTGGGCTTCGACGCTCTATGTAGCCAAGGGTGACCTTAAGTTTCTGATCCTCGGATCCACCTGCCTCTGGCTCCTGCGTGCTGGGATTACAGGTGAGCACCACCGTGCCCTGCTTTGTGATGTGCTATAGATGGACCCTGGAGCTTCACGCAAACTATACAAGCACTGCCCCGAACTAGTGACTCCCACAGCTATTCTCATTGCGACAGCGATTCCACAAACCTCCCGCTCTTCCCTGAACATGTCCTGTCTCACATCGCATTCAAAAGCTTTCCGATGATGGATGGTGTCACTGCAGACATAAAACCGAATTTTTAACAGATGTCCAAACCAGGTGTGTGAAGGCTGTAGACTTATTCCAAATGATGAATCCGTTTTTGGAATCACTCTGGAAGATTCACTCTGGGTGTAGCCTTCCATTCAGCCAACCATTCCCCCAGGAAAGCCTGTCGTTACCATGCAGACATCTCTGGCTTTAACCAGAGCAGGCACACCATGTTTGCCAAACCTCTTCTCCTTCAATATTCAATTGAGTATTTATTATACATGCAAAGCAATGTTTAACTGAAGACATGCAAATAAAGCAGATACAGTCCGGACATTAGTACTTACAATTAGTAGGAATACAAACAGCAAACAACCACATTTGAAGATAGCTTTACAGTAATAACCACAGCACAGGAACAGAAAGCAACTGCTTGCTAACACCCCTATTTAAAGAGCAGGGGGGACAGCCTCCTAAATCCACAGAGAAACAACTGAAGGGTTTTAAGCTGGGGGATGACAATCCTGGATTCATAGTCTGAACCCCTCAGACTGCCCTAAGAAACAAATGTGTCCATGAGAAGCCAGAGAGTCTATCTGAGACACAGCACAGGCAATGACCAAGGTCTGGAAAAAGATGCCTTAGAGTAACATAGAGAAAGACAGACAGCTGGGAGATCATTTTGAAACAAAAAGGGCAAGATTGGAAGCCGAGGGCAAGGGGCTGGGGAGGCAGACTCACCATGGAGGCACAGTGCCTCAGCTTGGAGCCGCTGCTTACAGAGACTCCCCACCCGAGGCTTAGAAGAGGAGACTCTTCACCCTACGTTTATGAGGCCATGGTGTTACCGGTATTTGCCAAGGAAATGGCCGTGTGCCCATGTGGAAGACAGAGTCTTCAAATTGCACAAGCATCCGACTCTTCAAACCCCACCCTGAGGCTGAGAAGATGCCTCGGCCAGCAAAATAAAAAATTTACCTCACAAATGTGAAAACCTGGGTCGGATCCCCGGAACCCGTGTTGAAAAAAATAAATAAGCATGGATCCCAGGCACATAGACTGGCCTGCCTGGCCAACACGGAGCAGTTCCAGGCCATTGAGAGACCTTGTCTCAAACGAAAGGTAGAATGTTTCGAGAGATTGTTCTCTGACTTTCACATGTTCACTGTGCATGTGCATACCTATATGTACATGTACACACACACACACACACACTCACGATCTATAAGTTTGCAGCTTTGAGCTTTGACCATCAAGCAGGTCAGAACTCCATCCAAGGTATGAGGAACAAACACTGCAGGAAAAACAAGAGTTTGCTTTAGTAGCACAGCATTTAGGACAGCCATCAGGCAGGCACCCAGGGCCACAGCCAAGGTCCTAAATGGCTCCTAGAACTTTCCAAATGTCAAATTCACCTTCAAAGACGAGGGAAATCTACCACCGGCCACATTCATCTTCCAGTGAGTATTTTTAATTGTCCTTTATAATCTAGGAAACCTACAGACCCATCTGCTCAGGAAATGAACTTCCACCTGAAGGCTTAATTCCCTCTAAGCCCAGAGCCCCCCACCCCCACCCCCTTCTCAATGCAAGTATCGTACACCAGGTGAGGAACAGAACTGAAGATCTTTCCAGATCGACCTGTCAGTCACAACATTTTTATTCATGTATAAATTTCATAATGTTTGTTTAAAAAAAAAAAACCATATTGCTTCACAATCGTAATTCATTGCACAGCGGCAATACATCTGGGGACATTGGAGACAACTTGGTTTCCAGGCTTGAGCCTTCTGAGAGTGTTTATTTTCAAAGTACATTTCCCATCCTTTGCCTGTTCCCAGGCAATGGTGTCTTAATGCACCAAATGTACTTGCTAGCCTCAAAAAATCTGCTCAAAAAAAAAAAAAAAATCAGGCGATCGGTGGGGAAACTCATGAATACTAAATATCGCTCTGCAGAATGTCTTTTACAGGTTCCCGCCCCTGGTGTCACTCAAGCGTTCTTTTGTTTATTCACCAAGTCTCATTACAATGCCTCTGACTTTTCCACCTAATTCCACGATAAACCTGGAGATAAGAAGAGCTGCCGGCTCGCCTCCCCCCACTTGCTGGTAGAAAACTCCAAAGGTTATTTATCAAATCGCTAAGCCATCAATACAAATTTCATTAGAGCTTAGAGTGAGATTTGGAGAGATAACAGCAGTTTCTGCAAAACTTGTTGCCCGGAAATCAACGGTCTTCCATGACACAGAGAGAAGCCTGGGAAGTTCCTGTTCAAGCTATGGAGCTCAAATCCTTCTTCCTAGACAGAACTCTCCCTGTAGGGTACCCTTCCAGAGCTGGCTCCACAAGGACAGAGGCACAACAGGTATGCAAAGAACACAAAGGAACTGGACAAGGAGCTTAACCTGACTGCCTGAATTCACAAATATCTAAGTCTGTGGGCTTTCAAGCCATGTTTTCCAGAGACAATATTTTATTTGTTACCCCTATAGGCATTGTGTGTACACATGTGTTCACATACATATGTGCATACGGAAGCTGGAAGTTAACCTCAAGTGTCAAGTGTCAGAGGTTAGGCACCACCAACCTTGTTTTTTGAGACAGTATCTCTCACTGATCTGAGGCTCCCCAAGTAGGCCAAGCTGGCTGGCCAGTGAGCCTGGGGATCCCCTGCCTCCCCAACACTGGGATGCCAAAGTATACTGCCATGCCTGGCTTCTTACATGGATGCTGGGGGTGGAACTCAGGTTCATGTTCAGCAAGCACTTCACAACCGAGCCGTCTCATGAACCGCACATCCTAATAGGTAGTTTGTCAAATTGGTCCACGAGTAGCCTCACAGATTGCTCATGACAGTCACGCTGGCCTTATGGCCCCCATGTTGCTGATGGAAATGCAGACATTTGGAGAATCTAACAACTTGTCCAGAGGGCAAAGTGTTCAAACAAGCTTGTCTGACTGCCAAGTGCTTCCCACCACTCCAGGTTGACTCCATCACTAACTCTGCTCCTGCAACGTGGCCTCCTGAATGATGTTCATCACACACACATGCACACACACGCACACACAGACACACACACATATGCATGCACACACATGCACGCACGCACACACATGTATGCACACACACGCATATACGCACATGCACACACACGCACACATACATGCACACACGCGTACACGCGCACACACACACATGTGGACACACACATGCACACACCCATGCACGCACACACATGCATGCACACACACGCATACACACACATGCGCACACATGAACACACATGCATACATGCATGCACACACACACACACACAGGCACACACACACACAGGCACACACACACACAGGCACACACACACACAGGCACACACACACACACAGGTACACACACATGAGCATACACACACATATACACACACATGCATACACATACACACACTCGCACACACATGCACACACATACACACATGCATGCACACACACAGGCACACACACATGAGCACACATACACACACACACACATGCACTCAAATGTACACACACATGCACAGGCACACACACCAGTGTCATCCCAGCACAGGGCCTTTTTTTAGGCCTCCAAGGCTGCTTTCTCCAGATACCCATGTGGTACAATCCCTCCTGTCATCTACACACCTCAAAATGATTTCCTCAGAGTGACTGTCCCTAACCACTCTATCTGAATAAGACATAATCCCAGCACCTCGGAGGCCGGGGACAAGGGTCAGAAGTTCAAGAGCAGCCTGAGTTACACAGAGATCCTTCCTGCAGTGACTCTCTACGGCTCCGTCCTGTTTATCCTCGGCCATGACGCTGTCTGCCATGGGCTGTGTCTTCCAACTGGAGCTCACTACTCCTGAGGTCTCAGGCTCTAAGGTATCTGCAGGCTGGCTTCAGAGGAGTTAATTTCATAGCTCGCGGTTCTTCCCCTCAGTGTCTTCTGCCCACTTACCAGCGGACATGGTCCAAGAAGAGCAAAGATGCCGATTTGAAGACGCCTGGAAGCTCAACCTCGCTGCCCTTGGGGACCGGTCTATGCCGTTCTCTTTGATTGGTAGGCAATCACCGTTTTCCGTTTCTTCTTTCATTGTGATAAGCACCCTTTTCCATCCCAAAGTTAGCTAAAAATTAGTCCACAAGAGTCTTAAAATGTGATGTGTTTTCTCGGCTCCGCTCTCATCCATCACCTTTAGGTCCTCGGGATAACGCTTGGGGCATTCATCTTAACTTTGCGTTCAATACGAAGTGATGGAGTGTTGAGGCAGGAGAGTGACTGTGGTCCAGCCTCACAGAGACATAGATGATAAAGCCGTAATGATGACGGGAGCTAGCTTTTAATGAACACCCACCATGTTCAGGGGTGTCACACACGTGTTCTTAGGAGCCTGGTTGTAACGCCGTCTCAGAGGTGGTGTTAGTCATGTAAACAGAGGAAGAGCCTGAATCCCAGGAGTCAGAAGGCTTCTTGGTGAGTAAAGGAAGGAAGGCAGGATTTGAACCCAAGCAGTCTGACCTAACAGGAGCCCTTAGAACTATCCTGTAACTGAGTGTGGCAGGGTATGGGGGCTGTTCCCGGGCGTCTGTGCCTTGGATTCAGTGTGGTCGTTCTCTGAAGACTAGCAAATGTAAATAGAGCTAAGAAGACAGACCCAGAAGCCGAGGCAACAGGAGTCAGTGTCAAAAGTGTCCCCGAGAACAATGAGATTGGGTGTGTACTCAGTGCTAAGTTCACACACACTTGGTAGATTTATTTCATTTTATGTGTGTTTTCTGCTGCCTACGTATATGCATATGCACTATATACGGGTCTGGAGCTGCTGGTCATCTCTTGATGGAGTCTTTCGATCTCTCCATCACCCAAAGGGGCAGGCAGTTATATTCCTACATGTGTGCATGTGCATGTGTAGGTATGCATGCTGGGAAGGCATACATGTGGCATGTGTTTGTTTGTGGATACCAGAGGTCAACCTCAACTGTCACTCTCAGGATAGGGGTCTACCTCCTTCGAGACAGGGTCTCTCATTGGCCTTGAGTCACCAATTACGCTAGGCTGGCTGGCCAGCAAGGACCAGTGCCCCACCTGTCTCCACCTCCCAGCGTGGGGATTACATTCAGACGCCACCATACCCAGGTTTTATGTGGGTGCTGAGATCAATTCAGGTTTTCATGCTTTCATAGCGAGCGCTTTGTGGACTGACAAATCTCCCCAGCCCAGTTACAGCCTTTTTCTAACTAGGGAGACAAATACAAGGAAAAGTTAAGTCACTATCCCAGTTTGCCCAGCTGGCAAGAAAGACTATGAGGAATCTAACCCACAAAGCCTGTCCAGAACCCACACTCACCCATGCCCCCACCCTTAACAGGCCTCAGCTTCCGGTTAAGACACCGTGTTAATGACTTTCCATGGCTATAACAAAACACCTGGCAGAGCCACTTAAAGAAAGAGGGTTTATTTGGGCTCACAGTTTGAGAGTGTACAGTCCATCCTGGTGGGCGAGGCAAAGCATTGCTCATGCAGGTAGGAGCTCGGAATGCCACATACCTGTGGACCAGGAAACAGAGAAAGGAGATCGGAGACCCCAGGCACTCACCTGGTGTAACAGGGCCCCAGACCTTAGTAGACTCTGAAACCTTAGCTCAATTGACTCCATGATGAAAGTGCCATCAGCTGTAAGACTCAGCATATAGACAGCACCGCCTGCCAAAAACTAAAACAAAGGTCCAAATCATCAAAGTCCATACATGTCTAGGAAAGTCTCAAAATGTACTAATCTTGCATTTAAGCTTCTGTAGTTTCACTTCTGGTTAACTGTTCTTGTTATCTGAAATATGTCAACCCAGAGTATGTTTTTTGTACTTAAAAGCTTACCCTGAGAAAGGCTCGGGGCTACACTGGGATCCCAAACACGCAGTGTAGTTGCCAGCTGACTAATAAAGACTTTCTATTGGCTTAAATCAATGTCTGAGCAGTCTTCTCTGGTGAACACCCCACAGTACTGTCTTGTTCCTTTATCTCTTTTTATTCAGTGCAGGCCCCCAAAACACAGGATGGCACCACCGGTATATAGAGTGAGTCTTCCTTCTTCAGGTAGTCCTTTCCAGATCCTTCCTTAGAAAGGTAAGCCCAAATGTGTTTTCCTAAACCCTTGAGCATGTCTTAATTCTTAATCCAATCACATTGACACACGGAGAAGTACTCTGTGGTGACTTCTCAGCTGTAGCCTTCCTTTTCCTCATCTAAAGAAGCTCAAAGGCCGGACAGTTCATGGAGCCTTTAACCCATGAATACTTTTTTAAAACTTACAGTAGTAAAAAATACAGTAAGTTAAAAGGAGAGAGAACTGGTTCCTATAAATCAAGGTGGCTATTTTTTTTTCTTCCGCATCTGCACAGGAGCATTTCCAGTTGGTGCAGAATTTTCAGAGCAAGTGTTTATATTTGTGAGGGACTTGGATTCAATCGATAGCTTCCAATTTCACATTATTAAAGTAATTCTGAACCTGTCGAAAGTTCTGACCTATAAGCCGTGTTTATACATTGACGCTGAATCAGCCCCCAGAATGGTCCCAAATCTCATTTTTCAAAATGCATCATCATCAACCGGTCAGCCATTGACAGATGCCTCCAGAGCTGCTCAACTCATTGGTAAAACAATTAGAGAAGGAGCCACGGCGGGACAAGAAATGCTGGCTACAGACCCATGTCTTTAAGCATGTTGCAAGCAGAGACCCAATTATGCAATGACTGGAACTTGGCAGGAAAGTCCCAAGCCACGGTTTAAAAAAAAAAAAAAAGAGCCCAGAACAAGGCTGTGTGTTGCAGGAAGGCTGGGTGGCAAAGGGCTTTGCAAACATACATAAGAATCACTCGGGCACCTGAAGAGACGCCTCCGTTAGTAAAGTGCTTGCTACGTGAACTTGGAGACCTAAGTTCCGTCCCTGTGAGACACATATTTTTAAAAGCCAGGCATAGTGGCCCGGACTTGTAAACCCTTTCCTTGGAATGAAGTGACAGGTGGAACCCTGAAGCTCCCTGGCCGGCCGGCCTGGCTTTCTGGGTGAGGTCTAAGCCAGTAAGACTATCTCACAACACAAGGTAAAAAGCTCTTGAGGAATGACACCCAAGGGTATCTTTTGACTTCATATACACCCATGAACACAAGAACAACTGGAAATAGACCCGGAGGTGGTGATATCACACAGCAAATATCCCAATCCAGCGGGTTTGGGTGAGAGGCTAGGAGGTCCTAACAAGGTTCCAAGTAAGGTCAACGGATCAGTACATTGGCCCAAGGGTCCCACTGTGAAAATAAGCCACAGGCTTTCAAGCCAGACAAGACTGGGCTGAGCCCCAGCTCTGCCACTTCTTGGCTATATGACCTCAATCTACTACCGCCTCTATACCTCAGTTCCCTCCTCTGTCTCTTGGTGTCTTGTGAGAGGGAATCTAGGAGACTAGTAAAGATGGAACATGGCCACTGTGTAAGCAGCTGCCAAAGGTCAGGAATTCATAAAGTAGAAGTCGTTATAATTCATTATTATTCAACATTCAATATTATCATTCATAATAATAATAATTCATACTATTATCTAAAAGGAACGAGACCAAATGGGAAAAGCAATAGAGGTAAAAAAAAAAAAAAAAAATCAAGGAATGAAGTCCACAAGAAACAAAACAAGAACGTGACCTCGATCTTACTGGATCCCAAGCTATCGTAAACACTGGGCTGAAGTAGCCATCTGGCAGACAACGCTGAGTAAGAGGCGAGGCCTACCTTCGGAGAGCATCCAGTGTCCCATGGGAGGTGAGCTGAGGATGAATCGGGCTACCCACCAACAAACAAATCTATTTCAATTATTCTACAAGAACTGGAGAATCCCATCAATGAAGAATCTTTGAACATAGATTTTCAATGAAACCCTGAGCACTTGAGTGTCTGGGGAAGAATTTGCATATGTGCCTCACATGGCAGTTTTTGTCAGAATCCCAGCTGCTCTAGAAGTTAGCAACGCCATCTCTTTCTCCTCAATCAACCATCTGCTGGAAGGAGCCACCTCTGAGGAGTCCTTCCGTTCCTTTTGTGTTAAATTGCTTTTCGTATCTCCTCTGGTTCCCGCCCGTGGACTCCTGAGTATTTCATTTGCTGACTTATTGGTGCTGGGTATAGGTGAGAGACCTCAGCAAATAAAACTCAGAGCTCTGATTGCTTGTGTAACTCTGCGCTCTTTGCCACAAGTGACAGAAATCCAATTCAGACCAGCTTATAAGGGAAGCAGTTACTTATTGACTTGCCTACCTAAGAAGTCTAGGGTGACAGGCGTGACTTCAGGAACAGCTAGACCAGGGCTTCTAACACAGCCATCAGGACCTCATTTCTCCAGCTCTTGGTTTTGTTTTCCTTTGCCCTTGATTCTCAGGAGTTTCTGATGCTGCCGAGACAGAGGACGCCTCCATCCCCACCTTCCTTCCCAGGGGTTTCAGGAGATGCCTTGAACCATAGCCGTGATAATAAGAGGTCCTGATTGGCTAAGAATTGCTCGTGACCATCCCCAACTCATGATAGGACATCACTATCTAATGGCCAAGCAGATGAGGTGTAGGAAGAAGAGGTCTGTAAGGAAAACAAATGTCAGGAACAAAACCATCAGAAAGCCACCGTGGCACTAAAGGGACTCTGTCTCGCACTTTCAAGAAACCCCAAAAAGACTGAAACAAGATAAACGGGGGAAAGGTTTCCTAAGCTGCTGTAATTCTCGATCCAGTGTGGTAGAGATCTCAAGACGGCGTTAAGACGTGGTTCCAATGAGTGTTTATCTCTCTCTGCTTTCTAACTGTGGACGCATCACACTGTTGCCACCACGCCTTCCCTGCCATGATGTTCCGTGCCTCCAACCATCCATTAAGACAAACCCTTCCTCCTCCGTGAGCTGCTTTCGCCGAACATTTTGTCACGGCCGTGAAATCAAGTACACGCTAACTAAAGCACGCGCTGAGGAACGACTACACACAGCAGAATCCAAAAGCACAGTCTTCATTGTTCTTAAGATTTCTGTTGAGTCTGCTTCAGATCACAGTTTCCTTATTTCGACTGATTTGATCATAACAGTTAGTTCTCATTCTGTGAAAGTTGATGCAGATTGTTTAATGTGTTGTGTGATACAAGGGCCATTAAAACAGCTTCCTATGGTGGCTCCAAGCAAGAGCTCCAGGAGTCTGGACTGAGTCCAAGGGAAAATCAGCACGCAATTTCAAATACTTCGGGCTGTAAGTTACACTACTCGGGAACTCAGACAAATGGTCTGACAAATGCTTCCACATCCCCCCCACCCACGGCGATCCCTTTAAGAAAGAACGACAGACACGGATCTACCTGTCTTCCCGCTGACCCTTTAAGTACTGGAAGACGATAAAATCTCCCAAGATGTAACAAAAGCAATCCATTTTGTCATCAGTCTCCTGGATTTCTCTAAGACCACACCCAACAAAAGTCTCCTGTGAATGAGGTCTGCTCCCTAGCAACCCAGGGAACAACCCGTTCCTGATGACCACAGCAAAATCTTCCTGATGGCTGTGCAGTGCATTAAATTAAATCAGGCTGGGAATGAAAGAAAACATTTTTGTCTTTGCATCACAAGCAAGGTTTTACAGCAATCGTGCTGTTGCGTGCAGCAGACCACTCAGTATTAGAGGCAAAGGTAGAATGAGAGAAATTATCATGACCAGCACAGAGGCTGTTCAGGGACTCGGGGATGGAGATACCATGGAAATCGTGATTGTGTGCAAGCCTGTTTTACACGACCCACATATCAATGAGGAAGTTTCATATTCGGGGGATTTAATGATCCACAGAAAATTGCCAGCAAGTTAAAACACTATATAGTGTTGATTAGTGTGTTGGATTTCCGCATCCTGTTCAGTTTGATCTCTTCACGGGGGACACCGAAGGACTGATGGACTTAATAAAAATATCTTGGAAAGTCAGCAGAGAGTGCAAACCTGAGATGAACCATGCTAGGAATGTTTTCCAAGACCCCATTCTCCTATGACTTTAACAAAGTTGTCGTTCCTTGCCTAGAGAGCTTGAAATTCCTATCAATTCATTCCAATTCGCACCAACGGCAGTTTTCTGCAAGAACCCAGGGTGGGTTGCAGGCATAGACACATCAAGGCCTCAAATGATGTCATCAGGACCTGGATTCCCTCCTTCCCAGACCTACCTCCTGTTGCATTGGCTCAGCCTTGTATTTCATATTGAGTTACCATGACGACAGAGAGACAATAACCCAGAGTTACTAGGATAATAAATGGGCTCTCCTTATGTTTTGAATCTGGAATGCGCCCCCATTGGTTTATGGATTGAACACTTGGACTCCAGCTTGTGAAGCTATTTTGAAGTCATTAGGAGGTGGAGTGTACTTGGTGGAATTAGACCAGTGTGGGAGGGCCTTTGAAGGTGATACCCTGGTCTGCTCTTCCGGTTCCTTGTCTGCCATCATGTGAACAAGCAGCTACCTCACACCATTTCCACCATGCTTTCCCGGCCGTCAACCCTCATCCCTACCTTATCTGCGTCAGGTATTTTTGGCACAAAGATGCAGAAGTAATTCAGACAGCTTTCTGTCTTTCCCTCCCACACACATCCTGAGACTCACTTCAAATAGATCAACATAGACCAGCCAGAGTGGCCAGAGGGGTTGGCTTTCTGGTTGGTCAGTCACAGTGGCCACAGGGAGTCTGAGTCTCTGAATGGCCGCCCTCAGAGGAAGCAGCATTCCTGTGGTGGGGAGAGGACTGCTTCGGAAAGGAGACAGGAAGCAGGAACTAGGTACCTAAGGTAGAAAGTGGAGTCTGGGTGTTCTTTTGAGGTTAAGTAATCCCTGAGTAGAGATTGAACCCGTGACCTTGGCTTCATTAACACCAGATTAACACTTGAAATATCTCAACAGACCCGGCTGTTGGAAGAGAAGGAAACACGAATGCCCTCGTTGCCCTCATTCTTTTGAGTTGACCTACCTCATCCTGAGAAGACTATTGTTAGAAGGAAGCTATAGTCTGTCCCAGTTCAACCCCTCATCAATACATACCCTCCACTCTTCTGTTGCCGGAGTTATGGATTAATGGAATTTATGTTTATATTAAGCATTCTGTACCTTGGATAACCACAAGCTGCTGCCTTCTTCTTTACTGGGTAGATAATACATTAGTTATGGAGAAAACTACCAGACACCATGCCCAAAACAAAATGTCAAATAAAAAGAAGGCAGGAGAATTCACAGTAGAGAAGGGCTGAGAAGAGAGCTCAGCAGACGGGGCTCTTGCCCCGTAATGCCCTGTAAGCATGAGGACTCCAGTTCAAATACTCAACACCCACATAACAAGCCAGGTGTGGCTGCAGACTATCTGTAACCCAAGCTGTGATGGATCAAAGTGATGGGCCTCGTGATCCAGCCAGCCTAGCTGAAACGGTGAGCTCCGGGTTCAGTGAGACCCTGCTTTAGGGCAGTAAGGTGCAAAGGGATAAAGAAAGATGTCCAACATCCTGCTCTGGCTTCTGTATGCCTGTACACTGGTGAGTACCCCAGCACACTCACATGTACTGCAACACACACACACATGTGCACACAGACACACACACACGTGCACACAGACACACACACATACACATATATACACATATACACACATGCATACACACATACACACATATACACACACATACACACACACATGCACACAGACACACACACATGTGCACACACTTGCACACACACATACACATATACACACATACATACACACATACACACACACGTGCACACACACATACACATATACACACACATGCACATACACACACAGACACACACACATATACACATACACACATACACCACACATACACACAAACACATATACACACACACATATACACACACATATACACATACACACAGACACACACATACACACACACACATACACACACACATACACACACATATACACATACACACAGAGACACACGCATGCAGACACATACACGCACATATACAAATGCACACACACACACATTTCTAGAAGAGACTGAAGAGACAACTCTATTAAAATGCTTACCTTGTAAACATGCAGATTCAGAGTTCAACCCTCAAATTCCACATTTAAAAAAAAATTTCACGAGGTGTGGCAGCAGTATTTTAAACCACAGTTTAAATCCCACCCTAGGGAAGTATCAAAATATCTCTTTGGAAATCCTTTTTAAACCCATGTTCCCGAAGTGTGCCCTCAAAAAAGGCCCATGACGACTGTGTGGCTCGGGGAATAAAGGAACTATGCCAGCTGATGATCCTTCCTAAAGTTCACTGTGACAACAGAAGATTGCGCCAGCACTCAGGGAACGCTCGGCCACCACTGAACTGCAGGCATGAGAGGCAGGGTGTGTGGAAAGCTGCCTTGGAAAGCTCCAAGCTCATGGCTGTGCCTGCCTGGGCTTCTGTGAACTCATGAAGAAAAGCTGAAACCCAGCAAAACAGCCCACAGGAGGCCTGGTCAGGTTGCGGCCCAAACTGTTCCAGAGAACAGTAGACAAGGAAAGCCATTTTGCCGTTTTTATTCCTGCATTTATTTTTCTGGCATCTGGAGGTTTGAAGACATGAAGAATATTCTCCGCAGAGCTCTGACGTCCCTGCGGTTTCAGCACGACGCGGAGTAGAAAATATTCTCTCAGGGACTCTCCTCCGAGAAGCTGAAAGAGCCAGGACAAATGTGTCCTCCGGTAGTAGAAGCATAGATGTGGTACGCTCTTGCTGGGGCCAGGTGCTCAAGAGCCCTCCCTCCATCAGGGAAGGGAAGGAAGGACTGGGCTGCAGGCTCCAGCCAGACTGTCAGCTTCCAGACACAGTGCAGAAAATATTTTGTGTCCTGATCACACCAGACTCCTGCTTATTTGCTTGCAGAAGTGTTTAATTAATGTAATCCAGAGAAAACTTCTGTACCGATTCCGAGATACTGGGAACACTCAGTACCAAATGGACACCGAGTCTCTGCCTGACCCGAATCGGTTCCCAGAGTTAATCACCCAGGGCTGTCTGGAGAGGACAAACCTGATAACTATAGGTTCAATCAATATTTGTTTATCCAAATGATCCAGAGGGAGGCGTCTGCAAATCAGTACTGAGGGGCTGGAGGATTGGTGCAGCTTGGGAGAGCACTTGCTGCTCTTGCTCGGTATCCAAGTTCAGTCCCCCAGCACCCATGGCATGCTGGGTATCCAAATTCAGTCCCCCAGCACCCACAGCAGAGAGCTCATGACTGAATCCAGGATATCTGACACTCTCTTATGATATTCACATGTTTGTTTGTTTTTTAAATCAGTAACTTCGTGTCTCTGTGGGACCCACAGACGTTAATGAATTTTGTGTGGTGTTTTATGGTCAGGGCATATCTGAATCTAGGATATAAATACATGATTGGAGGGAAGGAGGGAGAGAGGAAGGGAGAGAGAAAAAGAGTGAGAGGAGAAGGGGGAGAGGAAGGAAAAGAGTAGGAAGGGAAGGAGGAGGAGGGAGGGAAGGAGAAAAGAAAGGGGGAAGGAGGAACTGTTAGTTTGGTTGGGTCTGGATCTGACCTGTCACCAGCACTCTCGCGTGTCTGAACACATGGTCCCAGCTGGTGACATTATTTTGGGAGCTGCGACTTGGAATCCAACTGGCTAACGGGGAGCACCAGGGCAAGTCTTTGAAAACATCCCAGCTCCTTCTCTGGTCTAGCTCTGTGTCCGTGCTCCCAGGTGTGAGGAACCCTGGCACACGCTCCTGCCACCAAGCTTTTCCTGGGAGCCAAAATAAACCCTTCTTCCCTCGGGATCCTTCTTTAGTGTGCTTGGTCACATCAACGAGAAAGTACCTAATATTAACTTTGTCTTCTTGTCCATTTATTATTTTAGATAGAAGTAGTATCATGCCAAATCCCCGGGGAAATCACGCTGGCCACTCAGTCCAGGCTGGGCCACATAATGGTTGGCTATCTTATACTTTTTTAGCAGTTGATGAAAATGATCCTTTCTGAAAGGTCTACATCTGCCAACTGCTTTCCGTTCATGTCTACTGCAACTTATATGTAAGATAGGTTCAATTTAAATTCTCATTTTACAGACAAGGCCCCGGAGACTCAGAAGGGTTTCACAGACATGTTCAGTGCCACAGAACTAGGAAACCTAAAGACAGGATTCAAAACCAGAGAGTGGCCAAGCGCTGACCCCCTCAACTGCCCCCTCGTCCTCCTGTGTGCACTGTAGGCCCGTAGAGCCCAAAGTGGAAGCTCCAGGCCAGCCCAAGCTACATGGTGAGATCCTCTCCAAACACACACACACACACACACACACACACGGGGTTTCCTCAATGCCTGGGGAATTTGTTACTCTGTAGTCTAGGGAACAGATTCCAAGAACACTGGACATTTTGCAAAGCAGGATGGGCCTGTACAGCAGGGGATCCTGCCAGCCCAAAGCATTCTCCCTGGAAAACACTGCAGAAGACATGGTGCCATTTGTCGCAGAAAAGCATACAAACGTTGTGGAGGCCTGACACTCACACGGTGTGAGACTCTGTGTACATTTTTAAAGAGTACAAAATTATAAACAAAATTGCAGAAAAACGTGAACGTAGTCCTTGAATCAGGAAATAAATCGTGAGTAGCAGGAGGCTCAGCAAGTCACAACTCTTTCTTCTAAGATCTCTCAAAAGCTATAAAAAAAAATCATATATCAAGAGTTGCCTGGTGGCACTCTGGCTTCCCATTCCTCTCTAGAATATTCTGTAAACTCAGCAACTTCCCATTTCACAGTGGCCCAAGAACAGTGGCCCAGGGCACCAACTTAGACTTCACTGGCTTGTGGGTAAATTTGCCTCCACCCGGATCTTACTTGGATTCGTCATCTGGGAAACGAAGATTGCAACGCTGCCAATCCTTCAGGGTTTGCTGTGAGGGGTGCAAGTTTTTAGACATGTAAACACTAATAGAATAGTGTTTGGCCATAGACAGCTCTCAACAAGCAAGGGAGGGAGGGAAGAAGGAAATGGGAAAAAGAGAGGGAGGGAAGGAAGAGGGTAGGAGGGAGAAAAGGAAGAAAGAAGGGAAGAGGGGATGAGAGAGAAAGGAAAAAAGGAAGAAGGAAGCCGGGAGGGAGGAAGGGAGGGAGAGAGGGGGGTTTGGAAAGTGCTGTACATCCTTGCCCACAAAGCACCTGCTCCACAGTGCTGAGTGAAAGTCCTGAATGAGCGGAGGAAACCTGGGAAGGACAGATGAAGTCTACGTGACTGCAGCTTCTCAGGAGGGCGTGATCCATTCTAGGCTGAACCGCAGGAAACACAAACTATTCTCCATAAAGACAGAAAAATACAGACATAGATGGTTTGTGACTTGCTCGCTTGTTTCTGCTGTTGCAGAGGAGCTGCACAGAGGAGGGAAAAGAGGAAGGAAGGGGGGCGAGGAAAAGGGGGAGGAGAAAAAGAGGGAGAAAAAAAGGAGGGACAGAAGTAGGGAGGAAGGACTTAAGATTGTTTCTGATTCTGAAAGCTACTTTAGCACAATAAAAAGCCTAGCCCTGGGGAGATGGAGCAAGATGGTAGCTGAGTAGGGCCTCCATCAGTCATCTCCGATATACACCGTGTGGACAGTTCTCCATACCCAAGGCTGCCTTCATGCTCAAGGGAAGCCTGGTGAATGAATGGCCTCAGAGCTTGGCTTTAGAATAATAAGAAAAGACAAATTGAAGAAGACAGCAAAAAGAGCTGCTGAAACACCTCCCCCGACCCAACTCGGAGGAGTCTGGAGAGAAATATCCCAGAACCCTACCCAATCCTCAGTACTCATGGAGAGAGTTCTGGAGCCATACACAAGGGAACCAGTGCCTACCTCACCCAACCTGGAGCAGCACCAGGGAAAGCAAAGCTCCACCCACCGGGCAATGGGGCAAAAAGCTGGCACAGGTGTTTGCTTTGGAACCTAGTGCTGGGCACACTGCAGTGAGAATCCGGAACCAGGCAGAAAGCAAAGGCTCATACACGGACTGTTTGCAGTCAGAGCTTCTTGAACCTGCCCACGCACCAGACACAGGCTTGTACTCCTAGAGGACTGCCTTGCTTCCCGGCTCACACCGTTGCCAGCCTTAGAGTTGAGAAGACTATGAGATAAAATGGAGAAAGTGCCTCCTGGGGTCACCCAAGTCCACCCCCAGAGCTGTGAAACTCCAGGGTGACCCAGATCAGCACACCCTTGGCAACCAAGGGGCTGTTACCATCATCCTCCCTGAGTCAGGGCTCACTGAGTCTCTACCCTGGGACCTGGCACAAGGCAGAAACCTGTGTTCTAGCTGGATGGCCTCTCAGCCCATCATGAGTCCCCATGAGCGGTGGTGGATACCTGAGTGTAACTCAGAGGTGAGGATCCTCGGCATTAGCCTGAAAAGCCAAGGGACTGCTGCCTTCACCGTGACTACCTGAACTGTGGCCAGCGTGGAAGGAAGACAGGGAGGTGAGCATAGTTGTGGTGCTCGGCTTCCTGGAACTATAACATCACCTGCGATGATGAACTTATAAAGAAGAAAGGTCATTTGGGCTTGTAGTTTTGCTGGTGTTAGTCCTTGATCTGATGATGCTCTGGGCCTGTGGTGAGGTAGCACTTAGAAGTGGAAATGTGGGCGGGGCAAAACTGCCCATCTCGTGAATAGGAAGTAACAGAGAGAAGAAACTGGAGACTCCCTTAAAGGCGTACTGCATTCCCTCTAGACCTACAAAAGTGTCCCTGCCTCCCAAAAGCACCACACTGTTGAAATCAAGCCTCTACCATATTTAAGTGACATCGAGTGTGAGGCCCATAAAGTCCAACACTAGGCAGATCCTGGCAGCCGCCATCCCTGCCGAGCGAGCATGGATGGAGGAGCTACGTCAACCCTGGTACTGTGAGGTGAAGGAAAGCAGTCCCTGCCTGCCAGGCTTCCGTTCTGTGCCTCAGTGTTCTCATTTGTGGCTAGATACCTCGAGCTTGGAGTCGACCTCAGCAGCTGGCAGTCACGGCGGGTGGGGTTGGCCTTGACCGTACCCCAATGAAACGTTGCTGTCTGTGGGGTCAGGGTATGGCACAGCAAGGCAGCACTGGTAACCACAGAACTATCCGCCCCATTTCTCCCCTACTCCCTGCAGCTCAACTCAGAATAGCTGCTTGTTTGGGGGAGGGAGTTACACATGGAGTTGTGACACAGAAGCCTAGGCCTGCCCTTCAGGACCCAAGAGTTCCACCATAAGCTGGCCACTGTGAGAGGGGTCTGGATCTGCCCCAGCCCCAGGTAAAACTTCTAGAAAAGGCTTATTCTTGCACTCCCCTAGTTCATGTTGAACCAACTGCGCATTTGGGATAGACTTGAGCCTCAGTCCCTCTCTAGTGCGAAAGCAAAACCACACACCAATAGCAAGTGTGTGGCAAACCTGGACGTGGGACACCATCTAGTGCTAAAACAACAGAAATGACTGTGCTTCGGGGGAAAGAAGCAGTCTGCCCATTTCTGGAAGGACAAAGAGCAAGATCGTCGACATACCAAACCGTCCAATACCCAGATGAGGGCATACACCAATAAACATCAAGATCTTTCAGGGCAGGGTGGGGAATAGGGCTCACTCAGCAAGTAAGAGGACCCGAGTTCAATCCCTAACCCCTCACAAGAAGCTGAGTGCCACGGTCAGCACACACCTGTGATCCCAGCCCCGAGGAGGCGGAGGCAGGAGGGAGCCTGCCACTCAACGGACAGCAAGTCTTGCTGAGTTGGGGAGCTCCAGTTTCAGCGAGAGACCCTACCTCAAGCAAAGCCACAATAAAGTAGAGGGCCAGACATGGAGGCTCAGGCCTTTAATCCCAGCACTCAGGAGTCAGGCAGTCGGATCTCTGTGTGTTTGAGGCCTGCTGTTCTCCATAACAAGTTCCAGGCTATCCATACATGGATAGATGACCAGGGCTTCATGGCTTGGTGCATTTAACTCAGGGACCTCCTGTTCCATTCCTTGCTGTCACAAATAATAGGATGCCATCCTTTTCGGTAGCTCACTCCTGTTGGCTGTGTAACCAGCAGCCAGTATCGGGATTGCTGGGTAGCTAGCACGGTAGTTCCACACTGATCCTTTTGAGGAAGCCCATACTGTTTTCCACCATGGCTGCATTAACTCCCACCCCCACTAATGATGTGTGAGTGGTTTTTTTTTTTCTTCTCTGCATGTCTTCACTAGTGATTTCTTTCTTTAGTGTGTGTGGTGTATGTGCGTGTGCACATGTCATGTGTGTGTGTGGTGTGTGTATATGTGTGCATCCATGTTGAAGCTAGAGGTTTGTGTCCAGTGTCTTCCCAAATTGTTCTCCACTTTTTTTTTTTGAGGCAAGGTCTCTCATGAAATATGGAGCATATTTATTAGGTTAGACTGACTGGCCAGTGCCAGGGATCCTCCGTCTAGGTCTCTCGAGCTCTGGGGTTACAGGTCCGCGTCTCCATGGCCAACTTTTCACCTGGGTGCTGAATCTGAACTCAGGTCCTCACGTTTACACAACAAACCCTTTGTTAACTGAGCTGTCTCCCCAGCCCCCCACCAACGCCTCTGGTCCTTTTCTTCTGTACTAACAGCTACCTATTCTTCCTGTGTGAAATGGCAGCTCATGATTTTGATTGCATTTCTCTGATGATTAGTGATGACAAGCATTATTTCATAAAGCTTCTGGCCATTCATATGCCTTCTTTCCAGAAATATCTGTAGAAGTACTATTGCTTTGTTTTTTTTTAATTGGGATATGAGTCTTCATTTTTTTCCTCATAATTGATTTTTTTTCCAGTTCCTTACCATTCCAGATATTCACCTGCTGTCACGCGTAGGGTTTGTAAGTCCTACCCCTCGGCGTGTAGGCGGTCTTCCACTCTGTAGTTTCCTCACTGTGAAGGTTTTGGCTAATGCCGACCTGTTTGTCTATCCTTGTTTTTTGCTTCTTGGGATTTTGAGACATTGTCAAAAAAATATTTCCTTTTCCAGCGTCTGAAGTGTTTCTTTTTTCCTGGCAGGTTTATAGTTTCAACATCGAAGCTTATGTCTTCATAATTCACTGAGTTGATTTTGTAGCTGGTGAGGGATGGGGCTCGGGTTTTATTCTTCGTCGTGTGCCCCGATGTCACATTTCTCAATTTGCATATGAACCATCTTTGCATTCCTGCAGTGAATCCACCTGATTATCGTGATTTTTTCTTAATGTGCATTTCTGCACTCTAGTGGCTACATTTTGTTGGGGATTTTTTATCATCTTCACGAAGGGTATTGGTCTATCAACGATAGACTATGATAATGATGATTCATCTTTACCCTTCCTTTGAAAAAATAAAAAAGAGGGAATTTCTGGGAGCCATGCGGGAGGATGCAGCCAGCCTTGGGGCTTGGGGAGTGCAGCCCACTGCTTCCAGGGGATTGTCTGCTGAACAGTCCCTTCTGCTGCTGCTGCTGCTGCCGCTGCTGGACTCTGCCATGCTGACTGCCATTAGAGTCACTTTATCTCTCTTGTGCTGCAAAATTCCCAAGGGATCTTCAGTCCCTCACTGCTATTCATAACAACAGCGGTGACTTTCTGAGGGAATATTACCACTCAGCTAATTGGATGACTCAACTGGAACTCCAGAAAGAATAACTGGGGGACACGCATGGTTGGAAAGACTGGGTCGGTGTGGCTTGCCAGCTGCTTTGGAGAAAGTTGCCTGGGTGGAGCAAAAGATAATCTTGGTTGCTGAAGACTTGCTAGATCAGGAAGCAAATAGAAAGGGAGTGCAGTTGCTGGGACCCAGGGGTCTGTGATTAATGATGACAGGTGAGTTTCAGTGCCCACTGTTAAGCTTGGTCAAATTTGATTTTCCTTGTTTTACAATTAATATTATAAATTTGCTGATGCACTCCGAGAACATGTAAATGTAAATGTAAAAAGTGAAAATTCCTTTTGCTTGTAATTCGCTAATCAACCTTAATAAAATTCTATTCGACTTGGATTAAACATAATCATAAAATAATTGATTGTTACTATAAACAGTAGCCTGCCAAGAAAACTACTTGTCTCTCACAAGTTTTGTCAATTTGTAGTAAAAGATTTACTGCTTCAATGTACAGTGTTCAATGTCGCTATAGAAATGAAACATACGAAAGATGTCTAGTCATAGGTGGGTGCCTTCATGGTAACCAAATACAAAAATAGTTTTGTTGTAAGGGTAGAAAAGGTGTGAAAATCATAATAAAGGAGAGCGATTGAGATTTTGACTCAAGAAACTCAAGGAAAACATGTGCATGAGTGATTTTTCACCAACTCCTTGAATTTGGGTCCTTGCCTGACTTTGCTATCAGGGAGTGCTGGCCTTACAACTGAATTTGGGAGAATTCTCTTCACTTCATTTCTTGTTTTTAAAGAAGAACTTAAGCGGAACTATTATTCCTCTTTGACTAGTAGAGCTCAGGAGTGACGGAGGCTCTGGATATCTACTGATGGCAGGAATTTCCCTCATCACCCACTGCTTGTGTCTGGGAATCTGTCTGTTCTTACAGTTATCAAGGTCGTTAGTGTTTAGCTGTTCATAATGACCTCTAGTGATCTTTTCTGTTTTGTTGTGGCCACTGTAATGTCCTCTTCATTTCTGATTTTATTTACTTATTTGCATCCTCTCTCTTTTATTTCTTAGTGTAATCAGGGATTTGCCAATGGATCTTTTCCAGGGACCGATTGTTGGAAAATCCCGTTGGGTTTTTGAGATATATTTAAAACCCCTATTTCATTTGTTTAGGCTCTGATCTGCATTTTTTTCCTTTTATTAATTTCCTATTATTGACTTCATTAATTTCCTTTTATTAATTTATTAATAAATTATTTATTTTATTGATTAAAACTAATTAAAATTGAAACTTTAGAATTAAAATTAATGCTATTAATTAATTTGCCGACAAATGCTTTCTTTTTATTAACTGGTTCAGTCATAGGTTGTCTTTTGTGGCTCTTCCTCTTTGCCGTAGGCATCGGCTGTCACAGTCGTCCCTGCTGGTTCTGCGTCAGCTATGTGTCAGGTTCCAGCTTGTTTCTCCCCATCTACACCTCTTTCAAAAAATGAAAGAGAATTCCTTCTTGATTCTCTCTCTGTCCATTGGTTGTTCAGGAGTGAATTTTGACGTGTTTTCATATTGTATTTTGCTGTTGACTTCTAGTTTTATTGCGCTGTGGTCTGAAAAGATACTCCGTCTGAGTTTGATGCTAACAATCAGTTGACTTTGTTTTCCTTTTAGTCATTGTTACATACGGTCTCTCCTGAAGGCGTTTCACACACTGTTGAGAAGCCTGTGAATTCTACACTTGTTGGCTGCTGTGTTCTGTAGATGGTAACCAGACTCATTTGGTCTAGGGTACAATTTAATTCTACTGTTCCTTTGTTGGTTTTCTCCCCGAGTTACCTGACTACTGTTGCAACTGGAGTGGATAGACTAGAGTCTATCTCTGTTTGTAGGTCTGTGAATATTTGCCTACAAACATCTGGGTCCTCCGATACTGGATTAATATAGTCTTAGAATTGCTACATCTTCCTGGGGGATTGACATATTTATTATATAAGCGTGATTTCCAGTGGCTGCTTTTGGTAAAAAGCTTTTTTTATCTGAGATAAATATGGATATTCCTGTTTTGTTTTGGATTTCAATTGCATAGAATCTTTTTTTTAGAAGATATTTTACTATTTTCTGTACATTTTATCTACATTATGACTGTGCAGTTTGTACGTGCAGTGCACATGGAGGCCAGAAGAGGGCGTTGGATCTCCTGGAACTGGAGTTACAGATGATTGTGAATCATCAGGTAGCTACTGGGATCAAAACTGGGTATTTTGCAAGAGCAGCCAATGTTCTTAACTGCTTGGCCATAACCCCAGCTCCGTGCATGAACTCTTTAAAATATTTTTTATTTTAATTACGTGTATGTGCCTGTGTGTGGATTGTACATGTGAGTGAAGATCAGTCACATTCTAACCCCTGAGCCATCTCTCCAGCCCCATCTCTCCAGCCCCATCTCTCCAGCCCCATCTCTCCAGCCCCTGCTTGTATAGAATTTTAGGCCACATTTTCATTTTTGGTCCGTTTGTGTCCATAGAGGTTAAGTGAGTTTCTTATAAGCAAAACACACTTTGGACTATTTTTTTTAAGTCTACTCAGTTACTCTTTGTCTTCCAATTGAAGACTTTAATCCATTTATATTCAAGGCAAGGCATTCTTACAATCGTGTTATAAGACAATACAGAACAGTAACACCATTGGTAAGATCTTATTACAATTACTTTATGGCTTGTTTTCTAGTTTTTCTCTCTCCTCTCTCTCTCCTTCTCTTCTCTCCTTCCTCCTTCCCTCATTCCCTCCCTCCCTCCATTCCTCCCTCCCTTCTCTCCTCCCTTCTTTTCTCCCTCCCTTCCTCTCTTGCAGTCTTTCTTTGTGGATAATTGCTTATTCTAATGGTGTGTTTGACTCCTTGTTTACTATTTCAGATTTGTCTGTGATCTGTTTTTTTCTTGTAGGTGCTATAAGTCTTACAAAAGCAACTTTGATTACAGAAAGCTGTTTAAAAATTATATCAGCTTAACATGACTATGAAGATAGACAAAAGAGGAAATGCACTAATGAATCCTTATGCTCCATTCTTCCCCACAGCTTGAATATTTTTTAATTTATTTTTTATTCTTTAACAGTTTATATAGATGAATATACTGAATTTTCATAATTTTACTTTCCCACACTCATGGCTATTAGCAGAGGCTGGGAAGAGTCATGGGTGAGAAAGGGGAGGGAAAGCCCGACTGATAGAGACAAGTTCTGGTGTGCAATAACATTTTGATAATATTCTGTATTATCATCTTATTACATATAAGGGGTAGCTACAGAGAATGATAATGTGCTCTGTAATTCAAAATGCAAACCAGGTTTGTGTTATTTTTCCATGAAGAAATGAGAGATTTTTGAAGAGATAGAAATGCCCACTGTATATACATACCAAAACATATCATGAGGAATATATATAATTTTATCTTTATGTCTCAGTTTAAATAAATTTAAATGAAAAAATAAATTTAAAAAAATAAAGGCCTAGAGTCCCATTAACTTCTATTTGAGTCTCTGCCCCCACCCCTGCTGTTTCCTGCCTGGACAAGTTGGAGACATTTGGTAATTTCTCAAGTCTAACTCATGCTGATAAAAAGCTGGACTGGTTGGTCACAATGGCAACTTGTGAGCAACATCTTGAAAATTAAAGGGAATAATTTATGCAAAGCACCCTGTGTGACGGGTACGAGACATCCAATAACAGTATCTGCTTCCGTACTCTTATCAGCGCTAACGTGGTTCCATGCCCATCGGGAAGTAGGCTGAGATGCTCACATAGAGAGCAAGCACATCATGGTCCAAGTCTCAAACCAGACACCCACCCCCTTCCCCAAGAAGAGCTGCATGCAGCATGGCCAGGTGACAATGTCGACTGTCCTGAGTCCCTCATTGGGATCCGAACAAGGTGCTGACAGCTGCTACTTAAGGGAATGTGCTTCCTCACAGACTCAGCCAACCCAAATATTTTTCTCCTCAAAAAACAGAAAAAAAAAATCTTGCACAGAGACACATGCAATGGCTTCATCCAGAGAGGTCATTAGCACTCCCCAGCAGCCTTTATTGATATTCAGTTTACAAAGCAGTGACCTAGAGAGAGGGCATCTCTGGCAGATTAATGGATCACAAGGGTCATTAGTGGTGCACAGGCACTTCCAGGGACTACTATTTTCTGCCAACCGGTTGTAAGCACACAGTTTGAGCTACCAAATGCTATCTGCTCACAAGGGTCTCCATTAGCAGAAGGGATGTGCCCGCAATAACAAGATCTGCTTGCACACACTCCACTTTGCATCTTTCGGAGCAAAGGAAGAGAGACTTAGAACTGGAATCAAGTATTTATTTATGCTGGAAATCTTCACAAGAGTCAGGCCCGCTGGGTTTCTACAGAATGCGGTCTATCCATCGCCACAGTCAGAGTGGCTTGCTGTTTGCCTCGTATCCATCCTCCTTTGTTCTGTGCAACGGAACACCAATTATGTTCTGAGCTAAGCTGTGTTTGGCCAAAGGATCACACTTCCTGACTCTCCTTGGAGCTGGGGAAGACCCTGGAACAAAAACAGACGTCACTGTATGGGGCATCCTGGAAAAGCCTCCTGTAACCTTTTCCCAACTTTCTGCTTGCAATTGGGGACATGGTGGCTGGAGTATCAGAAAGCAAGTAAGAAATATATACTGGACGGAACCAAAAGCTGAAGGAGCCCGGGAGCCTGCTGACTCTTTGAAACTGCCATGTGAACCCAAATCTGGTTGCCTGCAACACTCTCTTACATAAGAGAGAAGAAAAAACAACTGTCAAAAACTGTGAAGGGTCCAATATTTCACACACCTTGCAAGGCAGCAATGGAACCTGCTACAATTTTAAGGATTCTAACAAAAGCCACGAGACTCGCAAGGAATATATTACTCCCAGCACAGAAGGCAGCGGGAGCTTCGGACTCAGCTGGGATCCCTTGACTCCCAGGTCCTGCAGAGGACATGAGGGCCCTCCAGGAGACTTCTGTCCACACAGAAGCATTGCTTCTCAGGTAAGGAAGCAAACGCGTAGGTAAGTCTGCTTTTCACGGTAGACGGAGAGCAACCCTGCCCAACCTTTCCTTTGAAAAGAAACACTAATTTTATAATCGATGCTACATAGGAAACACAGCTTCCTGGGGCTCTAGAGAGAGATATTTTATCTTCCAATTCTGCTTGCAGTAAACATCCTGCAGAAGAAGAAAAGCCACCCGTGCCTCTGCTCATAAAACGCAAAATAATGAAGAGCTATAGACAGCAACATCCAGACAAAAATCAACTAGGTTTGTGTCCACGAGATGACTCAGAAGATGAAGACATCCGCTGCCAAGTCTGATGACCTGGAATCAAATGATCCCAGGACCCACGTGGTGGGAGGAGGGAACACATGCACCCGTGGAGGTCAGAGGCAATCCAAAAAGCTGGCTACCACAAATTGTCCTCTGCCCTCCACGTGCTGGCGCGTGCACACACAAACACACAGACAAAGACAATAAAAGGATTTGTAGTGCTGGTGAGACGGCTCGGTGGGAAAGGCACTTGCTGCCAAGCCTGACAACCTAAGTGTGATCCCTGGGACCCTCAGTACGGAGGAAGAGAACCAATTCCTGCAAATTGTCATCTGCCCTCCACACATGCTCTATGGCAGGCATACAGACACACACACACTCATACACACCACACACACATATGCACACACACACACACACATACACATACACACCACACACACATATACACACCACACACACACACACACATACACACCACACACACACACACATACACACACACATACATACACACCACACACACACCACACACACACACATACAAACACACATACACACACACCACACACACACATACAAACACACATACACACACACACCACACACACACATACATACACACCACACACACACCACACACACACATACACACACACACATACACTCACACACACACACATACACACACATACACATACATACACACACATGCACACCACACACACACATACACACACACACACACACACACACACACACACACACCACACACATACACCACACACACACATACACACACACACCACACACACATACACACACACACACACTCTAAATAAATATAGAGCTTAAAATTATTTAAAGAACCATGTAGGCTGTGTAAGTTATTGCCACTAGCTCCTTCCAGTTTGCCACGAACTCGTCTAAAATGGATATAGCTTCTTGTCATTTTCCATTACATACCAGAACCCAGTGCATGTATAGCTTTTTGGTTCAAAACCCACACAGGTAGGAAAAGCAGGAAAGTTAACCGTTTAATGCCATGTGTACTGTTCATATCATGTGACTTAAGCAAGTGACTTGCATGGCCCTGCTGCCTGACTTCCTTATCTAAACCATAGGGCAAAAAATACCAAGCATGATTGCCTAAGGTCAAGTCGCAGCACCTACCTAAAGCCAGTCATCGTAGTACATGCTTGTGAATTCCAGCACCGAGTAGGCAGGGACAGGAGGGTCACTGAGCTGAATCAGTGAGATCCAGGTTCAAGGAAAGACCCTGTCTCAAAAAATTAAGGTGGAGATTGATTGAAAAAGACACTTGATACAGACCCCTGGGCTCTACATGCGTGTGTACACACACACACACACACACACACACACACACACACACACTAAGAGAAAATAAGTAGCAACCTCACAGCAGCTGTGAGGATTCAATGTACTGTAACACTGAAGTCAGTGGTCCGTGGTTGATCCTGGTTGTCAACTTGAAGCAGCTGTCAACTTGAAGCAGCCGGGAAGGGGGACTCTCAGTTGAACTCTCTCCGTTGAGTTGGCCTATGGGCAAGTCTCTAAGGAATTTTCTTGATCCAGTTGATGAAGGAGGGTTCATCCCATTCCCTGGGCAGTGGAGCCTCAGTTACATATATAAAAAAAAAAATAGCTGACCATGATCCTGGTAGCAAACCAGTCTTCCTCCACGGCCTCTTCTTCAGTTCCTGCCTCCGTGTCCCGACTCGAGCTCCCGCCATGACTTCTCTCAGTGACCGACTATTACCCACGAGCAGAAATAACTCCCGCAAGCTGTTTTTGGTGTTTATCACAGCTATGGAAAGAAAAGTAGAGCAGTCACCCAAACTGTCACTTTAGAAGAGTGTGAGCTGGGAGCGTGGGAGGACCCAGCAGCCCTACACAAGCCTGTGGGATCCCACAGGTCGGAGTCTGGATCCCAGGTCCACTGCTTTTGATCCAGCAGGCACTGGGCCAGCATCTTCTGCACTGTGGGTGTCTTTCTTCACAAAGTAACAATCACCCCAGAGATCTGCAAGGGCAAAGGGTGATGAGTGTGAACGCTTCCCACCATGACCCATAACACTGGAAACCCGACCAAACAGCTACCGGTTTGTTGTGATTGCTCATTCTTGTGTTAGATTAAAACCTGCCGTTTAATCATTCAGAGACATCAGAAGACCTCTGCTCTTTGTACTCTGCCACGTGAATATTTTAGCCAAACATTATTACGTTCCTCTGATTGCAGACCCCTTTAATCTTCTGCTTTGGCTCTGACAGAGGTTGCTCAGGGTCGGCCCAACCTCATCAAATCCTCAACTGAATCCATTGCAGCGCGGAGAGCTGTAGGTTCCCAGAGCCAGCCATTTTCATGTGCCTGCATCAGTGGGAAGGATTTGGGTGCTCCCCTCTGAAGAGGTCTCTGAACTCCATTTGTTCTAAATAACACTTTATGAGACAGATCCAAGTGCTAATTGAAAGCATTTCACTCCGTGTATTTAATAAAAAATGAGATCTGGACTCTCATCTTCTCAAAACCTCCAACACCAGTCACATTTTTAACATGAGCCTAGCATCCTGAAACTGTCTCAAAAAACTTGAAAGTTTAAATGTATAGATTTTCTTAAAGTGAGATTGATTTGAATTATTTTTTGAAATGCAATCCTTAATAGAATGTCACTGTAGAACACATCTATTTCATCATGTCTGTCTGACAGCTGAGAAAGGTCTCCCTCATGCTTCTGAATTAGAACCAGTAATAAATGAGCAAACCCAACTTGAGACAGGTTTATTGCCCTACCAAAGGCGCCATCAGGGAGCTGATAATTAAGCAGTAATATCAACACACAGTGAGCTTGGGTGTGTGTGCCGACAGCAAGCGTTTGAGCTGATGAACGATAGGAGGATCTGCCATTTATTAGCCAGTTTGCCACCACACCTCACACCCAGCCAGCTCCTACACGGTATCACTAACATTGTAACTTCTTCACATCATCAGGCCGAATCCTCAACCCCGCCAAACTAAACCTGGGTTCTTTCTATTAATACATTCTACAGCTTTAAGGTGGGGGGAGGGGGTTCTAGAACACGTTCCAGAGACTCTGGGTGTTGTTGCTGACGCAGTAGGCAGTGCAAGCAGCACAAATTACACCAGCACAAATTATACCAAGTTACACAAATTTCAACGAGTGCTTACTAAGGAATGGTAATGAAGATCAGATTTCCTCATCTGGCGAACTCCTATTCATCCTTTGTGGAGGCTGTGTCTTGCCCTCCAGGAAGCCTTCCCTGATTTCCTCAGCTCACAGTTGAATAACCTGTGCTGTCTTCCTGGTTCAGTCCCAAGTGTCTGGAGCACAATCTGCCCAATGCATTTACCTCGTGTGGGTGTGAGCCACAGGAGCAAGGCTGTGAGGTCATCCCCATCCCCTGTTCTGGTCCTGCACGCTGTCTACTGTTCTGCCACCATGTGAACAAACTCAGCAAATGCCCCCATTGCCACGAGAACCACTGTGCCTTCCCTGGAATTGTGGACTGCATTGGTTACTGTTGCTGTAACAGTAACAGTAACAGTTACAGTAACAGTAACTGTTGCAAAAGCAACTTAAAGAGAGAAGGATGCCCTGGCTGCAGATCTGAGGTACGGTCCATCGTCCTGGGGAAGTCAGGGCAGCAGGGGCTTGAGGCAGCTGGGCACACCCCATCCACAGTCAAGAAGCAGAATGACGAGTCCTGGTGCTCAGCTCACCGTCCCCATGTGTTCAGGCTGGGATCCCATTCCAGGGAATGGTGTCACCCACAGCTAGGGTGAGTCTTCCCCCCTTATGGCACGCTCAGGCAGGGGCTCATCTCTCATGCGATTCAAGATCTCAAGCTGACAATGAGATTAGCCATCACCAGGAGCCAAAATAAACCATTCTTCCTGCGAACTGCTTCTGTTAGCTCCCTTGACACAGCAATGCAAAACTCACTAAGACAGAAGCACAACAGGGAATCCTGGGGCTCAGCAGAATGAGCAATGAAAAGGCCAGATATCATTATTTCTAAACAGGACCCACCTTCAAATGTGATCCTTGATCCTAGGTTGAAACCTCTGAGGAACTTAAGTTCCCGGGCCTGGGTTCTGTGTGTCCCCTCTGATGAGCTAACAGCAAAGGAACTGATAACACAGGAGCCCCAGAGCACGTGGGGGTGTGATTCTTGTAACAAAAGATAGTAAGGACGTCTCTCCCTAGATAAGAACAGGGTGAAGAGTGCTAGATTTTACCCAGCAACATTAAAAGTGTAAGGAACCAGCCGAAATGTATGAGCGAGCGGTCGGTAGACCCCAACAGTAGGTAGCAGTCAGGTAAGGAGTAAGATGTGTGAGTCCTCCATTGCTGCAGCTCACTGCACAAGCGTGTGTCTAGGAGGTGCAGTGCACGCAGAGAGAACAGGAAAGGAGCTGGTGACCTAGCGAAAATCAAAAAGGAGAAGTCAAGGCTTATGGAGCTTGAGGTAGTTAGAGTATGGGTACCGGACAATTACAATGGAAGGAACTGCACAAAAATTCCTAGAAATCTACAGAAGGGTCAATACTTAAGATCTGTTCTGGCTGGTTTTGTGCCATCTTGACACAGGCAGAAGTCATCTGAAAGGAAGGACTCTCAATGGAGAAAACGCCTCCATAGGATCCAGCTGTAGGGCATTTTCTTAGTGATTGATGGGGGAGAGCTGAGCCCATTGTGGGTGGTGCCATCCCCTGGGCTGACAGTCCTGGGTTCTATAAGAAAGGAGGCTGAGCAATCCATGGGTAGCAAGCCAGTAAGCAGCACCCCTCCATGGCCTCTGCATCAGCTCCTGCCCCCAGGTTCCTCCCCTTCTTGGGTTCCTGTCCTGACTTCCTTCAGTGACAAACAGCAATGTGGAAGTGTAAGCCGAACTAACACTTTCCTCCCCAACTTGCTTTTTGATCATGGTCTTTCATTAAAGCAATAGACACCTTAACTAAGACAAGCCCTAGAAAAAAACACTTAAAGATGAAGACAGAACAATTTCCACAGATGACACGTGACAAGGAAGAGTTTGTGCTCCCAAAAAACCAGAGAGAAAGATTTCACAACGCAGAGTGCTGAGCACAGAATCCTCAGAAGAGTCACACATTTACAATGAAGCTAGATTAACCCACACTTGTGGATTCTCTGGTCCTGACTTTAAGATCCAAGTGAATCTCAGAAGGACTCCACTGACTCCAAAAAAGTTAATAGCATTTCAGAGTAAAACTCAACACTATTTAAAGGAATATAATGAAATCAACTCCAAGAACAATGACATAAAACTCACAATGTCCAGCATCCAATCAATAATTACAGGCAAGAGAAAGAAAGGCCTCTAAAGATTTTAAATGCCAGTCAATAGAAATAGAATCAGAAATGACAGAGGTGATGGAACTAGTGGAAAATGAAACCAAAGCAGCGATTATTAAATATGCTTCCCAAGTTCTGCAGGCTGCAAGGATAAAGTATGGACCAGGCACAACGGAGTCACAGTGCCACTAACGAAATGCAAACTGAGTGAATGAGCCAGGAGCCCAGACAATGCAGATCTGAGAGCATGGCTGCGGGAAGGGTTCAGACACTGGCTCAGACGGTGAATGTTTATTTCTCAGGTTCTGAGGAACAATGGAAGGCACTGCACAGAAAACTCCAGAAATCTGCAGAAGGCTCACCGCCAGTCCAACTCAGCACTGATATGCACATGTACATTGCTGCAGAAAGACCAGCCAGTAGAGACAGGACAGGGACCACCAGGGAGTGGTCCCTAGTGAGTCTCCAACCTGAATAAGTATATGCTCCATGGCAGGAGAGAATTCCTCCCACCTGGAAAAGAAGACAGCCCTGAAAACCCACAAGAGCGTGCACACACACACACATACACACATTCACACACACACACTCACATACACACACACACACACACACTGACATTCACATATACACACCCTCAAACACACTCACACTCTCACACACACTCATATACACACACTCACATACACACTCACACATTCACACACTTGCACACACACACATGCACACTACACCACACACACATACACACACTCACATACACACACTCATACACATGCTCACACACACATTCACATACACAGACTCACTCACACACATACACACTCACACACTCACATATATACACGCACACTCACACACCAGGGAATACATGAGTGACAAGAACACAGTCCACGGTGAGGGTCTCCCAGTGTAGTTCCTTCATGGTCTCTCCACTATTAACATCTTTTTTGTCATAATTTATTTTTCTTCTCTCATGAAACACATCCCAGCCCCCATGCTCCTCCTCCCTCCATCCCTCTCCATGCTCCCCATTCTCCCCTTCTCCCCTAGATCTATGTCTTTTATTTTGATCCCTTTTCTTCTTAAATTTCCAAGAATTTAAAGAAATAGTTAAATTTTCACCAAATACTGAAATTAAAGACTTAAATTTAAAAACCGGAAACAATTAACCTTTCTTACAATACTGACAAAAGCAACGAGACTGCATCCCGTTAAGAAGACATTATGAACATAACCAATGAAAATCATGTTTACATACATAGAAATACTCATGAGCAAATAGAAAATACAGTAGGAAACACTTCATATTCATAAAAACTCTTTGTATACAAAATGTATGTATGAATATAGGCACAGGGTTGTAGGGTTCTGTTTGGTTTTATTTTTAGTTCTAAAGCAGAGCAATGTCTCCCAAACAATATGAAAATGTCAGAGAATTTTCTAGAACTTGTATTTGAAAGGAAGCCATCATCTAAAGGAAGGTCATGTGACACTAACTTGATTATCCATCTCCACAGGGAGTGGTCGGTCCCACTTGCTCGTCCAATAGTCTAGCTGTCAGCTTTAGGGGCACCCACACCCAAGGCACACAGCTTACACCCAAAACACACAATAAAACAAACTTAACACCAATTGAGACTAAAATTATAAATGCGCATGAAGGTATACTGAAGGGATTTGGAGACTTTAAGACACTGGCAAGCTTTGTGTAAGGAGACTGCTTGTTTTCCTGAAGGCGTGGACAGCACAGGTTAGCCCCTTCAGTGATGACTAGCCTGCTCTCAGACTCCTCACCTAGCAGTTGGAGCATGATGCCCCTATCCCGGTTTTGTTTCCTGCTGCTAGGACAAAACACCCTGACAAGAGCAACTTAGGGGAGAAAGGGCTTATTGAAGCCCAGGGTTCCGGGTCACTGTCCATCACGGCAGACACGCAAAGGCAGCAGGAACTGGAACAACTGGTGTCAAAACAGCTGCATTCAACCGCGGAGACAAGTGTTATGCGTGCACGCCTGTGCTCAGTTCATTTTTCCTTTCCTTATAAAGTCCACGACCCGAATCCAAGGAATGGGGCCGTCCACCATGGGCAACCTTTCTTACTTCGGTTAACATCATCAAGAAACACACACACACTCACATACGCTTACTCACATACACATACACACACACATGTACACACTCACATACACACAATTACACACATACTCACTCTCACACACACATTCACATACACACTCATACACACACACTCTCACTCTCTCACACATACACACTCACAGACACACACATACTCATATACTCTTACACACATTCACTTACACACACACATACACTTACACACACACTCTCACACATGCACACTCACACATAAACATACTCACATACACTTACATACATTCAAACACACACACTCACGCACACACACACACACACAGATAAATCTGATCTTGACAATGCCTGAGACTCATTCTTCAGGTCGTTCTAGGTTGTGTCAGGTTGATAATCAACACTAACCACCTCCCTCTTTCCTGGTTAACAGAATTATGACAAAAAAAAATCAAATGACATAACACATGTAAAATTAATTTTCAGTTCAATAATCACAAGCTGGAAATGAAGCAACTCTGTTCTATGACTCTGAGACCATTAACGCTCAGCAGCAACTTGTTAATATTTCTCATCTACTGTGATGGACATTTCAAATGAAAGCAGAGAGGAAATCTTTGAAGTTCATACCACTGAGCATTCCCAGATGGTGACTAAGAGCACCGATCACCCAGACACAAAGCCAGATGGGTGGTTCCAGGGCCCCTACCTTAAAATACTACCTTCCCAAGCTGGCATGCTGGAAAGAGCAGAGTCTGAAGCCACACAGACTGAAGTTTAATTATCAGCTCTGTGACAAATGATGCATTATTTAATTTCACAGGGCTCGGGTTTATCCACTATGGATAAAGATGATAAGACCTCCCCAAGGATTGTCATGACACATAAACGGAATGGAAGATGTCATGTCCCTAACAGTCTGAGGCACACGCCAAGTACCTAAGGCGTGCTCAGGCTCCCTGGTGGCTTAGGTTCTCGGGAATCTCCCTAATTCAGAACACTCAATGACAGCCTTGACCCGTGTGGGAATCGTGTCTAACTAGCGGTGAATAGAGAGGGAGGCACAAGCCTTATGATGTCCAAACTGCCTCCCGAAAGAAAAAAAGAATCTACTGGAACAGAAAAAAAGCTTCCAAAAAGTAAGACATAAATAACAGTAAAATATGTCATGCCTCTGTGTATTGCAAAGCTCTATTTAATAAATGCAAATGAAGAGATGAAGCTGGGGGAATCCCATACCAACTCTCTACAGGGATAAGTTGTCCGGGTCTTAGCAGTGTGTTCCGTTAAAGCCGTTACTGGGAAACATTGTATCTTAAGGACGGGAGCTCGTTGGCACCGAAAACGGCACAACTGTTGCATCAGATGACTGAAGTACTAGCAGCAGGCTTGAGAATAAACAGCCAGTCTCCACTTCTCCACCGGAGAAGCAAAGCTGCATCTCATTTAACAGATGAGAAACTGCATTGTAAAGACAGGGGCTGGGCAAAATTGTTGCACAGTAATCTAAGCCCACACCACGCCCTTCAGACTGCAGGGCAACTCTCTGAGAGGATCTGCTACTGGCACCGTTTACACAATCTCCCGTGTACTTCAGAAATACTATTTCTTCAGAATAAGTGGTATCGATAGCACCATCTTAATGTTTGCTATTTAAAAATCCGTCAAGATAAAAATTACAAAGTAGACACCTTGGCATCAGTATCTTCAAACTGTTGGCCTCGTATAACAGGAGAGAAAACTCCTGAGATCTGTTGCTGTGTTATTCAGAACCCGCATCTACACAGCACAGCGTCTACCCTCTGGCAACAGGCAGTGAGGACACTAATCACGCAAGGCTCCTGGAACAGCATGAGGGGCTCCCACAAACGGAAGGAACTTGTGATCACGAAATGCTGCGGAGTGACATCTGTTAGTTCCTCGTGGAGTGTGGGCGAATCTGGCCAGTGGAAAGATACTTGTCCTACAAACTAAAGGGAAGTTCTTTGCCATCCTTCAAACCAGAGAAAACTACAAAGAGAATAAAGTGCTAATAGGCAAGGGGGACTATAACATCCTTGTAAAACTTGGGAACACCGACATTGGTGGCTTCTAGGTAAATGGGACAAGAAATGTAAATATAACTCAATGGAGTTTAAATCCACCCAAATGGTAAACCCTGTAACATCCTGGTGAAATTACCTTTTGTTTTGGTTTGGGTCTTTTTTTTTTTTTTAACAAACGGATATATTTTTGCCACCAGTTCCTCTCCCTCTTAGATTTCTCCTCTGGGTGTTCCCCACCAACAATTCAGTTGGTTACCAGCGACTGGAATATCAGTCGCTGCAAAGGCCGTTTGGCCCCGCCCACAAGGACCCTTGGAAAGTAATGCATTTCAGCGAGATGTGGCGTTCATGTAGATAGCAAGTTCTTAATAGAATCTGGGAAGATGTTCTTTGGCAGAAAACGATTTTGTAGACATTTTTCATTATGATAGATGTGGCATTACAGCCGTTATAAAAAATTTCAAGCTGTGTTGGGGCTTTGTCACAAGTATTATAAATCACTCACACATATATTAAAGTCTGGAAAGCAACTGGAGAGAAGGAAAAAAAAAAACTAACTCCTATTTACAGACTAGGTATAATTTGGCGTTATTCTTAAAGGTTCAAGGCAGCTTAGAGGATCTGTATTCAGTGCTTATGTGAGGATCAGGGGATCACATTCCATTACTGCCGAGCCAGGGAGGAAGCGTCCGCGCGGTGAGTTAACATGCCATACATTCTGAAACGAAGGGAAAGAAAGACTGAGCTCCGAGCCGAGTCATTGCAGGACAGCAAGGCCCACTGCTATTTGTAAAATAAGCCAGGAGAGGAATTAATTAAGAAATAACAAGTTATATACACCGCGAGGAATTGGGTGCCATTAAGGAAACTAGTTTTACTCTGCGCACACACATGTGTTATATTGGGACCGCTTTCTTCTGCGTTTGTAGGCAGCCTGGGTATGTAGCCATTTCCTATGAATTCATCTGGGTTCAGAACAGCCTAAGCTGATGCTGTTCCAAATTTAAGGATGAGCTCTGTCTCTCTAGGCCATACTGACATTTGAATAATTTAAATACAATAGAAAAAGAGGAGGGAAGGCAGACTGCACGCATACTTTCTAATCTACCAAAGCCTGATATTTACAACACACGGCTATCTCGCAAGGTTGAAGGTCAAGAACTCTTAGCATCTGAGTTCTCACTGGTGAGGGGTCAGGAGTGAGAGATGAGGCTCTGGCCACTGCGGTGGCATCTTGAAGCCTGTGGCCTTCATATAAGGGGCTTTGTCTCTCAGGGGACAGGGGAAAAAATGTCTGAAGAGGTATGTGGTCACCCAGACTAGACAGGATACTAGTGTTATCTGATGGGCAGGCCTCGAATTGCTGTCAAACACGTAACAGCACAGAATCATATAAACACACACACACACACACACATACACACACACACACCAAAGACTCATCTAGCCCCATATCCACAGCATAGACACAGAGAACCCAGTCTTCAGTTAACCAGGCAAACCTTCCACCCAGGACAGGTGATCTGACCTGCTTTGATTGGTCTTGTTAAAGGGAATCACTGTGACCCAAGCTGAATTCTGATTCCAGCCTCCTGTTCATTTCTTGAGACATAATCATTTGCAGAGATTTTTTTTTCAAATTTTCATATTTATAAACAAAAATAAGAATCTAAATAGAAGAATGTGAATATTCTTCGTTTTCCTCAGGGAAGAACTTGGGATACCTGTTGTAGAAGTTTATTTTCAGTTGTGTTTAAAATAGTGTTTTGTGAACTGAGGGTCTGTCTAGGTCTTCACATTTTGTATTGTCTGCAAATGATGGATTTATGTGGTGGATATTTAATTGCTTGTGATCTGCACGTGCTATCAGTAGAACACCTGAGGAGTTCTGGATCAATAAAAACATCTGAGCTCAGATGCACAGGGGCACTGACATCATGCCAGCTCATCCAACATGGAGACAAGAAAGAAGAGAAAGAAACTCCAGACCTTGCAGAGTGTGGTAAAATTCGCTTAGGACTCTTCCCAGAGGACAGAGATTAAGGTATTAATAAAAGGAAAGCTCTATAAGAGAGAGTTGTAAATGAGAAAGAAGCTCCAAGGTGAGAGCCATGTTTCAGACAAATGTTTCTGATGAATTTTCATGGTGAAAACAGAGTTCAGCTGGGAGCAGGAAAGCAAGGTTTTGATGGCTTTTCCTGATCATGGAGCCGATGCTCCCTCCCATTGCTGTTGGAAGCCAAGGCATGAGAATGGAAACCAGAGTGTACTGTTCTATAAACTGAATTTTTTGATGGCTTTTTGTGTGTATGAAGCCCAAGTGAGTCTTATGTTTGAGGTCTATGAAGAAGGGTATATGTCCTGTCTTACCCATAGCAGTGGTGAGAGAGAAAGCCAAACTGCCAGAATGTTTCAACAGGAGATTCTTCCCATTGGCCTAGGAGCCACTGCTATTGCAGAAGCCAAAGGCCTGGGGCCTAAAAGCCACTTAATTAAACTGAACAGGTTTTGTTTTTCTTTCTGCAAACCTGACTACAAGCAGCCCAGGTGATGGTGCTGAGAACTCTACCCACAAGGGAATCTGTAACTGTACACCTGCTGTGACACTCAGCAGAGCTTGCAGATATAAATATGCCTCTTTGTCTTCATTGGTGAGCCGCCACAGTGGCTAACAGCTGCAAACGGGGCCTAACATGGGGAGATACAGAGACATTTTCATAGGTTCAAACCCTGCCAGACCTCAGCAGAGGGAACCACCATCCTGGCCAGTGCCATCCTGGACAGTGGAGCCCTGAACAGCTGGAGTTCAGGCGTTTTTATTGATTCAGAACTCCTCAGGTACAGATCATTAGCAATCAAACATCCCCCACAGAAATCCAGCACCTGCAGACAATACAAAATGCAAAGACCTAAGCAGACCCTCACCCAACAGTGCACAAAGCAATATTTTGTACATAACTAAAAATAAACTTCTACAACAGCAACCCTTCCTGCAGTCAAGAACAATAGTTTTTCCTGCGAACCAGACTCTATCTTAAAATCTGGGAAGTGTTTCCTCAGGGTCCGCACACAGAAACTGTCTTCCAGATTTGTCGGAGTTTGTATCTCGTGCTGGCAGCCAAACTTGGTACTAGTGGTGCTAGTTTTGAAGGCAATAAGGGATCTTTAGGGAGCAGCTGAAGCTTGGCACTGTGAGAGGCCAGGAGAAGCTATTGGTAACAGTGCAGCCTCAGTAGCAGTTGAAGGCCCAGATTGAAGGGGTCGTATAAAGAAGTTGAGTCTTGGCACCATGAAGAGATCTTATGAGAAGCCACTGGTAAAAGTGCAGTCCAGTTGCAGCAGAAGTCCACAGTGTTCTGAAGATGCCAGTACTATGGGACGACCACCAAGAACAGCAGCAGTGGACTGGAGCCAGCCAGAGCCTGGAGGACAAGCTGTGTGTGCTGTAGAAGGCAGAGCAGAGAAGAGATCCAAGCCTTATGGAGGAGCCCAGAAGATCGTGAGTGAATTCCAGATAATTGGACATTGATAATGTTTTTCTGCTGTCCAAGGACATTGTGAAAAGCTTGATAGAAGTTTGGTCTCATTTGGTCCTGTGCATTAGCAACCCTCATGATTGTTTCTCTTATAAATGGTTTTGCTGGTGTAGTGTTAAATTGTGTTGTAAAGATAAAGAAAAAAAAATTTGATTGGGTGTACAGAAAAGGAAAAATGTTATGGAAGTTTATTTTTAGTTGTGTTTAAAATATTATTTTGTGAACTGTTGGGTGAGGGTCTGCCTAGGTCTTCACATTTTTTGTTGTCTGCAGGTGTTGGATTTATGTGGGGGTTGTTTAATTGCTTATGATCTGCACGTGCTATCAGTAGAACACCTAAGGAGTTCTGGATCAATAAAAACACCTGAGCTCAGATGCTTGGGGTTCCACTGTCCAGTATAGCACTGGCCAGGATGGTGGTTCCCTCTGCTGAGGTCTGGCAGAGCTTGCAGATATGAATATGCCTCCTTGTCTTCATTGGTGAGCCACCACAGTGGCTAACAACCGCAGATACCCTACAGGGTTGGATTGTCCTGCAAGGTTGAGATACCTTACATGGTTAGGATATCCCTTATGGCCAGGATATCCTACAAGGACCTGCACTGACTTTACTCAAGAGCAGAGATTACTGTCTGTTGCAAGCAGGTATTTTCCACTCCTCTTAGAAGAGAGAGCATCATAGGGGGAGCCAGGGCTTGGGCCAGCCTGTCCATCGGTGTTGCAGAGAACCTTCCATAAGAAATACTAGGGAAACCAGAGGGACAAAAGTATGTAGCAGGGAGGGATGAGACCGCAGAAACCTGCCACCCACTCCCTCATCCAGCTCTGAAGTTGGATTGCTATCTTGTCTAATTTGCACCAAGGAAAACTTGAGTCCAGACACCCTTTTAATAAGTTGTCCCAAGTCTCACTTCTAGGAAATGAAAGATCTGAGTTTTTTGATCCGTAAACTGTATTTTGGTTTTGCTTTGTGGCACCATGAGACACCACATTATAGAGTCGTTCCTGTGCTTTGGTCTTTCTCAGTTGGAGGAGCTGGAATGTAAAGGTGGTGGCAGACGGGGCTTCTGCTTTGAAATACAAATTTGGTAAGATCCAAGTATGGTTATGAGATCCAAAGGGAATGATTAGTGAGCAAATCCCCATTAGCTTGAGACTGTACCTGGATCAAAGCGCCCCAATGTGCACGTGCAAACCCTGACTGAGAGCACAGAGACCCAACGTGGAAAAATCTGCCAGATGCCACGGAGATTCCATGAGAGCTATGAAGTGGAGTGCTGTGTGTGTGTGTGTGTGTGTGTGTGTGTGTGTGTGCGCGTGTGTAATTTTTACCCCAACATCTCTGCCTATTTAAAAGTTGCTATTACACTATCTAACCAGAATACCCAGTTACGGTATGAACTCCCCTGCATCGTTTAAATCACAATCTCATCAACAATTTCCCATCAGTCCATGTATCTTAGTCCTAAATATGCAAAACATCAAAGAAGAGGTCCAATGGATTTTTTTTTTTAATTAGCATAAGGAGTACTGGTTCTCCTTGTGACAGTGACCCAGCTACACTACTCTTGGGCACACACCCAAAGACGATCCCCATACAGAGATACTTGCACACCTGTGCTTTTGATATCCTCTTCATGGTAGGTGGGAAATGAAACCAGCCTATATGTCCTTCAACAGATAAATGGATACAAAAATGTGGTATCTATATATAATACAGTTTTGTTTATCCAATCAAGAAAGCGAAAGTCGAATGAAAATGAATGTAATGCCTTCTCGTTAAATGTCTGCCACAGTCTTCAAAGGTTCTTACACGATTCGGCAGAGCACGGCCTATACCCAGAGCCCACCCCTGTCCAATCTCAAACCACATGGATCAACTGTAGTTCATCGCTGCTGCCTCTAGGCTCCACGAATCCCAGAGAAGGACTGGGAGGCTGTCTGCTCTTTGCTCTAACAGGACTTTCGTTTCTCGCTTCTGAAAGTAGACTTTTCCTCTGATTGCTGTTAAACCAGAGTCAGACACAAAGAAAGTGGCTTGACAGGGCACATTCAGGGAAGCCTCACACATCTCCCGTGCAGAGACAGGAAATCTCACCTCCCTCTGCACAGGGAAGATAATCTGAGTTCTCCTGCCTCCTTTCCCCATTTAGATGGTTCCTGAAGGCTACCAGATATTCTTCTACCACGCAGCTGCCTGCAGGGGTTTAGCTGCTTGCATGCTCAAATTTTCCACTTTCACTGGAATACAGAGAGCTAAGTTATGTTTGGACCTAAGCCCTGCATAAAATGAATCATTTAATTGTGAAGAAAATTTCCCAGCTAAAGTAAGCAAGCATCTTTTAAACAGCTCCACATACCTAGGGTCTCGTGATGTTCTCCAAGGAGACATGTACAGAAATTATAAATAGCTAAAATAATCCTATGTTTTGGGAGAGCTTACAAAGCCTCGAGTCTGAGTCAATGAAAGTGAAATACAAAAATAAATGGGGCTTTGTGGCATTAGCACACCTGCATAATTGATCGCTTCGGTGCGGCTGGCGTCTAATACCGGATAGCTGGAACTGTTGAACTGAACTGTGGGAACCTAACAGTAGGGCCTGTCCAGCTCCATTCAAGCCCCTCCAATATTTCGGCTTCTGCTGCTTATTTGGGTTTGGATTGGGCAAGTGGACAACAACTCCTCCTCCTCCTCCTCCTCCTCCTCCTCCTCCTCCTCCTCCTCCTCCTCCTCCTCCTCTCCTTCTCCTTTTCCTCCTCCTCTTCCTCTCCAACACACCTTATTATGGATTTGCATTGAATGGAGCCTGATAGTGGGTGTGGCTTGGAGTGGGGGCGGGGTGGTAACAGAAAGGGCAGAGATCTAGTGACAGATCACATTGCGATGCTGGCACACATCCTCCAGCTCCCTAACTGAGGTCCTGTGAGATGAGAATGAGTCCCACCCCAAGGCATGTTAAAATCCAGGAGAGTGAGAGGGGCTGTATTTCCAATCCCTGCCATCTCTTAGTTTTGTGCTTTCTAGGGTTCCCCCGGCTTTAGCCACTGTAAGCCAGACATCAAAATCCTTTTGTAAGCTGCCTCTGAATAATGCAGCAATGGTATACAGAAGCTAAGCCCAGATCATTACAGTGAGAGGCCACAGTATGAAAGCTAGAGGCTTTTCTTCTTTCCCAGATAGGCTCATGTCCTAGAGAGTTGTTGCAATTTGTATCAGGCTCTTTAATAGTGTCTAACTGATGGGTTTCAATTACCAAGGAAGACAATAAAAGGCAGAGCTGCTGCCTACAAGCTGAAGAGCTGTATTATGAATGGAAAAGCTCCTTATTTTTAAACAGGGGTCCAACCTTTGGCCCTGGAGAAGAATTTCACTCATCTACGTAGATGATTAAAAAGAAACCTAGAAGGTAATGAGAGAATTTGTGCCAGAGCCAGCTGGCATGGAGTGGGTTTAAATAAAGGGTGAATTATTCTCAACTACAGACACCCCTTTCGGAGGACCGAGAGCCGAGTGGCAAAATAAGAATTAAATGCCGCTGCCCAAGAGCGATCATTCTCCCCCTCTGTGTGATCATGCATCCGTACTCCACTTCCTTGTCTCTCTCATCTTTTCATTTCCGATCCTGGGCCTGATCAGCTGAGTGGTACTCTCATCTAGATGCCAACAAGAACCAGTGAGCTCGCACTCACGGCTCTCTGGTTTAGCGTTATAAGCGTACATTGAGCGCCTGGGGCTCCTGTTGTAAGAATGTAGTGACAAGAAAGACACCGCTCCGTGCAGTTGATGGGGATCCAACCACAAAGCCAGGCAGTCAGGGTATCACTAGTAAAAGATGCACAAAAGCAATATGTCCTCCACAGAGCTGGCTGAGTCAGGTGGACTACTCTATGTAAAACGGTAGGATGGTGTTTGGGAGATGAGGTCCGTTCCAAGAAGGGTTAGCTTTGCTGTTGTCTCCCTAGCAAGTTTCACATCCAGAAAGAAGCAAGAAAGATAATCCCAACCTCCAGAGGGTGGGAGGGGGGCTGGGCCGCAATGAGCTAGAACAGCCTGGTTCATCAAGCACGGATATACAGAAATCTGCAAATATTTTTCTTCCAGTGGGCTGTCCCCTTTTATTCTCTTTAAAGAGAAGTTCCCATGATGCTCCATCTTAACATTTAGGAAATCAGGTCTTAAAGGATTTCATTTCTTTTTCTTTTTCCTGTAAAATCTGTAGTTCTGGGTTTTTGCATTTAGGCCTCTGATGGTATTTAAGCTTGTTTTTGTGTATGTTAAGGGAGTTACAGACCAAAACTCACTCACATCCAGAAAACAAGTAGTTATTGCACCGTTTGTGGAAGGCTGTCCTCTCTCTAATAAACCAACTTAGTGCCTTTTGTCAAAATCAGCTGTTTGGGCCAATTTATGAAGCCCATTGTGTGCCATCAATATCTTTTTATTTTTTTCAAAAGATTTCTTTTCTTTTTAATTATATTCTTGTGTGTGTGTGTCTGTGTGGTCTGTCTGTCTGTGTGTGGGTGTGTGTTCACAAGTGCAGGGTTATGCCAGAGAAGCCAGAAGAGGGCATCAAATGCCCTGGAATTGGAGTTAGAGTTGATTGTGAGCTGCCCCACATGGGTGCTGGGAACCGAACTCCAGCTCTCAGGAAGAATAGCAAGCACCCTTACTGCTGAGCCATCTCTCTCCAGCTCTCATACAGCTTGGTATGATAACCACACTAACTAGGTTATCACAGACCTAAACTAAACCTTAAAGTCAAACAATTGCAGTCTGCAAAGCTATGTTCTTTTTCAAAGAGGTATTCTAAGTCCGTAGTATGTTTATGCAAATTTTAGAATCAGCTTCTTGAGTTAGAAACGTATCCCCTGGAATTTTCATATGACTGAAGCTGGTATATGGGGTACACAGTTATCAGTTTTGCAGAGTTCTGTACCAGCTGTTGAGTGTCACACATCATGCCTGATGTGGTCATTCATGTCTGTCTTTACAGCCAGGTCAGTCTCACCGGACACACGCCAATGCTGTCAATCTTTTCTAAGAAATGCCTTTAATGTTATTAGCTTTCTGCTTCTTTCCAATTTTGTCTCGTTGATTTCTACTCTGAGCTCTGTGATTGCCTTCTGCTGCTTGTTTTGGGTTTCATTTCTTTTCTGGTTTCTTAGGGGTAGAAGCTGATTAACTTAACCTTTCTTTTAAACTGTAGGGCCTTCGTTGTCTTCTAATAAAGCCACTTAGTGTTAAAATTCCCCCAGAAGTATGCTTACCCACATGTTACAAATTTATGTTGTGTCTTCATTTCCTATCAGCTCAGAACACATTCTGGTCTCCACTGATTATCTTCTCTGACCCATGGGTTGTTGAAAAGTGTAGATTTGGGTTGGGAAATCTTCCAGATACTTTCATTTGTTGATTTCCAAATTAACTTTACACTTGGAATGCTGTCAATCTTTTCTAATGTATTCAGGCTCGTTTTGTGGTCCAGAAAAGAGTCTGCTTGATTAATGTCCTTCACTCAATGGAATAATTTATAAAATTCAGTTAGGTCAAGCCGGGGATAGTGTTATTCTTTCATTCACATCTCCACTGATTTTGGTCTACTCATTCCTGTAATTCTGAGACATTCACGTGGGATAGTAGACATTTTTGATCCCTGTGTTTTTTGAGGATCTGTTACAAACAACGTAGGTGTTTAGGGCTGTCATATGGTCCCTAAGCTTATTCTCTTCTTAGTAAGATCATTAGGCCTGAGACCTGCTTTCTGGGAATAAAAGTAGCTACTCCAGCTTTCCTGGGACTGAATCAGCAGAGAACTGGAGTGTCTCATCGTGTGTGGTTGTGCCCTGCGAACTCCTGGTGCCTGCTGAATTAACAAATGCTGAGCTACTGCTCGTAAAATAAATATAGACACAGACTTCATGTAAATTACAGTCTTAAATGTTAAAAATCAACTCTTCCTGTAAACTTCATTTTTTTTTCTATTTAACAAAAAAAATTAAACAAGGTTCCAAAGTGATAAGAGCTTTGTCTTGAGTGGCTCCACTAATAAGAGGAGTCTCTGAATCAAATCAATCAAGCCCAAGGGGGTCCTCGGGTTACATTGCCTTGTCTTTTCTGCCCCCGCCCTCAGGCCATCTCTGCAGGAAATGTAGAACAGGCCCACAAAGCCAACTATTTGTCCTCAGCTAGTGATGTAAGCATCAGAGCACTCAAAGCCTTTGGCACTCTGTGAGTCCCTGTGAGTTACCACCACAAACACACCATGGGGATTCTAATGTTCTGACTTCATCTTATTGAAAAGGTTAATTTGCAAATCTGGGTTGTCAAGTACTGAGAGTGCACCTTCTCCTCCATCCTCACTTGCCTGTGCCTTTATTTAGAATGTGTTCCCATATGAATAATAGTTGGTTCTGGCTTGGGAGGAAGGTACACACTGCGTGTTTCTGTGTGTGAAGAGACACCTGAATGTCGTACATGTGACCACGTGGAGGGCAGAGGATGATTCCCGCTGCTGTTCCTCGCGACATCTTCAACCTTGGCATTTTTGACACAGCATCTCTCATCATCCTGTTTTCATCTTCTCGGCTCTGAGTTTACAAACCTGGACCAGATCCAGCTTTAAAAAAAAAAAAAAAAAGAAAGAAAGAAAAGAAATGGGTTCAAATGTGGGAATATATTGCATAAAAAAGTTTTTAATTTAAATTAATAAATAATTTGAATCGATCTCATTTGACATCGTCGTTCCGCATCTGTATTTTCTCAAAAGAAAAATGACCCGGAACTTGTCTCTTCGTAATTATAAAGCAAGCACTGCGCTGACAGAGCCGTCCCCCTAGTCTTCTTTAAACATACAGTCCCTGCCTTCTGATTGGGATCTTTAAACCATTTACATCTAAGATGATCAAGGGCATCATTATGTTAGATCCTAGCACCTTGCTCTTGAAAGGATTTAAGAAATATGGAGCCTAGGAATGCAGTCACATATAGGGGGAAATGCCTCCTATTGAGAAATGCCTTCCCAAGTACAGCCATTAACAGTACTCTTAAGCAGGATTCTTCCTTCCCGGGCACCACCCTGTTCCAAGGGGCTAGTCCAAGGGCACAGGTTGACCACGGCCCCCCCGGATCCTGCGTGCACAAAACTCCCGACCAATTAGTCTAACATAGAGAGCTCGGAGCCAATCAGCTGCACAAGCCCCCATCCCCAGACCCCTTTCCCCTGAACCCGATAAAAGGGCTGGGGGGGGAAGGGATCAGGGCCCGCCATGCTCATCTCCTGCGTGGGATAGGCGGGACCCGGACACGTGCCGGTTCCAAATAAATGTCTCATGTGGTTGCAGCGTTTCGTGTCTCGTGGTTCCTTAGAAACCAGCCCGGCTTGCCCTAACACTCTCTGCCCGACAACGGTCTCATCTACTCTTCGTTGCTTTCACGTTTTCTGTCTTCTCTTCCGCTGATGAAATACTTCATTTTTCTTGTGTCTTCTGTCCTTTATTATCTAAAATCCCTTGTGCTGTTATTTCAGGGTTTGTCTTAGGCCTACAGCCTTCACACAGTCTACACACTGGGGATCGTGGTCCATGTTGTAGACAGTAAAATAGCTTTAGAACTGTACGCCTCCGTTTCTCCCCATCACCTTACGTCATTTTGCACTTGGTTATGGCTGTTTGCTAAGACCTGCCTTATATCGCTACTAGTGGTGTGTAAATAACCGGTTCTCTCTTTAAACAAAGTTTTAGTAAGTTTTCATTCCCAGCATTCTCTTTCTGGGAGTGTGTGTCTGTCTTGTACACATCTGTATTTCTATCTTTTACCTAAGGAGGCTCCTTTCACATTTACGCATGTGTGTGCTTGTGGGAAAGCCAGAAATCTACATTAATCACTCTCCATCTTATTTTCCTTTTCTTTGGCAAGGTTTCTCACTAAACCTGAAGTTCACTAATTGGCTAGGTTCGATGGCCAATAAGCCCCTGTCTCTCGTCTTCCCCAGCTCTACCTGGCTTCTGCCTAGGGTCTCAGAATCCAAACTCAGGTCCTCCTGCTCGTACTGCGAGTATTTTCCCCCCACTGAGCCATCTTCTGAACCCTTCCATTTACATTGTTTTAAGATTTATGTTCTCATGTCTATGAATGGTTTTCCTACATGTATGTCTGTGTACTGTGTGATTGCCTAACGTGCAAGCAAGCCAGATGAGGGCATCGGATCTCCTGGAACTGAAGGCGCTGGCAACTGAATCCAGGTCCTCTCAAGAGCAGCCTGTGCTCTTAATCTCCGAGTCACCTTTCCAGGCCCTAGTCCTTCTACGTTTCTTAGAATTCCTAGAAACAAATTCTCTCAACTTTGGTAAGTCTGAAGAAGCCCGTTTTTTCTTTTCTGTTTTTGAAAGGTATTTTCTCCAGGTCTAGAATTCTTAGATTGACAGATTCTCTCTTCAGGACTATAATAGAATTTCTGCTCTTGTCTCACCCAACAGAAAATCTGCTGTCATCTTTGCATGTGTTCCTTTATGTGTATGCTCGTTTTCCTCTGGATGCTCTTAAGGTTTTGTTAAACACCAGTTTCTCCGCACTTTGACTGACAGCTGGGATAGCTTCCTCACGTTTCTTGGGTAGAAGCTTTACTGCAATTCTTGCGTTTGTGCATTTAGAGCTCTCACCAGCATGCAGCCTTTGTTACTGTCAATAGTTTTCTGTCCTCTCCTGCCACCCTTGGGGATGCTAACTACATGCACATCTGGACAGATGAAGGTTACTCCATGGTTCACAGATGCTCTCTTCCTCCTTTGGCTCCTCTTTTCTCTTTGTGGTTCACCTTATGTGCTGGCTAGGTTTATGTCAAGTTGACACAAGCTAAAGTCCTCTGAAAGGAAGGAATCTCAATTAAGAAAATCCTTCCATAAGATGGGCTATAGGCGAGCCTACAATTTTCTTAATTAGTGATTGATGGGGGAGGGCCCAGCCCATTGTGGGTATAGTTCCATCCCTGGGCTGGTGTGTTGTTTAAATAATCTGCTGTGGATTCTCAGTCCCACAGGGTAGCTCCACCAGCCAGCAGTGGACTCCTGGTCAGGAAGCCACTCAGGAGAATGGGCCTACAGCAGATTCGTACAGTCTTTGATTGGAAATCTGTGAACCAGCAAGTGCTAAGTCCTTATGTGTTAAAGCCGCACAGAGACCACCACTCACGTATGTAATCAGCAAGGGTGCATTTATTTCTCAAAAGAAAATTCCTGCATGCTGGGTCAGCCATTCAAGAAACTGGTGGCCCTGAACAAAGGCTTCCTGGCCTTTTTATAGGTTGTAAGGAGAATTTCAGTATGGGTGAGGTAATAGCAACATGATTGGTGGTCAGTGAGACAGTTACCTGGGTCAGTTTGTGATTGGCTGACTTCAAGATAAGACAGTCATGTACCTCCCGACATGAGGGGGTACCAGGTACAGATGTCCAGCCTTGAGATAAGGCCTTCCTGCATTCCTATGGCTACACTGTGGTTGCCCTCATCTCTGATTGGTTGCCCTTTGGCTGGGGGGCTTTTATGGCTTTCTCTTAGAATGTACGACTTTTCAGGGTCAGGCGCAGAGCAAGCTTGAGATGAAGCCTTAGGCCTAAAATGGAGTCTATTTTGTCTCTTCAGCAAGTTCTGTACTGGATGCTCGGGAGTCGGCAGCAGAGAGCTTGAACTCATTTATCAGGGGGAATGGACTTACATATTTATAGCAAAAGGAAAAGGTTTCTGGTATCCAGGGATGTCTTTGGAAGCTCTTTGGCTTAGGACAAGTGCAGTTTTCCCATTTGCATGTTGGAGTTGCGGCTTGGGCCTCGGTGTTTTCTGGGACCAGAGGGAAAGACCTTATATGGTCATATTGGAAGGATTTAGTTCTAGAAAATGTTTGATTGATTTGGTTTCATTCCTGGTTGCGATTTCCAACTTCTTTGCTTACCTGGTGATTTTTTTTTAATTAAATGCAAATATAGCAAATTTCACATCATTGAAGACTCCATATTATTTCATTTCTTCTGTTCCTCAGTTTGTTTGTTTGTTGCTAGAATGCAGTTAGTTACATTGAAACAACTGGAACATTTTATGACTGAATTCTAGGGTTTATTAGAAAAGACCAGAGCAGTGGGAAGTCTTGGGATAGTTATTCCCCTACTTGAACATAACTGTTCTGTGGGCAGTGCCCAGAATCCTGTGACAAACAATACCCCTCGCCCTGTCCGGACACTGTTACCTGGGGTAATTTTGTCACCCAGTGTGTCCATCAGTATACAACTGAACCTTCGTGGAGCCCTCTGAAGATCTCTGTAATTCTTCCTCTGTGCTCTGAGTGTCCCCGAACCCTGAGCATCAAAGGATGGCTTACCAGAGGCTACGGTGAGATGTCAGTCTTTGAGAGGCAGGGCCCGGTACAGGCTCTGTAGACACTGGAGACAAACCCTGTCACAGAAGGTCAGGAGTCCTCGGCACCTCCTTGCTCTCTGCTGCTTCATGGCCACGAGGTAAAATGTACATTTTCTCTTTAAGGTTGTTTCAGGGAGGGGGTGAATCTTCCATCTCAGCTAGAAGTAAGGGTCCCCAGCTCAATCTCTTCCTGCCCTGCCTTTGTTGTGAATCATGGATACTTAGTATTTGTCCGCCAGCTGGAAGCTATGCTTTAGCTGCTCACTTGCTTACATTGTCTATTAGTCCATTAACTCAAAGAAATACTGTTGCCTAGTTATCGTTACTTGTGGTCTCTGTCCTTTTTTGGATCTCAGATGCTGCTGGATGCTTCACTGGCGAATTCTATTAGTTTATTTTTCCATCCATAAATTGAAATTTTCAAACCTACCTTATGTGCTTGTTATAGAGATGAGATGTCGTCACGGCTAAAGTAACATCTCCGGTGACATAAATAACAGGGACTCCACAAATGGTGAGTGACATGACTATTACTGCATTTCCTGTTCTACCATAGTCTTCCTCCTTCCCAGCCTTCATCCTCCTTATTCTGGCTCTGTTCAGCCTTCATGTTTCTTGACTGAGAGCCACAGTGACGGATTATGCTTTAAGTCTTGGGTCCCATGACAGCTGAGTCACACCATCAAGAGCCTGTGGAGTGGAGATGAGTCCCGGCCCTGAAATATCAGAGTGTGTGGGTGTTTTCTGCAAGCACTGCTGACAAGTACCTGTTAAATGTTTTACTGTTTCCCAGACAAGCCTCTGCCACTTACTTTTAAGAAGACTTAAGACTTGCTGCACTTAGAAGGTCAAGCAGACCTGGTCACCACCTAGGATGCTCAGGCTGTTCTTTACACATATTTAGGGAGCTCCCGTCACTCTACAGACACTACATATTTATAAAGATAATACAGGTCTCTAGCAGGTAGCAATGAAGCCTGGAGAAGGGATGCCTTTGGTTACAAAGACATCCAACATGGCTGGAAAAAGAAAATCAGCTTTGAAATCCAACAGTTCCATAATGGAATGAACTCCCCAACAAAGGCCCTCCGGAACACACCTTCTGGGAATGTCGTTTCATTCCCAGAAAGAACTACCACTCTTGGACCTAGAGGACTAAAGCTAAGAGGACTAAAACATCATTGTCTATTTCAGCCAAAATTGTGGACCCAATTCTAGGTCCGTCGTTTAAAAGTATCGCTACTTTGAGTGAGTTGTTTGACACACTGTGGTTGAGAGGGTTGGGGCTGTCTGCTTACATGAGGTCCAGTAAAGGTTAGCATGAAATATAAAGTTCCCTACATCTACTATTTGAAATCTCCCAGGACAACATCACACAATGGACTTTCTCATAATGGCAGAAGGTTTCCACGTCTGCCGTCTCACAGGATATGCACACGGACATTAGTTACATCGCACATCAGTGCTCTAATAATAAGAAGCATTCACTGGGAAAATTCACAACATTGACCTACCCTATGTTGGGAAGACATTCCAAGGGTCAAGCGTATAGGCACAACACTTACCAGGAGACGTGACTGTTCACACCTCAGCTCTGGTGATCTGACCCAAGATACTCACTCCGTCGCCCCTTCACTCATCTAAACTCTCCTCAATGCCCACTGGAGTTTGATGTTGCTGTGATAAAATGTTCTGATGAGAAGCAGCTTAAGGGAGAAGGGGTCGTCTAAGCTAGCAATCGCAGGTTACGGTCCATCGTAGCAGGGACGTCAAGACAGAAACTTGAGTCGCTAGTCATATCGCATGCACAGTCAGGAGCAGAAAGACATGGATACATGCACATTGCTAGCTTGTGCTCAACTCAGTTTCTCTACTCTTTTACAGTCAGGATCCCGTGCCTAGGGAATGGTACCACCCACAGTAGATTGGGTCTTCCCAGATCATTTAATATAGTGAATATGATCCCCTCCAGGCATGCCCACAGGCTAACCCAATGAAGACAATCCCTCATTTAGCCTCTCTACCCATGTAATTCCAGGTTGTATCAAATTGAACATTAAACCTAAGCATCTCGACGCCCCTCTACGGGGTGCTTCCTCAGAACCTTCCCTGCCTCTCACTTCTACCCACATCATTTCTTGGCAGTACTGGAACTCCATTCTTATTTGCTCTATTCTGATCCTGACCCCCACCACCAGCAGGTGAGCTCCCAGAAGGCAGATCTTTTTTCTGCCTTGATCACAGTGCCAAGAATGTGTCTTGAATATTATTGAACTTACTATAATAACAACTCATTGAAATTCATGCCAGGCTGTTTGAAGAGAGGCCAGAAGGGGCTAACTGTCATATAAGAAGCAGGATTGTTTGTAAAAATCCAACACCCCCACCCCTTGTAGCCTCTGAGCCTCTTCTCCCACATGTCCAGACAAGACCCTGGCATCCCACAGATACAGCCAAGGGGGCTCTACCATGCCCAGTCTGCCACCACTATAAGCCAAGAGATCTCTCTTGACAGCTTCCTTCCTCCACTGCTCCCAGTGTGATTACTTTTGAGGACCCTGGGTGTACGTTTTTCTTAGCACCCTGACAAATGACTCAGGGGTAATTAAGTTAATTACCACAGAGGACTATGTCACACAATGCCCACTCTGCTCAGAATAAATGCTACGTGTTGCTGGGTTAACTGGCAAAAGTTGGGGACATAGGGGTAAAGAGTTCACCGTTTCAGATTCCTTTGACAGGCAATGATGCAGGTCATTTTGGGGTGTCTGCATAGGGAGGGTAGGGAGCAACAGAAGGAAGAATTTCCCTCCTTCTCTTTAACCTTTGGCCTTGAAAAATCTCTGACCTCTGAATAGTCTATTTGGAACTCAATGATGTGCTAGATAATTCCTGTGACAACCAGCCCTCAGCACACCGCAAAATCACCTCCGTGTCCCCGGAACTAGATGTTAAACTGTCTGATCGCAGAGCTGAGTCTCACTGGCCTTTGCCTTCTCACAAACTGGTGCAGTGCCTGGCTCATACAAGTCAGAAATACATGAGCTAAGAGACACAAAGTACTTGACTGAATGAAGAAGACATCAGCTACGGGCTTGCAAGCCACAGGCTTCTGAGCATGAAGGATTACCTGGAGCGTGCAGTCTTGGGAACTTCTTCAGGTAAGAAGCCTGAAGTCTGGGTGTGGCTGTGGATGTCTGTAACTCCAGCATTGAAGTACAAGTGCCTGCAGGTCCCAAGAGCTCGCTGGCCGTCCAGCTGAAATAGTGAGCTTCAGGTTCAGTGAGAGACCCTGTCTCCAGGCAGTAAGGTGGAGAGTGATAGGGGAAGACACCAGCGTGCTGCTCAGGCCTCTGCATATGAGCGCACAGGAGCGCACACCACACCCTTGTGTCCTCGTATACATCAGACATGACCCTGGCCTGTCAATCAGCACATCACACTTCCCTGGCCTGAGTGTCTAGTATAAGCGCACAACCTAAGTCGGAATGAAGGATGCAGATGATGTGATCGGGTTCTTCCCACTGGATCTGAATCCACCTAGGGGTGAACTGAAGTCCCTAGGCCATCACCATGAAGCCCACAAACTGGGGAATGCACTGTGCTGTCTTGAGTCAAGGAGAAAGCTCTCCCCATGCTCTTCCTCCCTGGGAAGTAGCAATTGTTCCATTCAGAAGTCTGTCCAGAAAGCATGCTTCACTACGAAGATCAAAAACACCCAGAGACTTTTCTAATCGTCCTCTGTCAGCATTGAGAGACGTGACCATTGGGAAGTCAGTGCTCCAGGGTCCATTCTGGCTCCTTCTCAACTGCCTTAAATACCTGAATAAGAGTCTACAAGAAGCAAACTCTGGTGGTTTATTTTCAAAATCAAAGTATCCTGAGTCTGCTTTGGTCCACACAGATAAACAGAAGACACTAGACTTCTTCCTACAGCCAAACTCCACCCTCACCCAAACTCCATCAGTCTACCCCAAAACTGAAAGTTTAGAGTAGAAAACCATTAAGAGCTAGCTTGCCTGCATATGTGACTTTTAAAACCTATGCTCCTGGTGAGCTTTAAAGCAAGCAGGACTTAAAGGGTAGAGATGATCACCTGGTCTTTGTTAAGAAAAAGACAAATGCAAGGGGTGTCTGGGGGGTGTTGTGGGGGGGAGCCGGGGGGACCTAGAGGGTAGGGACTCCGGGGCGGGGGGGAACCAGAGTAGGGGACCCAGCTGGTGCATAAGACCGAACACTCCTGACTGATTGCTCCAGCCAGAAAGCACAGGGGTGGTGGGTACTGGGTAGGGCTACAAAGCCTGTTCTCTGGCTTCCATTAGCACATCTGCCATTCTGGGCTGATGCCCAGCTGAAACAAACTGCCTGGCTTCCTCTATTCTGAGTCTCCAGTGCTCTTATTAAGAAGTGAGGGTCCATGTTTATCTGATTCTGGATCACACGGCGGCTTTCTGTAGACCACAACAGGTAAGCCCAACCCAGATTTGTATACAAAAACAAACTCCCTTCTGGTGGGCTTTCTTCTCTTTTCTTCCCCTGCATACAACCCACATGTAATTAGCTGCATACCCTGCTAAGGCTGAGGATGTGAGCTCATGTGAGGTGCGCTGTTACAGACTGTTACAGCAGGGAAACCCCAGTTTCAGCTCTCCAGCACCTTTCCTCCTTCTCTCCATGGCAACAAGAGATGCCACCTATTCCAAAAGGTACAGCCACAGCTACAGAATGAGCCATCAGCCTGGAACCCTGTGTGATCCTGTGCGTCTGAGTCCCCTGCAACCTATCTGGATGGACACTTTAAGCGAGGCCAAAAGAAAACAATTCTCTTGTACTCAACAACATGTACCTAAGTCTAGGGAGCTGTTTCTCACGAGACTATAATGCTATCAGAGCACAGAGGCATTCTCCTGCCTATCCCCAACCCACAACCGAAAACTCAGAAAATTATTACTCATTGGTTCTGAGGATGTACTAAAACCATCCAAGAAGAAGGAAAAAAAAAATTACAAAGGTCTTGCCTAGATCCATTAAGACTCAAGTTGAGGGCGTGATCAGGAGACGCAGTGCAGTGGAAACCCACTGGAATCTATAAGGGAACCCCTAGCAAGGACCTCTAGCAGTCAGGGATAGGGAGTCTGAACAGGCCATCTCCTGTAACCAGGCAAGGCTTCCAGTGGTGGGATTGGGACACCATCCCTGCCACAAAACCTCCAGCCTATGATGTATGATCCCAAGGGAAGAACAGAACCCCATACCAAAGGAGGGAACCCATGCCTGATACTTCAGGTCAAGCCAGGAACTAGGGACTGGTTAACCCGGAGATGATTTCTAATGATCTCCTGCTCTGCTCATAGATCAGTGCCTAGTCCAGTCTTCATCAGAGAGGACCCGCCAGCAGCTGATGGGAGCTTATACAGAGGCCCAGGGCCAAACATCATGCGGAGCTCGGAGAACCCTAAGGAAGGAGGATGGATTGCAGGGACCAGAGGGTTCAAGGAAGAACAATCCCCACAGTGTCAACTGACCAGCACTCTTAAGTGCTCACGGAGACTATAGCAGCAGACACAGAACCTGCAGGGTCCCCTAAATGTATCTCATACCTGTCTAGCTTGCTGTATTTGCAAAACTCCTACAGGCTAGAGTTGGGGAGTCTCTGGCCCTTTTACCTGCCCTTGGGACCCTTTGGCTCCTGCCGTCTACCCTTGATGTAGGGAGTAGTAGCCCACTTTGTTCCATCTTGTAAAGCAGTACCCTGTTTGAGTGGTAACCCTGGAAGAGTGTTCTTTTCTAGGGAGAAGTGGGAGTTGAGGCAGGTGACTGGTAGGTGGGGGTAGGGGTAGATCTGAGGAAGAAGGGAGATGGGGGGATCTGGGAGGAGAGGAGGCGGGGAGGAGGGGAGCCAGGATGTATTGTTCGAGAAAAGAAAATAAATTAAAAGAAAAAAGTTAAAGCCAGTTGTGATGGCACACATCTGTGATCCCCAAACTCAAGAAACTGAAGCAATAGGTTGGCTGTGAGTTCAAGGCCAGCCTAGACTACAGAGTGAGACCATGCCTCAGAACAAGTAAAGAAAGAATTAATGTATACGCTGAGAAGATATCTCAGTGAATAAAGTCCTTGTATGCAGGCATGAGGACCCAAGTTCAAATCCCCAGCACTCACACAGAGGTGGGTGTTGGAGGAGCGTGCCTGTAACCCCACTGCTTGGGGGTCTGGAACAGGTGTGTCCCCGGAGTTCACTAGCTAGCCAGTCTAGCTAAATCAATAAGCTCTAGGTTCAGCGAGGAGACCTTGTCTCAGAAACTAAGGTTGTGGGGCTAGAGAGATATCCCAGCAGACAAGAGCTCATAGGTCTCTTCCATATGGCCCAAGTTTCCAGCACCCACTTCAGTCAGCTCACAACCACCTGCACTCCAGCTCCAGAGGGGATAAGATGCCTCTGGCTTCTGCAGACATCTGTCCTTACATCTCCATGCCCAGACACACACACACACTTAAAACTAAAATAAATATCCTAATTAAATCAATACAGTGTGTTGTGGGATATTTTACTCCTGTGTGCTGTTTTGGTTTATGAAAGGACTTTGATGCCTTGTAGCTGTGAAGCAGGATGCCTTGCAGCGGGTGCAGGCCTCGCTTCCTACCCATTCACACCCTTGTGCTAACTCTGCTGGGATCTCCACTGATAACTGTTTACAGTTGAAGGTGATCAAAGGTCTGCAGGCGGGTGATCAGACAAGACTCTGATCACCCCCAGCGGAGTACTATTGTGTTGTAATGAAGGCCTGGATGTGGAGAGGGGGCTGGGAGAAAAGTTTAAAGGGTCTAAGGCAGAAGTAGGCGGGAGGATGAAATGGGAAGAGGCAGGAGGAATGGAGGATGGAGAGGAAGGAGAAGCAAGAGAGATTTTTTGGGATGGAATGAAGTCTCTGCCTATTGAATTCTCTGAGATTTGACATGACTTGTGATTAATAAAGAACACTGGAAAATTCAACAATGGACTCTTATTAAGCGATTGAAAATTAATTTAACAACGGTGGGTAGTGACTGAGGAGGACACCCAACGTAAGCCTCCAGCCTCCACAAGCGTGCGCACACGTAGGAATCTATACACCGCATAAAAATAAAGATAATAGAATAGAGCGATGAGCTACACTTAAATAATTCCCTACAAATGTTATTCCAGGTATTTAAAGTAAAGGCAGTTATTTCTCCAAAGAGGGAGGGACATAAGAAAAATTAGTATCTAATCCCCCCACCCCCAGCAACGGTGTTGAGAGTTTGGCGTGGTCTGACCAAGGAGAAATGCGCTATTGATGTAAACTGGAAATCAAGCTGGCTATTTGGATGTCGACGGAAATAAGTTTTCTTGCACCTGTGAATAAATGCGCACAATGTACCAGCCACTCTCGACATTTTCCAGATGATTCTGCCCACCGATACTGAGCTTACAAGAGAAATCTGAAACGTTCACACCCAAACTTCCCGAAGTCTGCACAGGGTTAGAAGATCGCTCTTTTGTCTGCACTCTCGAGTTGTGTGTTTTTAACCGACTCTGAAGCCTTCACACACACACACACACACACACACACACACACACACACACACACACACACACACACGGGGGTTATTTCAAGCAGGTTTGGAAGGTGTGGTAAACCGAGACAGGCCGCTACGCCAAACATGCTGTGAGCATGCGCTCATTAGCAACAGCCCCCGCAGGGTAGTTGCAATTTACGAAACAGGAGCAGCGGACAGTAACTTTCCTGATAAAAGTTCAGTCATGAGAAAAGGACTCAAGTGGGAAAAGCAGCTGGAACTCACACCTTTTCTTGCCTTGTGGGAATCAATACTTGCTTAATCTTGATAATTTAAGTTTAGTTTTTGTTGTGTGCAGGCTTTCTTGTTGGTTTTATCTCAGTAAACATTTATTTTTTTAATTTTTATGTACGTAGACAGTGTGTCTTGGTCGGACCCATCCTCACTCCTTCCCTCCTGCCCCCGCCCACCTCCACCCACCAACACAGCACACACAGCCCTCTAATTTCAAGCCTGGCTGTTTTTAAAACCCTCAAGCCTCCTGGCTTGGTCTTTTGAGTGCTGGAATTCCAACTATCTGCTGTCACACCTAGCAAGAACTTTCTCAAATTCAGTGACTAAGGCCTGGTGGGGTTTTTTTTTTTGTCAATCTTCTCAAATTAGTGTGTCAATCACAGGACACACGAATGAATGAATGAATGAATGAATGTGAACACGTTTAATTTGAGTTTCAGAGCCCAGTACTTGGTTTTGTTGAGTCGGGATCTTTTGATGTAGTCCGGGCTAGCATGGAACACACTATATAGCCCAGGCTGACCTCAAACTCTCCACCTTCCTGCCTCAGTCTCCCAATAGATATGTAACTCCATGTCCCGAGATGTTACCAGCATGTTAATAAGAATTACCAATATAACTTTGCTGGAAAAGAAATGGATGCTTCTTCTTAGTTCCGTCATCAACCTTTTCCCCACACAGGAAGGACTGACTCAAGTCCATCAGAGCCAGCATCCCACCTCCCCTGTGCTGAGACAGTCGCTCACTGGCCTGGAACTGACTAGACTGGCTAGACACAGGGATGCCTTGTCTCTGTCTCCCTGGTACGTGTGCTACCCTGCCCAGCTTTGGGGAAATTTTGTGGTTGTTGTTAGTGAGCTCTGAGGATCAAGCTCAGGTCCTCAGGCTTGCAAGGCAGGTCCTCTACAACTAAGCCATCCCCCAGCCCCTGTGCCATAAGCTTGTAGTTGTTTCTCTGGCTCTGAGTAATGGAACTAGAACCTTGAATACCCTAGGCATAAACTTATGAGTTTTGAAAACTTGGTCGGATTTAGTTGTGACAGTGCCAGCCCTGGTCTTCAGATACAATAACGCCATCAGATGGAGACCACCAGAATACAAAGGGGAAGGGTCCCCTCGCGCTGGGTCCTGACAGTGGCTCACGCCATCCAAGTCTCTCCTGCGTGGTAAGTAGCCTGAAGTTCATGGAAAGCCTGAGGATGCTCAGAACTGCTGGTCATCAGGGTAGCTTTGACTTTCCTGAAGAATTTGTATTTCCTTCTTGTTCATTTCTTGAATTCATTTTTTTTTTTTTTTGAATGCAGAAACACCAAGGAACTTTACATAACTGTCCTGGGTTGTTTTAGGAATCACTCTGTTTTGCTGCTAAAATTTCACTCCAACTTACTCCATCTTTTATTTTGAGAGCATTTCCTTTGGACAAGATTCCACAGTAAAAAAAAGATTCCAGTTAATGAACCATAACTCTATTTCTTTCAAGATAGCTATAAGCTGAAAGTCACGAATTTTCAGGCAAAATAAAACTGTTTCCTCTCAACAACCTTCATTCGAGTAAAGACAGGTGAGCCTCAGTTCCCGCATACAGCACAGGGGTGTAGGCGTGACGGTCACTGTAAGGGCTGTGTCAGAAACACGCTTTTGCTTTTTGTCATTTTACTTGTTCATCTTACTTTGAGACTTTTTTCTTCTAAGATTAATATGTTTCCTTTGAGTTTTTATTGTGGTAATGATCGTATGTAGTACTGTTACATAATGCAGCCTATTTGCTTATTCATTTATTGTGTGTTTCTATGTTTACATTCTGCAGAATGTGTGCGAAAGCCATAGGACAATTGTCAGGGGCCTCTCTGTGCCCACGCATGGGTTCCACAGATTGAACTCAGGTCACCAGGCTTGGTAGTACCTTTACCTACTGAGCCATCTTATCTACCTGACATTTTCCTCTTCTTCTTAGCATCGTGAAACTCTGACGATTAGTATAGTTTTTATTCTCTCTAAATCAGAATGTCAGACTACTTATTGACTCTTTGTTTTCTGATTCTTTTTACTCCACTGAGTTTAATTGGGGTTGCTTTCAGAAGCACGGGTGCGGAGCTATTTACTGGGCCTGGGCAACTCACCAGTGGCTACACCACTGAAGAAAATGTTACCCCTTGCCTCCAGCAACCATTAACTGTGAAATGTTCCTCAGGAAGGGCAGAGGAGCCTCCTGGGCTCTCCCCTATTCATGATGGAATGCTGACAGGTCCAATCGTGTGCAAGACTCATAGAGGCATGCCTAGCTGCTGTGTGTGCATGACTGCAGTGGCCATGTCCTATCTGGAACGCAATGTCTCACACACTCCTCTCCATCCTCCGACTCTCACATCCCTTTTGCTCCCTCTTCTACAGTGGTCCATGGGCCTCTGGTGGGGTGACATAGCTCAGCACTCTCTGTCATTTATTCTTGGCACAATTGCCAAATATACGTCTCTGTGCTAACTTGCACCCCCTAGGACAGGGAGCATCTCTTCCCAAGGTCAGGAGTGGCACTGTGTATGGATAGAGATATAAACATTTAGAAGACAGCTTGACATGTCCATTAAGCAAAACAACGGTAGTGGTTTCCCTACCATGGCCTATGGCCTTTGAACCATATCGTTTTGACTTGGTTCACAGAAACAGGCATGTATCCCCTCTTGTGGAGAGAGCCTCAAATCCAATCAGAAGTAATTGGTTTCGTCCTAAACACTCATGTCCCTCCCGTACTAATGAGGTCTCTTGCCAGCCAGGTCAGTACGGTAGCAGTGAGGCTCCGTGGCTAAGGGCACTGGCGAGCGTTCTCCTCCAGCAGGCTACATAGTACCTCTAGGCTCTGTGAATGCCAGCCAGCATGGGAGAGTCCGGTTCCATTGCAGTCAGATTGTTCTGAGTCCTGGGACCAAAGTTTGTGAGATCTTCAAAAATAGGGTTTTACCATCTGGTGAGCACCTAAGAGCGATGGCAGTATCCTGTGCTATTTTGATACCTCTTGGACTTCTCGGCCAACAACCCACCAGGAAGTATCCCTTTGGTGGCATGGGAATCTTTGTTTCAAAACCCATGAATTCTAGGAGCAAGAATCCACCCATGTCGGTGGCACCTACACAGCAGCCTACATTTTCATACAAGGATATTGTACGTTGATCATATTTCCCCTCAATGATCATATTTCTCCTCAACGCTCTCCCTCTCTTCCTCCCCGGTGCAGTGAGCTCCCTCTGTTAGCCTAGGCGGTTTTGTCTCCTGACAGACATTGCTTTTCTCTGAGAAGGACCCACCTTCCTCTTCCCAAGACTGTGCGCATCGCATGCAGATTCTCTAGGGAGTCTGGGACTGTCATCCAGACATTACCAGTCAGAGCACACGTGGGTGGCTGCAGATGAGGTGGACCAAACCTGCAGGCATGGGAACATCTCTGTGACAGGTACATAGCATAACTTGATAGTGGCTCAGGGAGAGGGAAGAGCAAGATGGGGAGATGTGCGCACAGAAACAAGGAAGCCGGAAGAGGACCAGCCCAACTTCCAGGGCTCTGGTGCTTTGCCACCCCCAGCCTGTGTTCTTGGGTAGGACGGGGTTCTTCAGTCAGGCACTGCATAAAATATCACTATTTACGGTCTCCCTTCTACATTTTCTAAATACATCCCAAGTCTGTTTCTCTTCCTTAAGGTGCAAAGTGCCCTGACTAAAACAGAGGGGAAGAAAAAACCTGGTAGTTATCTTTCTTTCGCCTCATTGTCCCTTTAAGGCTCATGTAGGTCCCTCCCACACAGAGATTCCAATTAAAAGGAAACAAGGTCTTTAAGGCCACATGACCATCAATATATATAAAGGTGACAGGAGACCAACATCAATGCCCAATTACCCAAATGTCTTGCCAGGTAGCAGTCTTTAAACAGTCAAAGGCTCTTTGGTATGTCGTCTGTTTTAGAGGAATTAAAGCCAGCTGAGAATGTAAATGATCCCTAATCCTCCAGGCAGCCTCTCTCAGAATAATTGGAAGTTGCTGCAGAGTTGGCAGGGCACGGTTATGCCATCCTATTTAACAGGAGTTGCTCACCCTGTGCTCCTACTGCGCGGTTTAGGTACTTTTGAATACAACTCCTTCCTCTCCACCAGCAGAGAGATGGGCCTGACCCATCCTGGTTCCCACGGTTACCCTCACACCCACATTGGATGTGGACAGTTTATTGCCCCAGGCCTGATCTCCCCTCCCCCCCCCCCCCCCCCCCCCCCCCCCCCCCCCGTTCAAAGAACCACCAGGCCTCCCTGATGAAGAACCACTTACCAGTCCCACAGAAGACTGGCCTTTTAAGGTACTGTTCTGAGAACTTCATGAATGATTTCCGGGGATGAGGAGGAGGCCAGCATGGAGCTGGCAGATGAATCATTCACCACCGCACAGAGATGTGAGCACAAAGCATTCTCCACCTCCTCTGCGCAGTGTTCCCCTTGATGTGTCCAAGTGGACCCATTTAGCAATGAACCAGCTCTCAGTTTAGAGAGTAGAATTCAGACTCGCTCTTGCAGCTGAAGGCTGGAAAATTTTAGGGAGGTCTCATTTTGATGCAAATCAACTCACCCTGCTGTGCTCGCTGGTGTTTTTCCCTAAGCCCCTACCAGGAGAAACTGGTTCAGAGCAGAACCCCACCCTGCTTCCCAGAGCCTGGCACTTGGATGAAGCCCAGTATGAGATTATACTTTCGTAGACAAGTTGTTGTCAATCAAGTGGTACTCTCCCAAACGTCTAGAAACATCTAGGAATGCCTAAGAACAGTGAAGCCTATTAAGGGATGGAAGTATATATGAGAATCCTTGGGGGTACAGATCAATGATAAGGATCGTGATCACGGTGATGAAGACGAAGATAGATAGATAAATGCATAGATGATATATAGAGGGGTAGATATGCAGATAGATACGAAGATAAACAGATGGATGGGTGATAGATGGATAGACAGACAGACAGACAGATGGAATATGGAATAACTTATGATAGGCAGTCTGTAAGACAGAGAACCAAAAGCATGGCTCGGTCCAATACAGAGTTACCAGAATCATGGAAGCAAGCACTGTAACGCTTGATTCAGACTGAAAGCTAAGGACCTAGGGGTCGGGGTGTTAAGTCCTCACCTAATTTTAGTTAAGTCGTTGGGCGCCAATTCTGTTAAGTCCAGCTTACCAGTTCAGACGGTTCTGGATCGCGAGTAGTCTGAATAAACGGGAACACGCACACACTGTATCTTGAGTTCACAGGGGCCGAACTGGCCAAGTAGTTTATTGTCCAATTCTTATACCCTCTCCCACCAGAGACATCCGTGAGGTTGCCAGGGCAACGATCACAAGGGGCAAAACCAGGTGTGCTTGCAAGCACGGGGTTAAAATCACGAGGTAGAAGGCACAGGTTCGATCACAAGGTTACAGATCACAAGGGGAAAAGGCGTATGTGTAATCGCTAGGTTACAATCAGCAAGGTAAATCAAAATATATACAAAACATTATTGTTCTTTAGCTAGCCATAAAGCCAACCTCCTATTTTATGAGATTAAGGTCTCTTTAAGTAATCTTTGACTTCCCTAAAACGAACTGCCTCTGGGCTAGTCTTTTTACAACTTAGCCTTGCTTAGCAGCTGTCCCAAATGTGAATTAACTTGAAGACACACAGCAGAACTTAAGCTCAAATCAGGGGGCTCTCCACAGTCGGGGTGCTGCTGGTGCCAGCCTCAGAGTCCTAAACCCAGAGACATGGAGTTCTGAAGTGTACAACCAGGAGAGCATGCCCAAATTAGGGGGAAAAAAAAAAAACAGACAAAAACCTCAGGATTGTTGTTGTTGTTGATCTGTTTTGTCTGAGATCTTAGTGAACTGAATGGGGCCTGTCACCACTGGACAAAGCGGGTATATCCCTGCCTCAGTCCACTGACTCAAAGTCTCTTCTGGAAACACCCTCACAGACGTACCCAGACATAATGCTCTATCTGAATGTCCCTTGATTTGGTCTGGCTTTTAGTTCTTTGAGACATGGTCTCATCTATCCCAGGTTGGCTTTAAACCCCCATGTAAGCCATGTTGACCTCGTTGAAATTATTACAAGTGTGCCACGCCTGCTAATCTGGGAAGACATAAGAAACTGTAGGACTGGACCAAGACAAGGGAGCAGCATTTTGCAGTGCCACATACACAATGAGGCTTAGGCTATAGCTCAGTGGTGGAGCATTTGCCGCAGATGTATGACGTCATAAGTTCAATGTCCAGTTCAACAGACTGACTAGATATCCAAGGAATGCTTCATGCACTCATGCATGTGTGTGCGTGCACGCGCGTTCACACACACACCACTCGTAAAGTCTGACAAATGGACACAGAAGCCAACTGAAACATACTTCAAAGACCAACCAAACCTCTCAGATGGGTGTGGCCGATTCACACCTGTAAGCTTAGTACTTGGCAGGCAGAGGCAGCACTGCTGCTGCATCTGCGAGTCTGAGGTCAGCCTAGATGACGTAGTAAATTCCAAGCCAGACTGGGCTGTAGAGCCATGGAATGACACCGTGTTTCAAAAGGACAAATGGGGCTAACGCACAAACCTAGAAAACAAATATCGGTGAGCGCAGACTAATACAAGCAAATGATTATCTAAATAAATAGAGGAAGGAGCTGGAGAGATGGCTCAGTGGCTAAGAGCACTGGCTGCTGTTGCAGAAGCCTAAGGTTTGTTTCCCAGCATCCACTGCTTTACAACTGTTCATAACTCCATGAGTGCCCTCTTCTGGACTCTGCTACCACACACGGCGTGCGCGCACCCATGCAGGCAAAACATTTGTACACGTAAAATAAATAAGTCTTTAAAAACAGAGCATGCGAGACCACATTCCAAATGTTAATGCAGATGCTGGTGCTCACACAGCAGAAGACAGTCCCCGTTCTTTACGCGTGCAGAGCCCGCAGTGACTTCCCTCTAATGAGTACGGAACGAGGAGGAAAAGAGCAATCCGACAGTCGGAGAAAAACTGACAAACTGGATCTCAGTCAGGTGACCGAGGTCAGCTCCACAGCCATAAATCATGTTGAGCGCCAAAAGGACCACCTCCGATACCATGTCAGGAGAGCAACGCTCTGCTTCTGAGATCTCTCAAAAGCTCATAACCCCAGTCCTGCGGAGACATCCTGCAACCACCCTCTGAGGGACATTCCCGAAATACCTGACCAGTAATTCTCAACAATGTCAAGGTCATCAAACCAAGGGAAAATCAGAGACTTTCTCCCAACCAGGAGGAGCCAAAGGTGGCATTCTGCTACACGCCCTATGGCCTAGAGACTGAGAAAAGACACCAGGCAAAAGTGAGGACCCCTGAACAAAGTGTATATTATGGCAAGAGTCTCAGTGCTGGGGAGCTTGCTACAGACAAAGTGCTGTCGTCATCCAAAATGATACAGAAAACTAAGGTGTGGTACGGGGGTTGGGTGGGGGCTGGGGGGGAATTTGCACTGTCTTAGTTTTCCTGTACTTCTAAACTCTTCCAGAATAAAAGTTTATGTTGGTAATTTTTTAGATTTATTTACATTATTTTACGTGTGTGAGTGTTTTTCTCAAATGTGTGTCCAGTGCCCACGAAGGTCAGCAAAGGGCACCGAATTCCCTAAAACTGGAGTTACAGACAATAGTGAGCCTCCACACGGATGCTGGGAGTCATCTGCAAGAGCAAGCGTTCTAAATCTCTGAGTTTACCCAGTCCGGGATTTTTTTTTAAAGATTTACTTTTATTACTTTTCAATTGTGTGTATGTTTGTATCTGTGTGGATGTGTGTATCTGTGTGACTGTGTGTACCTGTGTGGATGTGAGTATCTGTGTGGATGTGTATGGATGTGTGCATCTGTGTGTATATGTGTGTATGTGTGTATATGGGTATATATGTATCTGTGTGTATGTATGTATCTGTGTGTATCTGTGTGCATATGTGTATCTGTGTGCATATATGTATCTGTGTGTATACGTGTACATATGTGTATATGTGTATGTGTGTATCTGTGCACATATGTGTATATATGTGCATATGTGTATATGTGTGTATATGTGTGCATATGTGTATCTGTACATCTATGTGTATCTGTGTATATATGTGTATGTGTATATCTGTATGTATATGTGAATTCGTGTGTACGTGTGTGTGTGTAAGTGGATCTGTACATGTGTGAATGCAGGTGCTCACAGAATCCAGAAAGGGCTTTGGAGTTCCTGGAGTTACAGGAGGCTGTGAGCCATTCAATATGGGTGCTGGGAATCAAACCTGGGTCCACTGCAAGAGCAGTAATCTGTCTTTTTTACTGAGCCGTTTCTTTAGCCTTTTAGAAAGTGTATTTTAGACAAGATCATTCTAGCACATTCTAAACATTAGGATGACAGACCCAACAAGGGATGGACTGATGCAGGTGCCCAGTCAGGAAAAGACGGCAGCTCTGATACAGTACTCGGGACAAACTTGGTGGGGAAAGGGCACTATGGCATCCTGCAGAACGGTGTGAAGCAGCAGTTCTCTGGGTCTCAGCCTTCCTGATGCTGTGACCTTTAGCACAGTTCCTCATATTGTGGTGATCCAACCATAAAATTTTCGTTGTTACTTCATAACTGTAATTTTGCTACTGTTATAAATAGTAATGTAAATATCTCATATGCAGATGGTCTTAGGCGACCCTTATGAAAGGGTCAGTCAACCCCCAAAGTGGTCGTGAGCCACAGGTTGAGAATGGCTAAAAGATTGCCAGGACCAGGAGCTGGACATACCAGCATACAAGGATGTAGACAGTACCAAGTGTCTGCACAGGAGATGGAGAAGGAGGTGCTGGCTCTTGGGTCTTGGTATCAGAGGGCCATTCTCCAATTAAAAAAGAAGAAGGAGGAAGAGGAGGAGAAAAAGAAGAAGAAGAAGGGGAAGGAGAAGGTGAGGAGGAGGAGGAAGTGGGGGGAGATTTGGGCTTAGAATATGGGTTAGTCAGTTAAGTGCTTGCTTCAAAGCACTAGGATCTGAAATTAATTCCCAGAATCCATGTAAAACAGACCAGGTGATCCCAGTGCTGGAGAGGTGGGGCCTTGAGGCTCACTGGTGGGCCAGCCTCTCCTGCTTGGTGAATTCCAGGCCAATTAGACGCCCAGTCTCCAAACATAAGATAACATGAACAGCACCTGAGGGATGAATCCCAAGATTGTTCCCAGCCTCCAGACTATCGCAGAAGCTTATTTTTAGTTATGTATAAATTGTTTCATGCACTGTTGGGTGAGGGGCTGCCTAGTCTTGGCATTTTGTATCGTCTGCAGTTCTTGGATTTCTGTGGGGGATGTTTGATTGCTCAGGATCTGCACATGCTATCAGTAGAACACCTGAGGAGTTCTGAATCAATAAAAACATCTGAGCGCAGACTCTTGGGGTTCCACTGAGCAGTACGGTGGGGCCAGGAAGTGGTTCCCTTTACTGAGGTCTGAAAGGTTTTGCACCTATGAGAATGCCTCCTTGTTGTCCTTGGTGAGCCACCACAGCAGCGAACTGCTAGACCAGAGAGACAGACACACAGACACACAGAATTTCTAGCTGGGTGGCTTAAGACAATAGAAATGTGTTTTCTCACAGTTGTAAAAGCCAGAAATCAAGGTGTCAGTAGGGCCTTGCTCTCCCTGAAGGCTATAGAAACTTCCATGACCCTGCCAGCTTCTGGAGGCTGCCAACCGTCCTTGGCTTGTACCCCATCACTCTGACGTCTGCATTCCTCACGGCCTTCTCCATCACTCCTCTTCTATCCACCCTCCACCCCAGGCCATTCTTCTCTGTGTATGTCTCAAAATATCTCTCACCTTATAGGGAGCCTCTACTCCACATCCCCTCACCTTTGCCCCTCAACCAGCCAAGCCTCTTTCCAAATAAGTCACATCCCCAAGTGCCAGGGATCCTGATCTGTTTGAGGAAACACAACTCAACTCCCTACAGGATGCCACGGCTATCTTGAAGGGGAGCGTAAGGATAGGCTGAGCACACGACGTAAGGGTTTGCAAGGGAAGAAGCAAACGTCTGAGGAGCTGCCAGTGGCTGAATCCTGGACGACTGTAGCACAATAGTGACAGTTGTGCACTGTAACCACAAACGAAGATCCGCGAGTTAACACGCTTCGGTTCGTAACCGAAGACGGAAGGTGGAAACAGAAAAGCATCATTCGTCAAACATCTATGTAATGATTGTGCCCAGACAGCGTCCCCGTTAGGAGGGGCTAAAATTAATGGGCGAAGGTATGATGGCGTATCGGAAACATCTCAGAAGAATGACCCACAAGGCAATCCTTACAAAGGGCAAAGTAGTGACTGGGCAGCAGAGATACCTGGCAGACATCACTGTCGCCCAGTAATCAAAGACAGCACAGCCAGTAACCGAGACTCGCTGATACCGCGCAGTCCCCAATGTGATGCACCAGGCATGGGTCTGACACCACCTCGGTGCTGTTCTGAATCTCTGCTGGAAATGCACTGCCTTGATCTACTTATGAGAAAACTTCAGAGTCCTGAACAGGAGGAGGATGCTAATGGAGAATGGACTGACTCTGAGCATGAGCCGTAGATGAGCTGTCACTGCCCCTTCAGTGTTGGCTTGTAGCCTCAGCTAGGTATGTGGGAAAGCAAGGTGAGCCATTGCTTTTCCAGTGGGCTTTTTTTTTTTTTTACACAGCCAATATTGCTTCAAAATAAAAAGTGAAGCACTGGGAGGAGTGAACACATTTGAGTCATCTTAGAAATGAAATCGACAGGCCCGCGGGACAGATGCACATTGGCGGTGAGGGACAGAAGGAATCACGGAAGATTCCTCCGCAGGTTTCTCTCTTACATAACAAAAAGAAATGACAACAACCGTCGAAGTCTGGAACACTGAAGACTATTTCTAGAGAGATGTCAGAGGTGAGCTGGGAACGAGCTGAGACTGAGATGACTTCGCGAGACCTAAAGTAGGTGTTGAGAAAGCGGCTGAGCATAAAAGCCGAGTCCGAGGGACTAGAAATGCTGGGGAGGGGGGGTGCGGGGGGGGGCGCTTGCTATCAGGGCCTTGCATAGGGCCTTGCATAGGGCGACGAGCCGGGTCCCTACAACATCAACTGTAATCATAGAGGAGAGAAGCTGCAAAGGGGGCCAAGGAGGAGACACACAACCACAGAGTGAAAGCCACGCATGCGCCGATAGAACTGCCGCACGAGCCTGGAAACCCAGCACTGGCCAACAACAACCGGAGGTGCTGGGCGCTGGGGCAGCTGTGTGAATAGTCTCCCACCCTTCCTTGCTGGACGCAGGACTTAAATGTGACTGAGCCCGTATCTCACAGCAGCCTAGAAGAAGCAATGAAGCCGTGGACTCGGCTCTGCCTTGCCTGACTCGAGGCCCACGGTGCCACACAACAAGATGATGTGCACCATTGTTTGAGCCTGTAGTGAGGTGGTCGTGTGACGCCGTGATGGATGGCGGGTTCCTGAGCTTCAGAAGGCCTAAGGCTCTTCGGGGGTAATTCCCTCAGACCCATCAGGTCCAAACTTTAGCCCTTTCTACCCTGTTTTTCACCTTGAGAGTGAATTCTATGGGCTCCGTCAACTAAGCCTCCACTCTCTGGCTTCTGACAGGGTTTGGCCAAAGGACAGCATCCAGAAAAAGTCAGAAGACGGGAGAAAGTAGAGATCAAGGTGGCTGACCTTTCATTACCGCCCCCTGGGACACAGACACTGCTCTGTGCCTCTCCCCATCCCACCGCAGGAAGCAGCCCTGCTGTGTAGATTCGGGTCCTCTGATTGGGGAGGGGGGATAGACAACTCCTGCATTCATTCCTTTATTAGTTTCATTTGATTCCAGCCAGTATGCAGACAGACAGAATCCTTTAGTTAGGGGTGGTGGAGCTGGCAGACAGACAGAGTCCTTTGGTTGGGGGTGGTGGAGCTCGGAGATTAAGTCGTAAAATCACAAAATTCTATTTTTGTAAAATACAAGAAAGCTGGGATTGGGAATATAGCTTAGTCAGTAAAAGCGGTTGCCTTGCAAACAATGGCCTGAGTTCAATCCCCAGAACCTATGTTAAAAATGAAAAAGCAAAAGGACTCCCCAAAATCCATGTTTAAGAAAGAAAAGGAAAGGAAAGCCTGGCAGTGCATGTTAAAAATGAAAAAGCAAAAGGACTCCCCAAAACCCATGTTTAAGAAAGAAAAGGAAAGGAAAGCCTGGCGGTGCGCGAGACAGAGACAGGTGGATTCCTGAGGCTTCCCAGCCTACTAGCCTGCCTACTCCGGGAATCCCAGGCCCGTTTCAAACCCTGCCTCAAAATATAAGAAGATATGGGTCCGTAGGATGGCTCCGTGGCTAAAGGCATCTGTCTCCAAACCTGAAGACCTGAATTCAATCCCTGGGACCCCAAGGTAGAAGGAGAGAACAGACTCTCACAGTTGACCTCTGACCTCCCACAGTTGACCTCTGACCTCCACATGCAAGCCGTGCCCCATGTACACGCAGAGAGATTACTTAATTAATTAGTTCCTTAGATAACTAATTAATTAGCTAACTAATTAGTTAACTAAAGATAAACAGGTGTATAGCACCCGAGGAACGACATCCAGGGTTGTCCTCTGGCCTCTGCATGGATGAACACCCACCCAGCCAGAAAACCTTAAGCCTACACTCTGCCCTTCCACCAAGATGTGCTGGGGGCGACAGTGGTGCAGAGCGAGGGGGAGTGGCCAACCAGTGACTGGTCTGAGAGCCACACCGTGAGAGGGAGCCCAAGCCTGACACTGCCTGAATGTCCAGGAACCGGAGGCTAGATAGTTCTGAGACCTAGGGTAGAACCAAACGCAACTAGAAGGTAAAGTCATTGAACTGGTTCCTAATGATATTCTGCTGTACTCACAGATTGGTGCCTAGCCCAATCGTCACCAGAAAGGTTCCAGCCGGCAGATTGCAAGAGCTGATGCGGAGTGCCACAGCCAAAAATTAGGTGGAGAGAGAGAGTCCAAATTGGAGATCTCCATTGGATCCCTCCCCGTGGAGCTTGGGAAACTCCATGGATGAGGAGGAGAAAGGATTATTATTATTATTACTACAGGGTCAAGGTCAACAGGAGAACATGGCTCCCAGAATCAACTAAACACGGCTCACAGGGGCTCACAGAGACTGAGGTGGCAATCATGGAGTCTGCACAGGTCTGTACTAGGTCCCTGCATATACGTTATGGTTGTTAGTTTGGTGTTTTTATGGGACTTCTAACGGTAGGAGTGGGTGTGCCTCTGACCCATTTGCTTGCTCTTGGACCCTCTTCTTCCCGCTGGGTTACCATATCCAGCCTGATGTGAGGCGGGGGCTGGATTGCATCCGGTGGTGTCACATATGGCTGCTATCCCTGGGAGGCCGGCTCCTTCTAAAGGGGAGCAGAGGGGGAGTGGAACTGGGGCATTGGGTGGAATGGAGGGAGGGGAAGTGGGTGCAGATGTATTGTGTGAGAGAAGAAAAAAAAAAAAGCAAAAAAGGAGAGTCAAAGTTACAATGAGATGCAGGCTCAGAACGCCCCGTAGGCAGTGACTCAGCTGGCAGAAGGGTTCATCTCCTTTGTTTCTATTCAGTTGTTGCTTTGCGTTACTGGTGAGCGATCCCAGTTTTCCACGGTGTGGTCATGACAGAAAACTTTAACCCAAATACATGTATTTAAGCAAGATAATGCGTTGTCTTACATGAAGCAGGCTAAATTAAATAATAGAAAAGAGACTATCAATGGTGAAAACAGCACGGTGGTGGAACAGGGGAGGGGGGGCATGGGGGAGGGGATGGGCACTGGGGAATCACCCCAGCCTGACCACCTCCAGTGAGGGTGGGTTCTGCCAGGCCAGCTATACTCACGGTTGACTTGTGCCCCATCCGGTTGGCTCTGGCTTCTGATTGTTTGCAGCTCACAGTCACCTTCCAGTGACTTTGAATTAGGTCCACTGGTCGCTTTGATGCCAGAGACTTAGATTCTGCCTTCTGCCCATGTCTTTGTGAAACCATGCTGACCCAGTTACTCAGGCCTAAGTGGCCTTCCTGTCAGCACCCAGGGACTCATTAAAACAGTTGGAGCAGCCATGAGCGTGGCATACAGCACTGGCCTTTCTGAGAACTGGGAATGCAGTCAAAACATGTTCCTGGTAATGTCACCAAGAACACATTTCTTCCCTCCTTTCCTGAGTGCTTTTGTGTATTCAAGAACATGTCTGGGTAGAGGAGGGGAAAAAAATAATGTGTCAGGAGTCCATGGCCAGTCCCACTGTCTGACTCCACCAAGGTGCCGGACAAGAGCTGTCCTTGAATGAGCCAAGCAATTCTTGGAACCACACCCACACACATGGTGGCTCTCTCCAGAGGCTCTGTATAAAGACCGGGCTGGGTGATATCTCTGGGATGCTTCCAGCATTCTGCTGTACCAATGGCTGCTGTCATCTCCAGGGCTGATGCTGACAATACAAAGTAGCCTCTGGTTGGCTTGGTGTGATGAGCGCTGGGCTCAAGTGGCACCATGTGTTCACAGAGGCTCCTGCAATGCCTGGTGGCATCTTCATTTTGCTGATGGTTTAAGACTCAAAAGGGCTCGATTTCTTCTCATTGTTTAAAAGTGGCAGAGCTGGCTCTGAATACAGCCTCAGTGTCTGAATTTATGTCTCCTGGATGTATGTATGTGTGTGTGTGTGTGTGATGTGTGTATCGCTCTGAATGTGTGTGTGATGTGTGTGTGTGTCTGTGTCTATGTGTGTATGAGGTGTGTGTGTGTGATATCTGCCTGTCTATGTGTGTGTGAGGTGTGTGTATGATGTCTGTGTTGTGTGTCTATGTGTGTGTGAGGTGTGTGTGTGATGTCTGTGTATATGTCTATGTGTGTGTGTCTATGTGTGTGTGACTATGTGTGTGTGCACTCATTTGTATGTTGGTGCAGGTAGCCTTGCCTGGGTTATAGAAGATGGCGGGTTCAGGCTCCATAGCCTGAACAGTCCCTCTTGTAAATTCCAGGGAGTGTTTGATTGCATGAGGTTTTCACATCTCCTCTGAGATGCCGGCCAATTCCTGTCATCTCTCCTTGGACTCTGTCTCCTCCCTCCCCACTTAGCTGATCCCTTATAGAGCCTTCCCTACCTGTGCCCACTCCACCTACAAAATCTGTTCTGCTTCCCCTTCCCAGGGACCTCTGCGCATCCCTTCTAGAGCCCTCGTTGTTACTTAGCCTCACTGAGAATTGTTGTATGATTGTCCTTATTTAACAGCTAGTAGCTACAGCTAGTATCCAGTAGTGCATACATACTGTGTTTGTCTTTCTGGGTCTGCAGTACCTCACTCAGAATGATTTTTTTTTCCTAGTTCCATCCATTTGCCTACAAATTTTGTAACGTCATTTTTTTAACAACTGAGTAATACTTCACTGTGTACGTGTACCACACTTTCTTTCTTTATTCTTCAGTTGAGGACATCTAGGTTGTCCCCAGACTCATGAAAAAAGCCACTATGAACATAGTTGAGCAAGTGTCCTTGTGGTAGAATGGGCATCCTTTGGGTATATGCCCCAGAGTGGTATAGCTGGGTATTTCGGTGGATCAGTTTCCAATTTTTAAAGAACCACCGTATTGACTTCCCAAATGACTATACAAGTTTGCACCCCCACCAGCAAAATGGGGTACATATGCACAATGGAGTATGACTCAGTCGTTAAAAAAATGACATTATGAAGTTTGCAGTCAAATGCATGGAACTAAAAACAAATCATCCTGAGCGAGGTAAAGCAGACCCAGAAAGACAAGCATGGTATGTATTCACTTATGAGCGAAGCTTGCACTCCACCCCCTCACCAGTGAGCTGTCACTTGTGTTACTGATCTCAGCCATCCTGACAGGTGAAAAATGGAATCTCAGAGTAGTTTTGATTTGCATTTCCCTGATGGCTAAAGACATCGAATCTCTCTTTAAGTGTTTTTGAGACATTTGAGATTCCTCTATTGAGAATACTCTGTTTAGATCTGAACCCCATTTTTAATTGGGTTATTTGATTTGATGGTGTCTGGTTTTGAATTTTTAGATACTTGGGTGTTATCCCTCCCTCAGATGTGGAGTTGGTGAAGTTCTTTTCCCATTCTGTAGGCTGCAGTTGTGTCCCATTGATGGTGTCCTTTGCTTTGCAGAAGCTTTTTGGTTTCACGAGGTCCCATTTGCTAATTGTTGATCTTAGTGCCTGAGCTATTGGTGTTCTGTTCGGGAATTTGTCTCCTGTGCCATTGAGTTCCAGGTTATTCCCCACTTTCCCTCCTAACAGGTTCAGTGTATCTGGTTTTATGTTGAGGTCTCCGAAACTCTTGGACTTGAGTTTTGTGCAGGTTGATGGTTTGCATTCCTCTACATGCAGCCATCAATTAGAAAAACGCCATTTGTAGAATATAATTTCTTTTCTCCATTGTGTGTTTCTGGCTTCTTTATCAAAAATCAGATGTCCATAGGCGTATGGATTCATGTCTGGGTCTTCTATTCGAATCCGTTGATTAATGTGTCTGTTTTTATGCCAATACCATGTGGTTTCTATTACTATAGCTCTGTAGTACAGCTCCGGAAGTCTTTTTACTGTTCAAGATTGTTTTAGCTGTCCTGGGTTTTTGTTTTTCCATGTGAAGTTGAGGATCTGTGAAGAGTTGTGTTGGATTTTGATGGGCATTGCGTTGAATCTATAGATTGCTTTTGGTGCGACGGCCATTTTTACTATGTTAATCCCACCAGTCCATGAGCACGGGAGATCTTTCTGTCTTCTGGTATCTTCTTAAATTTCTTTCTTCAAAGACTCGAAGTTTTTGTCATACATGTCTTTCACTTGCTTGTTTAGACTTACCTGATGCTATTTTATATTATTCGTGGCTCTATCGAAGGGTGTTTCTCCCTGATTTCTTCCTCAGTGTCTTTGTCATTTGTATATAGGAGGACTACTGGGTTTTTCTAGTTAATCATATATCCAGCCACTTTGCTGAAGGTGTTTGTCGGCTGTCTGAGCTCCTTGGTAGAATCTTTGTGGTCATTTACACAGACTATCGTATCACCAGCGAACAATGATACCTTGACTGCTTCCTTTCCAATTGTATTCCCTTGCTCTCCTTCTGTTGTCTCATCGCTCTATCGAGAACTTCAAGTTCTATTCAATAGATACGGAGTGACTGGGCAGCCTTGCCTTGTTCCTGATTTTGGCCAAATTGCTTTGGGTTTCTCTTCATTTAATTTGATGGTGGCTCTAGGCTCGCTGTAAATCGCCTTTATTATGTATAGGTGTGCCCTTTGTATCCCTAATCTCTCCAAGACTTTAATCATGAAGGGATGTTGGATTTGTCATAGGTTGGTTTTTTTTTCTGCATCTAATGAGATGATCATGTGGTTTGTTTGTTTGTTCTTTCAGATTGTTTATATTGTAGATTATATTGAGTGATTTTTTTTTATGTTGACCATCCTTGCATCTCTGGGATGAAGCCTGCTTGATCTTTTTGATGCATTCTTGGATTCAGTGTGCAAGCATTTTGTTGAGTATTTTTGCATCTATGTTCATGATGGAAAGTGGTCTGTAATTCTCTCTTTGTTGGATTTTTGTGTGGTTTGGGTGTCAGGGTGACTAGTCTCATAGAATGAGTTTAACAGTGATCTTTCTGTTTCTATTTTGTGGAATACTTTTGGGAGTATTGGCATTAACTCTTCCTTGAAAGTCTGGTAGAATTCTGAGCTAAAACCATCTGGCCTTGAACTTGCTGTTGTTGTTGGGAGACTTTTAATAACTGCTTCTATTCTATTAGGGGTCGTAGGTCTATTTAAGCTTTTTATATGATCTTGACTTAACTTTGATAAGTGGTATCTATCAAGAAAATTATCCATTTCTTTTAGATTTTCCAATTTTGTGGGGTAACAGTTTTTAAGTATGACCTAATGATGCTTCGGATTTCCTCGGTGCCTGCTCTTTTTGTGTCTGATTTTGTTAATTTGAATATTCTCTCACCTTCTTTTATTTAGTTTGGATAAAGGGGTTTGTCTATCTTGTTGATTTTCTCAAAGAACCAGCTCTTTCTTGTATTAATTCTTTGTATTGTTCTATTTTTTTCTAGTTTATTGATTTCAGCCCTCAGTTTGATTATTTCCTGCCATCTACTCCTCTTGGGTATGATTGTTTTTGTTCTAGAGCTTTCAGGCGTGCTGTTAAGTTGCTAGTATGAGATCCTTCCATAAGTTTGGGCTCATTGAGATCGTTAATATTGAATGATATCAATGACTGATGATTGCTAATTCCTATTTTTGATTTTGATTTTTTTGTACTTGGTGGTGGTGGAGGTGGTGGTGGTGGTGGTGGTGGTGGTGGTGGTGGTGGTGTGTGTCTGTGTGTTTCCTTTCTTTTGGTTTTGCTGATATGAGGTTATCTCTTTCCTGTGTTTCCATGGGTGTGTTTAACTTCCTCAGGTTGCAGTTTTCTAGTACCTTCTATAGGACTGGATTTGTAGATAGATAGTGTTTAAATTTGGCTTTATCATGGAATATCTTGTTTTCTCCATCTATGGTGGTTGAAAGTTTTGCTAGGTATAGTAGCCCGGGCTGGTATCTGTGGTCTCTTAAGGTCTGCATCACATTTGTCCAGGCCCTTCTGGTTTTAGAATCTCCAGTGGGAAGTCAGGTGTAATTCTATGCCTGTATACACTATTTGATCTTTATTCTTTGCAGCTTTTAGTATTCTTTCTTTGTTCTGTATATTTGATGTATTGATTATTATATGGCAAGGAGACGTTTTTTTTTCTGGTCCATTCTATTGGTGTTCTGTATTCTTCTTGTACCATTATGGGCATCTTCATCTATGATTTTTTTGAAAATATTTTCAGGGCTTCTGAGCTGGGATTCTTCTCCTTCCTCTATTCCTATTGTTCTTAGGTTTGATCTTTACATAGTGTTCCAGATTTCCTGGGTGTTTTGTGTCAGTAATCTTTTAGATTTGATATTTTTGTTGATCAATGTATCTATTTCTTCCGTAGTATCTTCAACTCCCAAGATTCTCTCTTCCATCTCTTGCATTCTGTTGTTGTAGTTTGTCTCAGTAGCTCCTGCTTGCTTTTCTAGAGTTCTCACTTTCAGAATCCTTTGGTTTGTGTTTTCTTTATGGCTTCGATTTCCATTCTCAGGTCTTGAACATTTTTGTTCATTTCCTTTAATTGTTTGTCTTTTTTTTTTCCCTTGGCTTTCTTTAAGGGATTTATTCATTTCTTGTAATTGTTTGTATTTACCTGACTTTCTTTAATGAACTTACTCAATTCCTTCTATTGTTTGTGTTTTTCTTTGAGGGATTTATTCATGTCCTCTTTAAGGACCTCTTATTATCTTCATAAAGCTTATTTGAAGGTCTTCTTTTTGTGACTGAGCTATGTTGGAATGTTCAGGACCTGCTGTGGTAGGATAAGGTGAGCTCTGGTGGGGACATATTGTCCTGGCTGTTTTGATATTTTCTTGTCCTGTTGTCTAAGCGTCTGGATTTAGGGTGATTATAGGCCCAGGGGCTGATTTCTGGGTTTGTCTTTGTTGGGAGGGTGTTCTATTCTTTGGCTTCTGTTCCTTCCCTGGATTTTCAGAGGGTGTGTTGGGTTTACGTTGTCTGTTTTATTGGCCTGTTCCTCTGCTGTGCTCATAGGGAATGCTTGCTGGTTTGGAGACTGTTTCTTCTGGGTGGTCTGGGCTGCACTGGTTCTTCCCTATGGTGTAGGCTCTGCTAGGTCTTTGGATGGCTTGGGCTCTGCTGAAGCTAGGAGTGTCTGCTGGAGTCGGGCCTGGGATGGCCGGACTGGTTCTTCTGAGTGGTGTGTTCTGTGCTAGATCTGGGGGTGTCTGTCAGAGTTGGTAGCTGGGTTGTCAGGCCTAGAGGGAAGTAGGGAGGGGTACAGATGAATGGATTGTGGGAACAGAACCAAGTGTTCTGAGAACAGAGTGCCTACCTGGTTGTCTGGATGGCATGGAGTGTACTGGAGCTGGGGGGAGAGGGTGCTGGGTAGAGTGGAATCTAGTTCCATCACTTTGACTTTTTCAGGTCAGTGGGCTGTGTGGCTTAGCAGCTGACGGTGGATAATTGAGTCAACTTATTTTTAAACAATTTTATAATGTAGCAGACACCATATCTTAATATAATTCACTATTAAAATTGCGTCCTTATGAACATATAAATAAATAATTTTTAGTTGACAACTGGGGCTAGATAGATGGCTCAACAGTTAAGAGGACTGGATGCTTTTATAGAGGACCTGGGTTAGGTTCCTACAACCCACACGATAGCTCACAACTATCTATAACTCCAGTTGCAGAGGATCCAGTGCCTTCTTCTGGCCTTTGCAGGTATTGCAGGCACACGGCACACATACATACATACATGTAAACACTCATCATACACATAAAAGAAAAATAAAAAATAAATCAATCTGTTTTTAAAAGGTTTTGTGGTTTTCACACCACAAGCAACTTTTTCTCCTAGAATCAGAAACACTAGGAGAAAATAGCTTTCTGCTTTCTGCCTGTGCTGTCCACTCTCATCTTAGGCCAAAATCACCTGGTAATGCTTGCGCAGCCATCTCCATGTGCAGCCCTGGGCTACCACCACACTGTAGCATGGTCTTCATGCTGTTTCCTGCCTTGGTCAGAACAGTCACAAATCATGGTTTATGAAGCTGAGGCTCAGTAAGATAAGTAGATATTGTAATAAGTAGATATTGTAATGAGACTATTATAAGTATCACCTTGAGCCATCTCCCTGGCCCCCCAGGTCATGGATTCTGTGTCCTTGGGGAAGGTAGTTGTGAAATGCAAGAATTGTGCCAGACTTCCCACCTGCGAGGGGCACCTGGAAAGTCTCTGTCTTATTCCAGTGGCAGGCTTCTATCTTCTCTGTTGCAGGAGCAGGGGAACACCCATGGCAGGGACAATGTTGGAGCAACAATCTCCAAGAACTCTGGAAAAGAAAACTGGAGCATTCTGGAGCCCATCTTTCCTAAAAGCTGGAAATGGAAACCACACTCACTCTGTCCTTCTGATGCCCTGCAGCCAACAGGCCAGCAGCATCTTATCCCCACACCCTCACTCAGACTCAGTATCCCGTGGGGAATGGGCATGGTGCAGGTGTGCCCCCGGTGAGCCTTCCCATCCTTTTTGCTGTTGATTATGGCAGAGTCCACAGAACTGGCGTGGGAGGCTGACCATCCAATGGGACCAGGGAAGAATAACTGACCCGTGATCCGCTGACGTTAGCAGAGTAACACGACTCTTTCACAGATATGTTGTACCCCTGCCCCATAAGCTCCTACACCAGGCCAAGTCCTGTTCTACGTGCTACTGATACTGTGGAGAGTGGAGTAGGCAATCCTCTACACCACGGCCTGCATGATGTCCCGGAAGAGACAGACAATGGGCAGAAACATGTTATGGCAGGTGCTCATAGATGTCACAAGGAAGAATAATGTGCAGACAGATGGGATCCATTCTGTAATGGAAGTCCAGATGGGCCTTTAGGCAGAGTAGGCGTTTGAAAAAAGACCTACATAAAATGAATGAGTGAGCCCATTTGTCTATCTGGGAAGATAAACGTACCTAAAAGCAAGATCAATGAGACCAGGCTGCATCAGGAACCTGGTGGGAAGCCAGTGTGGCTTCCTGTGGGAAGTAATTAGGCCGGTGAGGGTGGACCCTCATGAAAGGAGTCAGTGCCCTGTGAGATCCCACAGCCCCTCTGAACAAAGGAGGACAGTCAGAAAGCACCATCAATGACTGAGAACAGCAAGCCCTCACCAGCCATGGGATCTCGTAGCTTTGATCTTAGACGTCCCAGGCTTCAGAACACTGAGTGGTAAATTTCTATGAAGTCACACACATGTGCATTCACGCACATACATGTGTACGCATGCACGCATGCACGCCAGTTATAGTACTTTTGTCAGAGCAGCATGGGAAGATGAGGACAATCTAGAAAGACTTCATTCCTACCCATCACCTCTCCAGGGCTCTTCCAAATGTCTTCTAAGTCAAAACTGGCTGTAAAGGGGCCAGCTCACCCCAAACCATAAATGCACAGGAGCAAGTAGTAAGGAGACTGCTGGTAGGAGGAGCTGAGATGTAGTAGTTATTTAAGTGACTATTTGTTGTCTTCTCTCTGAGCCCCTTTATCCATGGGCACAGCCCAGGGCAGGCTTCCGCACTCGCAGTCTCTAAGATTAAAAACATCACTTGCCACCCAAGTCGTGGGGCACAGGTCTGATCCTTCTAGCACCTGAGGCTGACTTCAGATAAGTTTTTGCATGACCTGGTGCTGTTTTCTTTTTCTCTCGCTTCCCTCCTCGGTGCATGGCTGAACTATCAGCCACCAGCTCAGCCACCAGCTCAGGCGCCCCGCCCCCCTCCGTAAGGAAAGCCCAGGGCGTGGGTCAAGGCATCCTGACAGGTCCCAGATTGGAGGACTAAGAGTCGGCGAGTGCTAATCAGACTCTCAGGAGATGCTGTCGGAGGAGCATATTGCTCCTTTATTAAAGCAAGGTTGGTTACATGTATAGGGTACAGGCAGGGGAGGATCTTTGGCAGCCAGGGTTGGTATCTATTGGTTAAGACAAGGATACTGGAGTAGCCCCATTTGCGGATGGAGCTCAAGTCTAAGCATCAAGGTCTTGCAAGGGCACCTTCTGCATCAGGTGTGGTCTCACAGGGAAAAAGAGGAAGGCACCTTATCAGTAAATGGGCTCAGCCCTAGGCTTCCAGCTACAGCGCAGATAAGCATGGGGATGAGTTGGCAACCTGGGTGGCAGGCTCCTCTGCCTGGAATGAGGAACACTATGAACAACAAGCGGCGTGTGACAGGTGACAGGAAGTTGGGTGCTCCTGTGTATAAAGGTGTAGACGGCATCTGCAGAGCAGGCATTTGGACCACTATCAGCTAATTGTACTGTCAGGCTCTCAGACAACGGCAGCAAGATTCACATGCTACATTCGTTCTCTGTTTGCTTTGCTTTTGTTTCTAGGCAGTGTGTCCTGTAGCCCAGGCTTGTCTCAAACTCCCTGCGTAGCAGAGATCAGCCTTGAACAACCGATCCTCCTGCCTCTACCTCTGAATGTCATATTATAGGCATGCATCAGGACACCCAGCTGCCCATGCTGAACGGCAAAGGAAGCCTTACCTGCTGTGAGGAGAGGTTTGGAATCATGACCTAACCCTCCCCCACAACATGATGTCATAAACAAGACTCTGATTGACTTCGCCAAGGGTGTTTCTAATCTCAGTGGTGTTCTGTTGGATGGCTCCGCTTGTCAGAGGGTTGGAACGTAAGAACCGCTGACCTTTTCAAACTGAGTTAATTGCCAGGGATTTAAGGTTATGCAGCTACATTTTTGCCATCCATTGATGGAGGGAGTTGCAAATTCCCCTTCTGACTCTAATTTCTTCTTCAGGAAAGAGTAGGATTTGGCCTTCATACTTCTCATCTCCTCTAAGTATTCAAATGTTTTCTGTTTCCAAACCAATATGGCTAATTATGTGGTATAATTTCTCAAGCGACAAAGGTAATCTATTCTCCTAGGTCTTCATGTATTCGTTAAGTTTCGTGGAGAGCTTCCTGCAAGGCCAGCCACGTGCTGAGTAGATAGAGTGGTGAGCTAAGCCTTGCAGTGGGAGAGAACGACGTGGATCCATGGATTAGACATGGTCGTGTGAAGTTGCTGTGCGAAAGCTGATAACAAGCTGCAGAGGGGCAAAGCGGGACCAGAAGAGGGCATCGCAAGTACAGACAGCAAGTGGGTGTTTTATCCTAGGGGAGTTAAAATGGAGGCTCAATGGGCAAAGGCACTTGCCACCAAGCTTGATGAACTCACCCAAGAGCTGGGTGGGTAGAAGGAAAGAACAAACTCCTGCACTTTGTCCTCTGATTCTCTTACATACATCATGGCGTGCACATACACACATGCACACACACATACACCCTCACACATAAATACACAAGATAGACAGATAGATAGATAGATAGATAGATAGATAGATAGATAGATAGATAGATAAACATTTAATATATATGTAAAATAAAATTAGGTCCATTCATTTGCTTTGCATTATCAGCTTTTGCATGAAAATGTGGGCAGCTTTGGTAATACAGGGCTCTTTCCTGCAACGGTGACTAAAGGGGATTTGGTGGGACCCAGTCATTCAGTGAGACTTCCAGGAATATGCGTGACTTAAGCTGGGGTGGGCAGGAGAATCAGTGTCAACCAGGCAAACAGCAGAGGGCAAGGTACCCCACAGAGAGGGATGTACAGTTACTGGATCCTGGTGGAAGGACCTGACAGCTGACACACATGGTGGGTAGGCCAAGCAACAACTGTGGGAGTTAGAACACATGCTCCAGAAAGCAGGAAATAAGCTGGGCATGGCAGCACACACCTGTGACCCCGGCACTCAGAGACTCAGAAATTCAAAGCAATCCTCCTCTACAGAGAGAGTTTGAGACTATCCTGGCATATATACTTATACATTCCAGAAGGAATGAGGAAGAATGGGAAGAAGGCAGGGAGGGAGGGAGAGATAAAGAAAGGGAGGGAGGAAGAAAAAGAAAAAAACTAGAGGGGGGACAATAGGAAGACAGAAGGAGAGAGGGGGTGGAGGAGCTTCTTAGCAACTCTTAAACCTGGTGATGATTACGCTGGCCCTGGCCCTGCTTCCCACATCCTCAGTGATGGGAAGACTGAAGTTGGCTTGTTGCTTCCAATACCTCGGACAACCCAGATGGACAGAAAGGAAATGGTACTGTCCATCGGTCTGATCTCGTGTCTTCACTTGTGTAGTGTGCCCTAGAGTCTAAGACTTTAGAAGATGCTCCTGACAAATGGTCAGGTAATAAAGCAGATTGCAGAAACATGTGTGACATGACCCCATTGAAGCATAATAAAAATGAATGTTGCAACTCTTACTTAAGAAAGAAGACTTAGTTTGAATAATTCCACAAGCAGTCTGAGAGTATTGTTTCCAAACTGCTAACAGTGGGTGTGGTTTCTCAGTAGTTTGGTTAGATTTTCATTTATTTTAATTGGATACACTCATGGGGTACGGTGCGATACGTTGATACACGTGTGTGACCTGTAATGATATCTCGTTATTTTCCTACCCTTAATATTTATCATTTCTTGGTGAGGAGAATGTTCAAACTCCTTCCTTCTCGTTAATTATACAATATTTCTAGAGTACCCACATCGTAGTGAGCTTGCTTGCTTTTCTGAAACATACGCTCCTTGCCATTCGGAAAATAATAGTCTAATTGCTTGGTCCACGATACCTTGGGAATGCCTTCAAAGACACCTGCCCCGAGACTGAACCCCCTTCCTACCCATGCTCCATTACCAGCAAAGACCATTTCCCACCATGTTTCAAAGTCCGGTCCTGGAGCAAGGGTCCAGTTGTGGACAGGAGACAGAAGACACTTATTCATCGCTTTGCCTAACGATGATAACAGCAACACCCGCGGCCGCCATTCCCTGAGATCTCTCTGTGTGACAGACACTCCACTACCACACACACGTCGATCCGCTTCACCCTTACAAAGCCCCACGAGGGGGGATTCTCTATTTTCCCCTTTTGTCCAGAAACCAAAGTGCATAGAATTAAGCATCACATTGTAATGTTTATAGCCAGGGCTTAAATGAAAGCCTAAGCTTTATCATCCAGCTGCAGGCCCTAGATGCATTTAAACATATCTGTGAGAATGAGCCCTTACATATATCATCCATGATAGTCATCTCTAGCATGTTGTCATCCTTATCAGCAACATCATTACCACCACTGTGGTGGTTTGGATGAGATCGCCCCTCCCCCATAGACTCATCTTTGCATGTTCGGTTCCCAGTTGGTTGGCTGGTTGGGAAGGATTAGAAGGTGTGGCCCTATTGGAGTAGGTGTCTCCTTGTGGTAGGAGGTGTGTTTCTAGGCGTGGACTTCAAAGTTTCAAAGGCCCACACTAGACCCAGTGTCTCCCTCTCTTTCTCTTTGCTGTCTATGGATCAGGATGTAAAATTCTCTCTCAGTTCCAGGGCCATGCCTGCTTGCAGGCTGCCATGCTCCCTGCTGTAGTAGTAAGCTGCCGGGTCCTTCAGCAATGAAGACAAGGAGGCATAGTCATAGGCTCAAACTCTGCCAGAACTCAGCAGAAGGAACTACCATCCAGGCCACTGCCCTACTCCACAGTGGAACCCTGAGGACCTGAGCTCAGGTGTTTTATTCATTCAGAACTCCTCAGGTACAGATCATAAACAATCAAAGGTTCCCCCACAGAAATCCAACATCTGCAGACAATACAAAAGGCCAAGGCCTATGCATCCCTTTTTCCAACAGTGCACAAAAACAACTAATTTAAACACAACTAAGAATAAACTTCCACAATAATTCCCCTTTTCTGTATAAGCCAATCAAAAAAATTGCTTTGCCTTTACAATACAATTTAACACTATACCAGCAAAAACATTTACAAGAGGAACAATCATGAGTGTTACTAATGCACAGGACTAAGTGAAACTAAACATCTATCAAGCTTTCAGAATGTCTTTGGACAGAAGAAAAGCATTATCAATGTCCAATTGTCTGGAATTCACTTACAATCTTCTGGGCTCCTCCAAAGGACTTAGGTCACTTCTCAGGCTCTGCCCTCTGCAGCACACACAGCTTGTCCGCCAGGCTCTGGCTGCCTCACTCCACTGCTGCTGCTGTTCTTGGTGGTTGTCCCCTGGCACTGGCATCTTCAGAAGACTGCTGGGGTCCCTTGCTACAACTGGGCTGCATCTTCACCAATGGCCTCTCCTGGGCTCTCTTCATTGTGCCAAACCTCAACTTCTTTGCATGACTCCTTCAATCTGGGCCTTCAACTACTATGGATGCTGTACCCTCACCACCAATGGCCTCTCCTGGGTTCTCCTAGAGCCAAGCCTCAGCTGTTCTCCATGACCCCTTCATGCCTTTAAAACCAGCACCACCTGGGTGACTCCTACAATACCAAGTTCAGCTGCCAGCATGAGACAGAACCTCAGCCAGTTCTGGAAGACAGCTTCTGTGTGCTGACCCTGAGGAAACACTTTCCAGATTTTAAGATAGAGTCTGGTTTGCAGGAAAAACAATTGGTGACCTTGTCTGCAGGAAGGGTCCCCTCGTGTATGGAGTTCTTATTACCATAGCCAGTATCTGGACCCCTTGCAGTCAGGTTTGCAGAAAAGAAAAAAAAAAAAAAAACTGCTCAGTTTAATTAAGTGGCTTTTTGGCTCCAAGCTATGGCTTCCACAACAACAGGGATTCCGGGACCCCTGGGGGTCAGGGTGAGCTGGCGCAGAGTCAACAACAAAGGCTCCAGGAGTCAGGTAAGATGCAAAAAGTAGACTAATTTATTCCAGGAAGAAGGAACGTTTTTAAACCCTCGCCCATTGTCCCATTGGCTCCTGGATTGCAGACTGCTGTTATGGCTCTTTCTAATTGGCTTGTGTCCCACTACATCATCTGTCTCGGGGTCCATCAGCAGGTTTTCAGGTTGGCACGAACAGGGAGGCTTAATTGTGCATGCGTCAATGGTGCATCATGTGTGTGTGCTGTTGTGCGCTGTTGTGTGCCATGTGTGCACGCTGTCTGGCAAACCAGACATGCATGGTTTGACAAGCCGCATATGCGTGCTGCTTATCAGGCTTCCAAGCCTCTTATGTGCACTGTTTGGTAAGCAGCCAAGCCGCATATGCACACTGTTTGGCAGGCCACGCACACACAACATTCAGCAGCAGATGTTGTTTCTGCCACACTGGTGGGAAGAATTTTGGGTTGAAACATTCTGGTGGTTTGGCGTTCTTTCTCACCACTGTTATGGGGTAACATACCCTTCTTCAAAGATCTCAAACACAACATCTTGAGCTTCACACACATATAACACAGCTATCAGAAAACTCAGTTTGTGAAACAGTATGCTACCACCAGCAGAGGGAGGGAGCTTCAGCTCCATGATCAGGAAAAGCAGTAAGAACCTTGCTTTGTCCTGCTCCCAGTTGAATTCTGTATCTCTAAGGGCCTCCATTCTGTGGCTCTCACCTCGGAGCTTTCTTTTTATTTATGAATTTCACAGCCTTTTCATAGAGGCTTATTTCCTTTTTCTCTCTCTTATTCTTTCAGGAGCCTTAAATCAATACCTTAATCTCTACCCTCTGGTAGCTTCCCTGAGCATACTTACCAGACTCTGTGAGGTCTACAGTTTCTTTCTCTTCTTCCTTGTCTCCACGTTGGATCAGCTGGTGTGATATCCTGCCCCACATTGGTGCACCATTTGTAGTAGTAAGCTGCTGTGGGGGCTCAGCAAGGAGATAAAGAGGCATATTTCATATCTGCAAACTCTGCCAGACCTCAGCAGAGGCAACCACCTTCTTGGCCGGCCCCACACTTGACAGTAGAACCCTGAGCATCTGAGCTCTGGAGTTTTTATTAATCCAGCACTCCTCAGGTACAGATCATAAGCAATCAAACATCCTTCACAGAAATCTAACACCTACAGATAATACAAAACACCAAGACCCAGGCAGACCTTCACCCAACAGTGCACAAAACCATTTTTAAAAATAACTAAAAATAAATTTCTATAATATCCTGCCATGGTGATAATGAACTAACCCTCTGAATCTGGAGTAAGCCCTCAATTAAATGCTTTTCTTTTTTGATTTGTTTTTTCTTCTCTCGTACAAGACATCCTGACCCCAGCCTCACCTTCCCCCACTCCTCCCAGCTGCCCCCACACCTCTCCTCTCACCCAGTTCCAGCCCCTCCCCATATTCCTACTACCCTCAGAAAAGAGCAGGCTTCCCAGAGTGAACAGTTAATCAGAATGGAACAAGGCTGGGCACACACCCCTGCATCAAGGCTGGGCGAGGCAACCCAGTAGGGGAAAAAGGGTCCGAGGGCAGAGACCCTTAACTCCAATTTCTAGCAGTTCTACAGTAACACCAAGCCAGACAGCCTTAAAATACTTTTCTTTATAAGAGTTGCCTTGGCCATGGTATCTCTTCACAGCAATAGAACAGTTACTACAACAACCACCTTCACCATCACCATCACCATCATCACTATCATCACCATCATCACCATCATCATCACCATCATCATCATTACCATCATCATCACCATCATCATCACCATCACCATCATCATCACCATCATCATCACCATCATCATCACCATCACCATCACCATCACCATCATCATCACCATCACCACCACCATCATCACCATCACCATCATCACCATCACCACCATCATCACCACCTTCACCATCACCATCACCATCATCACTATCATCACCATCATCACCATCATCATCACCATCATCATCATTACCATCATCATCACCATCATCATCACCATCACCATCATCATCACCATCATCATCACCATCATCATCACCATCACCATCACCATCACCATCATCATCACCATCACCACCACCATCATCACCATCACCATCATCACCATCACCACCATCATCACCACCATCATCATCACCATCATCACCATCACCATCATCATCACCACCATCACCATCATCACCATCATCACCATCACCACCATCATCATCACCATCATCACCATCACCATCATCATCACCACCATCACCATCATCACCATCATCACCATCACCACCATCATCATCACCATCATCACCATCACCATCACCACCATCATCATCACCATCATCACCATCATCATCACCATCATCACCATCACCATCACCACCATCACCATCACCATCACCACCATCATCATCACCATCATCACCATCACCATCATCACCATCACCATCACCATCATCACCATCATCACCATCACCACCATCATCATCACCATCATCACCTCCACAGTCATCGCCACTATCCTTACCACCATCCTTCTCATCACCATCATCCACCTGATTACAGCGAAAACACACCAAGTACCACATATGTCCTTAAATGCTTGACACCGATCATCTAGTCAGTGATTCGGTCAACTCCACGCCTCTATGAGACACACAAAATTATCCTAACATTATTGAATGGAAAAAAAAAAACTAATTCTGAAAGGTCAAGTCAATAATCCAGACAAACATTAAGTATTAATCTACAAACAAAATAACACAAGTTAACACATAAAGTTAGCATTTATGATGGAACAAAGGAAATTTACAGCTTGATTTTGTTTTAAGTTGACCACAAGATGACTCTGGTGTGGATCTGGGGAGGTAGCTCAGTGGTGAAGTGCTTTTTTTTACAAATACAGGGACATGAGTTGAATCCAATGTGCTCATGTAAAAAGCCAGACGTAGTGATCCCCACCCACAATCCCAGTACTGAAGACAGAGGGATCCCTGGGACTCACTGGCCAGCCAGCCTAGCCTACTCCGTGAGCCTTTCAGGTATCAAAAACAAAGTGGATGGTACCTGAGGAATGACATACAAGGTTGCCTTCTGTTTACAATACATATGTGTTATATGTACGCACACATGCACACATGCACACACACACACACACACACACACACACACACACATGCACACACACATGCATACACATCCACACACATGTATACACATGGGCACACACATGTATACACACACATGTTCGCACACATGCACACACATGCACATACACATATGTGCACACACATGCACACACATGCATACATGCACACATGCACACACACACACACCACTCTGACCCACCTCAAGAGTGTCACTCTGCACTTTCTTCTGTTGTCATAATGCATTAGGTAGAATCAACAGCTGCTGAACAGCGTAGAAATGCTTGCTTTTCTTGCTTTTCTTGCTTTTCACAATGAGAAAAGAAACTCAAAACCTCCTTGAACATCTGCTGTCCCAACTCTGCGAATGGAACGTCGCTGGGAACACAAGTCATCGTGAGATCGGTAAACAGAAAAGCAGGCACTACAAGCGACAAGTATGTCAAACATGCCTGATGTCAGACACTGAACCGGCAGGGGAGACAGAGCTAGTTCTAGACTCACATCTCCAGGTCTCAGTTAGCCTAGGAAGTCACTTTCTCTGTAAAAGTTCCTACGTG